>CM057233.1:64926852-65512890 GCA_029891385.1 Erythroxylum novogranatense
CTCTTTGGAGCTGGTGATTCGGTCTTCATTTTCGTTTCTGATCCTTGCTCTCGTGTGGTACATTAGTTTTGAGCCTGTGGCTTGAAGACCCTTCTCCATTTTTTTGTTGAGTTCCTGTCGGAGTTTTTCTACTCCCGGTCATTCTCTCTTTGGGTGGGGCGTTTAACGCCTATGGTTTCTAGGTTCAATGGGGAAAAAGAAACCGAAGAATTCTGTGTTGACTGCAGACAGTGCTGCGTCTCCACCCTCTGCCGATCTGCGATGGTGTGCGGTTGTTCATCGACCCGCCTAGCGCCAAACTCATATACAGAATGGGTACCGCTCATCTGTTGCTCAGAAGAAATCGAAAGTTTCGCTCAAAACGGAAAAAGGTGTTATTAATGCTATTATTACGGAAGACATTTCTTCCTCCTCGTCTGATGAGGAAGATGAAAATGCGAAGGGAAGTTAGGATTCGTCTGAGTCTGACGAGTCTAGTGAAGAGGGGCCTGCTAACCAAGTGGATGATAAATTGCCTCCCCCTCCTCCTGCGACTAATGTGGTGGGTTCGCGGTCTTAATGCAATGGTCAGGCGGCTACTAAGGAGAGTGCTCATGGTAAACCTTCGTTTGCCAGCCTTTTTCGCAACAATCGGGATTTATCTCAGGGGCTGCGGTTGGAGCATTTTTCAGTGGAAAAGGAGTTTACTATCTTAGCTGAAGATAGGTTGGATTTGGAGAAGGAATGGGGCTATTGTTTGGTTGGAGTTTTCACCGGTCTCTTTCCTGGAATGAAGGCTATTGAGGGCCTTATCACCCAATGGGGAGTGGCGTGCAAATTGATTCCACACGAAGGTGGTTGGTTGGTCTTCCGTTTTGATTCTGATCAGGCTCAAACTTCTGTCTTGGCGAAGGGCCCTTATGTCTCGTTTGGGATGACGTTGATGCTGAAGAAATTAGCACCTGGTTTTGCTTTTAATTTCAAGGATTTTATGGCCTTGCCTCTTTGGATTAAGCTTCCTAACGTCCCCTTGGATCTCTGGACTGACAAGGGATTATCTAAGCTTGGCTCTATGGTGGGAAAACCTATCGTTTCTGATCTAGTTACCACACAACGAGCTCGTATTGGTTATGCCCATCACTAGTTTTGATGTTAATCTGCCGGAAGGTTCCCATTTTACTCAATCGGTTGTGTATGAAACTTTTCCGTCGTATTGCTGTGATTGTCGCCATTTTAGGCATAATATTTTTACTTGCAAGAAGCCTCCTTCGAAGGTTTAAAAATGGGTCCCTAAAGCTCGGGGTCCCCCACCAGTAGTGGAGCGAGCTCCTCCTCCGGGGGGCTTACCTTCGGGGTCCCCATCAGCTTCGGATCCCCCCAACAGGTCAACCACCAGTGCTCCCTCTTCAGGCCAGTGAGTCTCCGCAGGTTGAGGCTCCTGGTATTGCTCTTTTAATAAAGGCAAGGGTGTATTGGGTGCTCCTTCTGGTCTTTCAGGTGGCGACAAATGACCGAATCCTTCTAAATTGAATAAGCAGGGGCAGCTTCGAGATCCGTCAGGTACTTCTGATAAAATTGGAAGAGTCGGGCCCTCCCGTTTGCCGAAATGAGTTTTCTTTGTTGGAATGTCCGAGGCCTCGGCTTGAACTCGCGATAAAAGAGTGTTGTCACTCTCGTTCGGCAGCACAACAGTAAATTTTTTTGTCTTCTAGAAACTAAACTTACGGTGACTGGTTTGGATCGTATGATATGTAGCTGATTTCCCTGTTGAAAATATGGAAATAATTTTGACTTGATTGAGAAGGGTCGCATGGCTATAGCTTGGCAGCCCTCAACATACTCATGTCAGATTTTAGAGTTGGGGGACCAGTATATTCATTGCCGTTTATTTCATCGTCCCACCCAACGGGACTTTTTGGTGTCTTGTATTTATGGCCTTTATAGTGTGACGTAGCGTCGGGCTCTTTGGCATCGGTTACATGAGTTGCGTATCGACCCTACTCCTCCTTGGTTGATCATGGGAGATTTTAATTGTATGTGTAAGGCCACTGAACGTCTTGGGTATAAGCCCACAACTGATTATTTTCTGAAGGATCTTTAGGAATTTCTGGTTTCTTTAGGTTTCGATGATGCCCCTTCATGAGGCGAGTTGTTTACTTAGCATAAAAATCAATTATGGGCTAAATTGGATAGGGTTCTTGTTAACGTGGAATGGAAACTGCGGGCTTGGTTTTGTTCCGCTCAATTTCTTGCTATGCGGTTTGATTCGGATCATTGCCCTTGCATTATCGACTTTGAGAAACAACTGGACCAGGGCAATCGTCTATTTAAAATTTTCAACCTTTGGCTTCAGCATCCTATGTTTTCGACACTAACTCGCTTTACTTGGGCCACCCCTGCTTGTGGCACAACGCAATTTAATCTTGCTTCTAAATTGAAGGCTTTGAAATATCCTTTAAAGCAGTTGAATTCTACGGCTTATGGGCACATCTCACAGAAATCGAGCGCCGCACAAGAGAACTTTCACAATGCTTATTAGCTCTCTCTCCTTAATCCTGATGATCATTCCTTAACTGTTATGCTGAATGTCAAACGACAGCAGGTCGTTTTTCTTCAAGAGGCTGAACGGCTGTTCTACCAACAAAAAGATAAAAGTACTCATCTGATGGAGGCTGATCGTAGCACCCGCTACTTCCATTCCTTAGTCTGCAAAAGAACCAGGTTTAACGAGATTACTTATCTTCTCCAGGATGATGGCTCATCCACCTCATTCCGAAGACCAAATCTCCTCCAAAAGTTACTAATTTTTGGCCCATTGCTTGTATGAATGTCACGTATAAGGTGATTTCTTAGATCCACACGGAGCGTTTGAAGAGGGTTGTGGATAGCGTTGTGGACCTTGTCCAATCTGCTTTTATACCGAGGTGCAATATGCAGGATAACATCTTCCTTGCTCAAGAATTAGTTAGGGGATATAGTCGTAAGCGTATTTCGCCAAGGTGCTTGATTAAAATCGATCTCTCCAAAGCTTATGATATGATTTCCTGGACTTTTCTGCTGGACTTGTTGACTGGCTTCGACTTCCCTGCTCGGTTTGTATCTTGGGTTAAAGAGTGTGTCACCACGTCCTCCTTTTCGTTATCTATAAATGGTAACTTGCATGATTTTTAATTGTTGATTTTGATTTTTAATTGGATCTAAGTGATTTTCACTACATACTTGATCTAACAAAGTTTCAATTTCTTGTTACAAAACGGTATTATTGAGTAAATAAAATTGAAGAGAATCAAGTTTAGTGATTAAGCTGTTGTACTTTTTGTATATATGAAGTATGATAGATAGGTGTTTTAAGAATAATATATTTTTATTTAAAGTATTAATAGTTAGAGTTTTTAATGTAATATAATGTAAATATTGACAAAATAGGTGATATAACTTAAGAAAATTATTTCCAATAATAAACAATAATCCAGATTCTTGTTGATAGATTGAAGGAACTGCAAAAGTGTATTTTCTATATTGATATTATTGTAGTAACTTACATACCAAATATATTTAAAACTTTCATCAACTATTCGTATTTGTAATGGTTTTTCTAATTTTTTCCACGTATTCAATAATTATTTAAAAGCGATACATAGAGTTGCTCCTGTATATATATAGGCATCAATTGTTTTATTCTGTATCACTACTTGTATGAAGGTAGTGATCGAATTCAGTTTTTGATTCTGATTTTTGGGATTCATAATAATAGACAGAGAAAATAGTAAAATTAGTATCATAGTCTGATTCTATGGGTTCTAGATTATGTTTTATTGCTGAATATAAAATATTTACTTTATTTTGATATTTTGAATTTTGTTTTTGGGTACAATTATTTGCATAGTGACCTTCTTCTTTACAAATCCAACATCTACATGATTTCTTCTTTTGAGGGCAATATGTTTGTTTTGGTTGAAATTGCCTTGGCTTATATTTCCTATAATTTCTTCGTCTAAAATTCTGTTTATAGAAATAAGGATTTTCATTATATCTTTGTTTAATTGAATATCATTTCCACTTATATGGTATATGCAAGGGAATATGGTTGGAATGAATGGTAAAAGAACTGAGGGTCAACTTGGAAGCACCTATTGCCTTGTATTGTAATTACAAGGTAGCAATCAATATTGCATAAACATCCTGTTTATCATGAATGAACCAAGCATGTGGAGATCAATGGTCATTTCATCAAAGGAGAACCTAGAGGAAGGAAGATCCAAGCTTGGGTATACACCCTCAAGTCAGCAGACTATGGACACTCTCACTAAAGCTCTACCTAAAGCAAGGTTTGAAAGTTTGAAATCCAAGCTAGGTATGCTTGACATGCATAACCCACCTTAAGAGCGAGTGTGGAAATAAAAACTAAATTAGTGGGATTGTTATCCCACAATTTTAGGATTTACAACATTTGTTTTAGAAATAATTCAAATTAGAATAAATCTGTGATTAATTCACAGCCAACTGTTAAAGATTGTTTCCTTTGATTTAGGTAATCTGTTTTAATCCTGTTATTAGGGCTGTTGTTTATTTAGGCTATATATATGCCTCTGCTGGTTGTAATTGTAAGTCAAGTACTCATGGAATAAATCAGAAAGTATTCCAAATTCTTCACAATCATATGCTGAATAAGGGCCTTCTGCACATTATAGGTTTAAGGTCTAAGATAATTTGTGCAGCATTTATCAATTTATAAAATAAACTTTCATGAACAATAGTCAACAAAAAATCATCATCATACCTCCCACCCTGGTAAATAGGAATGATGTGGTCTGCATGCCATGCATTGGCCTCAAATGGATCAATTTATCAAGCCTGTACTTATTAAACAATTAAATTGTCAGGTATTAAATGAACTTCACATTTGGAAGCATAACAATGACTTAAAGTTTATCTAATAGCCAAGCCTATTATCGCCATGAAATTTGAAAGATTGCTTGATCAATATCCAAAGTATATGTACAACATTCCATCCCCGAGTAGAAGTCAAGTTGCTCATGGACACATACATAGTTGGCTGCAACGTTAGGTTGCTAAAGCCATTTTTTAGAAAGCTAACACAATAACCAACTTAAAGAATTCAACCATGATATCAAGAGATAGTCATATAATAGTAAGCGAAGTTGAAATTAGCATTCATTTCCAACTTACAGTTTCTTCCGACTTGTCACTTTCTCAACGTATTCTGTTCACCTCTCCAGTGATAATGGTTTTATGGTCTTCACAAGCTGAGAACCGTCTAATTGGCAAATTGAACAGATGCCATGTTCTATTTGGAAAAGTTCCTGAGATCATGTATAGATTAATCGAATACCATCAACTCTGTGATTAGTAAATTATAGAAACACAAATTGCAGAAGAAGGCTCCTTTGAAGGCTCTCAACTGTAATTGCTTGTTCAGTATAGACACATATTTTTTATACCATTAAAACTTTTACTTCCAATGGATTGTATGATAGAATGGAAAACAAGGAACTAAGGATAAGATAAATAAAAGTGCAGTTAAATCTGAAATAGTTAATCTTAACAATAATTAAACAAAACGTTAACAAATTGCCCAAAAACTAAATTAAAAATGCTAGAGTTCAAGTAGACATCCTTCAGCTTCAATAGAAGTTCCAACCTTGCGAAGGAATGCACTATTGGTCCTTGAACGATATTCTTCATAGCAGCTAAGGCTACAAAAAAGATCCTCAAAATATTCTGGGGTCTTGGCATTGTCACTCCTCTGAAATTATTACTTTTAGCAGCAACTTAAGAATACCAAATTCCAAGACATGCAGAAAAATACCTTCAACATAAAGAAGTACACTAGCGAAAAGGTAAACAGAGTAATCCGGAAAATAGAAGAGAATGAAGGGCATACTTCATCCAAGATCAATGAAAATATAAACAGAATTGTGCAGAAGATTGCTTCTTAGGACCTACATTATTGCTTTTTGATATAAGTTCCAGAGTGGTTCATTCATAAGCGTCCAGCCCTGAGTGTATTGCTTTTCCTTTTTGCCAAAGCCACCATGTAGATTTACCAATTTCCAAACTTCATTTTTTGGCAAAGGATGGCTGATATTATACAAAGGAGTGGTACGCCTCTTGCTTCCACCATTCAACATTCCCTATGATAAAGCAAGTAGAGATTGTATCACAGCAGTTCATAAGTAACATATTACAAGATTAACATTTTTTGTCACTGATCAAAGATGAGGAGTTCAAATATCAATCAAAAACTTTTACATAGACACCTACTCCAGCATTGTGGTTAATACTTTCATTCAAGTATTGCAACTCAATGGATAAAGAAAGCTGCAATGTCTTTCCACGTAATTTCCTTTTCTCAATAGGCCCTAGTTTATCCCACTCACTGAAAAAAGTGAGAATAGCAAGTTTATAGTCTGGGTTGCCCTTGAAAATTGTGTAAATAGTCACTTTGTTTGGTATCATTCCCTGTATGAAAACAAAGCGACTCCAGTTACTCTGGTTGAAAATTCTCAAATAGCGGTTGTGGTCATAAATTCATCCCAGGAATGCATGAGTAGAGAGGCATCCTTCCAGTATATTGACTCACCTGCACAGTAAAGAAGCATGGTCACAACAATTGACTTCCATTAGTTTGCTCTTACATCTCATCAACACTTAAGAGGAACTATTGCTGTCTTCTAACAACCTTGACGGAGAATATATTACCTAGGTCAAGTTTTCTTACAATTGCATGTTGCAATCACTAGAAAGATACGAGAATTTGTTTGACAACAACATAACAATTCATTCAACTGCTATAGTATATTCATGAACTCACAAGAATGCCATGATCATTTTATAAACAGAATTGAATGAGGAATGATTGAATGGCAAGAAGATAGCAGCTATAAGCAAACTTCAACTTCATGAACTATAAGCACTTCATCAGACAGTATACTGCTAGAACCTCACTAAATGAGTAGGGTAATTCAGTTAGATGGCAGCATCAACTAAACTGGATATCTTAATTATCTCACAATTTTCACTTTTTCAGTGAACAGCTCTACATAAAACGTAGATGAGCGGGGCTGGATGAACATAAAAGGAATCAATCAATTTTGAAAACCAAATCAAAAGTTATCATTAATGTCTTCGTATAACAAAATCATTAATTGTTTGTTTGCAAGTGTTTGAACTGAGCTACAGTTAGCCCGAGACAAATCCTGCAGTTATATAACATTAAGCCAGAAAGTAAAGATGGATCAATCAGAAAGCAAATATCATTATCAAGTTTTACTACACATACCTCAAAGTGCTGAAAATTCAACTGCTTAGAGCAATGTCCCTCAACTTCATTTTGCTCACAAGACCAAATATTCACTGACGTCTGCGTGTAAGATTGTTTTTCCTGCAATCTCAAAGTTATAAGAACCATATTTTCACATTTTCCTCATTTTGGGAACATTAGAGCTAAATCCTACACTCATGCTTTCCTTGCTTCTGGTTCCATTACCTTGTTAGAAGAATAAAATCTATTGAGACTTGCACTCTTACTTCCTAGATTATATCTTTCTAGGTCCCATTTTTGTGGAAAACTTTTGCCTACCTGTGGATCATGAACCAAACTAGCAGGTTTGTCAAATGAGATTTGATTATTCAATCCACACATAGAAAAATATTCAGAAAATGTAAGGATTACAGGATCACTAGGTCCAGAGAGAAACCAAAAGAAGAAAAAAATTCCCGATGTATACCACATGATGATTGTCAGTTCGACATATGATGCCGCCACAACTAGGCTCCTCTTCAGATTTACCAGTAAACTTCTTAGCCACTTCATCACGAATTGGTGAAGGCTGTATATCATCTGCTGAGCCTGTGAATGGCAACATATGAAGATCTTCAGCGGAGAGCTTACTATGTGAGGCCATTTTTAAAGCCTGACCACAGCATTCCTCATATTTACCAGATACTCCTAAATAAGAAACATTCTCAACCTGCTAATACAGATTAATAGGTTAAATTGGACAGAAGGAACAGCTTACAATACTATTATCTGCTTTTGAAGGAGTTTTTTTACCAAACAGCTAGAACTCAGGATTCAAAACATTAACAACAGTTACTGGCATGAAACAAGCTTATCTAGCAATAGACTGCAAACTAGAACTTGTAAAGGAAAAGAAAAAGAGAGTACCAATATTTCAGACAACACATCATACTTTCCATTTGTAATAGACGAAACACAATGAAGACTCTTGTTTAATCTTTGCCAAATTCTTTCATCCAGTGTATCCTGCAATATAACAGTCACATCTTTTCATATGCATGGAAGTGATGCAAATGGACAGAAAACTTCAAATGTTACACCAGAAAGCAGATCTTTACACAAAAAATGTTTACATTGATAGGATTTATTTGTCCTCATCTATGTGCTCTATCCTCGGCAACAGAATTGAATGAATAAACTGTAGTTGAAAATAAACCAATTATAACTTCGGCATATTAAAGCAGGATACAAGGACTATGCAGTATGTATGCACATATGCATGATTCTGTTTGGAAGAAGTTAATAAATAAGGAATAAAATTGATTTAGAAAAACTAACTTGTTAAAAATACAATACATGAATGATCCTTAATAGACAATCATGGAAAGTGTATTCGTTAACATTACTTATCTAAATATGATGCTCATTGAGACAAATTTACTACATCTAAAAGTTCACCAAAAATTTGGGAAAAAGAAGAAATAAAAGCATAACTTTACAAAGATGGTTCACGTATGATAACACAAGAGCACCTCTATAACAAGCTTAGAATAAATACGATTGAGTGATAAGGCACAGTACAAGAACTATATACAAATACCACATTATGTACTGAAAAGGAAGTTATTTATCAGCTAAAACGGAGTCTATGGAGTACATCAACTTCCTCAAAAGAATTATGACCTTGTTCATGTTTCAACTTAGAATTTTGAAGTGAAGTGTTCTCTGCCAAGAGGTATGTGGAAATCAAAAATTGAGGGAATCAAAAATTGAGGGATTTCCTTCTATTTTGGTCTTCCTAAATTGGAGGCAGTCTCTCCTAATTGTAGCCTTCTGTAGCTGGGTTTCTTTCCTAAATTAGAACCCTATTTGTACATTATAAAACTCTATATCTTGTACAAAAACAGATGAAGAAATATTATAGTAGTCGTTCTTTCCCATGGAAGTAGGTTAAATCAATCAAACCATGTAATTCACTGTGTCATTCTTTTTCACTCTATTTTCCTACAGCGTACTTTCGGGTAATCAAAGAATCCAAGTTGACTAAATTCATGTGAAGTTCACCCACATATTTCAATGTGGCTGTTAAGGCTTGTTACGGTCCCGAGTCTGTGCTCGAGTCACCGGGCGATGAATCGAAGATTCTTCTTCCAACAAAGGGCTTTTACCCTTGTTCTTCCTCCTGGATCTACCTATAATTGGTAATCCAACACAGCTCGTCAAAGGGAGCTGCAACCTTGAAACTCATTGAGAGAGAATTTCATATCTCTGGGTTTTCTAATAAATTATGCTTGAAATTTTATTGCTGAATAACTCCCTATTTATTACAATAACTAAATATAAAAGAACTAGAATTCCTAACTAAACAAGGATTACGACTCCTTAACAAACTCTATTTCCTAATAAATCGCCTACTGCCATTAAGATTCCTTAATAGACTTTATTTCCAAAAAAAACTCCTAATACCATAAGAAAATAACATAACTGGAAATAACTAAAAATAGACCACCTAGGATTCCTTGTTTCACTCAGAATCAGTAACTTGTTGATCAAGGATCTTAGGCAGTAGTTTTTCTGCGTCAGTCATATGTTTGACCCACGAATGCATCCACAACAAGGCTCCTACTGTAGGATCTAGTTATGGGTTTCTGTACAACGAAATTAAAAAAAAGGCTAACAGCCATTAAATGTGTCTTCCTTGGCTATTCCCCTACTCAAAAAGGCTACCAATGTTATGACCCCTCATTCATCGCATGTTTGTTAGCTATGATGTGACCTTTGAAAAAACATGCCATCACTCGCCACCCTCGCTTCAGGGGGAGCACTTGAATGAAGCTCGGCTCATGGATTTTGAGTTCCTTCTTCCTGGACCCATAAAAACCTCACCAAGTGGAGTTCCTTCAGCAATTTGGGAGAAGATGAAAAGAAACAAAAAGAAGTGTTGGTTTACTCAAGGAGGCGAAAGCCACAATCTCAAGAGAACCTCACACTCGAAGCACCAAAGGAATAGAACCCGGTGACAAATCCTGCCCACCATGACCAGGTAATAAATTCTGATGACCTAAATCTTCCTATTGCTTTGAGAAAACAACCACGTTCTTGTAATCTTCATCCTATGTCAAAATGCATGTCCCATAATACCATATCTACCAAATATCGTTCTTTTACCTCTAACCTTGACAGGATCATAATTACAAAAGATATTTATAAGACTTTTCAAGACCCTAAGTGGAAGGGAGCAGTATTGGATAAAATGAGAGCTCTTGAAAAGAATGAGACATGGGACGTGGTGGAATTACCAAAAGGAAAAAGACTAGTTGGGTGCAAATGGGTATTCACATTAAAGTATAAGACAAATGGTACAAGAAACGACACAAGGCACGACTTGTTGCAAACAGGTTTACTCAAACCTATGGAATTGACTACACAAAGGCCTTTGCTTGTTGGGACCCGATTTGGGAACCGGATCCCAACCGAAAGACGGAACGAAAAAATGGAAAATCGAAAAGCGAGAAATCGCTAATCGGAATACAAATCGAATCATCGGAGCGAAACAAATACTCAAAAAGTTTCGAATCGGACCGAATCAGATCAAACCGAAGGTAGCGAAGTGGATCGAATCGGAAAATACAAAGCGAAAGCGGAGACAAACACTTAGCAAAGCGGATCCGACATCCGAGAACCAAAACCAGAGAAAAATGATCGAACGAACATAATCGCGTTGGAAACCTTATGACATTTCAAATCCAGATAACTTTTTTTTCTTATTCTTTCCTTTTCTCTTTAATCAAACTCATTCAACATATAAACAATCCCTACATTTCTATTCTTTCTCACTTCATCCATCTTAATCATTTCTTATACATTCATATAAATCCTCAAACTCATTTCTTTAAACCCATTTTACCGAAATTTTCTTTGAAATTTGGAAAGATAACTACCAGATTCGACAAATTTCAAAAATTTAAAACAAAGCAAACGCACTTCTAATATCGTAATCCATCCAATAACATTAAAGCAACATCGGACCTCCGTCCGCATCCAAACATCACAGAAACACAATCTTAATTCTAAACACTTCATAAATTCAATCCATAACCATCTCAACTCAAAATTTTAATCAATCCCAACCACATTCAAAATCCAATCTCATACATAAAGTATAATCATACTTATAACTCATTCCGAACACAATACAATCTTATACATTTACTGGCCACAAGCAAAACCATTCATATACAATCGGACTAAAATACACTTTACTAGCTTTCTAACTATCCATAAAGATCTAATACCACATCAAACTTTAAACATAATACGAACATGCACAAGTCGAACTGTGATCATACTCGTCTTCCATCCGATCTCCTGCGTAAAAACCTGGAGATTTGGGGATGAAAGGGGGGTGAGCTCGGAAGCTCGTGGATAATACATTTATAAACCGAACAATAAGCGAAAAATATTTTCTTTTTAAACTTTTCAAACTTTTCAAAAATTTCCTATTTAAGCATTTATCCAAAATCTCCTTTCAAACTTTTTAAAACTTACATAAACCTTCCGAAATTTCATGATTATAAATTCTTGTCTTATTTCTCAAAATCTCAAACCTTTTTCAAATCATGCACAGCTTTAAATATGAGTGCATCACATTATAAACACATCAAAACACATAACACATCAGAATTGGTTTGGTTCGGTCCTAACAGGACGTACTGCACATTCTCGCATAACGGTCATGTGCAGTCGTGAACAGGACGTACTACACTTTCCCGCATAACGGTCCAGTGTAGCCGTGAAAGGAGTCATGAATCGGATCTCCATTGCCTATTGCAGTAAAAGGTGAAGGCTTAAGCAGTAGAGATAATACTGACTCACAAAAGACCTGATCAAACCCACTTAACACATAACGAAAACGGAATTCAGATTGCCCAAAGGCACTTTTTTTAAAATCTCTTGATTTTTCATATTTTTCAACTCATAACATCAAATTGTGTCATAATGACACAAGCATATATCCACAAGAATTCACATAATCATCTAATGCAATTCATAGCATCAAATAAATCACATAATAATCACATTCATGACAAAATATGCACTAATTTCTTTAAATCATAAATCAAATAATTTGAAACCCATGAAGTTCATAAGTCTTGTATTTCTTAAACTCATTTTCATCCTTTGAAATCATAATTTCAACTATTTACATTTTTTTTTCAAACATTTTTTTTTCAACAAGTGCTTTCTTTAATTTTTAAAAAGTCACATTTAGCTTATAATTCAATAAATAAATATACTACCCACCTTATTTCCATGCAAGCAACTTGTCCAATGCTTCAATTTGACTTTTGCTTCTCTCTCTCTTCCAATTTAACAAAACCTAAACCATAATAATCCAAATTCACATCATAAATAGCATAATTTTCAAAATTAACTTAGGAATTCACCAATTTACCATAATTCCAAGCTATTTCAATCTCCAATTTTGAAAATCCCCAATTTTCAAAATTGGCCTAAACTAATACACCCAAATTCAATCTCATAAAACATAATTTCTTCAAAATTGATTTCACATTTCATCAATTCCTACTCCTAATTATGATTCTACACCATTAATTCACAAAAACCCCAATAATTCACAAAAACCCCAAAATTCTTAATTTGGCCTAAACTCCAAATTTACAAATTTTCAAATTAAACTTCACCTAAAGCATAAACATCAAAATTAACTTAGGATATCTCAAATTCATCACTAATTCAATCTATCTAAATCATCAATTTCAAAATCCCCAAATTTCACTATTCATCATCTTCTTCACTAAGCTTTCTCTCTAAAATTTTCCATAACCAAAATTAAATATAACCATAGTCTAATCTCTTCAAATAATCAAAGGAAACTTCAATTCATAACCATATTAAGCTAAATCAACCAATAACTCATCAAAATTCAAACATAAAATTTTTCTCTCTTACCTTCTCTCTCTAGGATTTCGCCATGAGAGCTCCAAAGACAAGTTTCCATGTTCTTCTTCCCTTTCCTCTTAGAAACAAAGAAAATCTCTAAGAAAACTCAAAAAATCACACCTTGCTTCATCTTTCTTCTCCTTCCACCATAGCCGATTCCTTCCCTTCTCTCTTCTCCAATGTTTCTTCTTCTTTCTTCTTCTTCTTCTTCTTCTTCACCTAGCCGAACTCTCTCTCTTTTCTTGGAAGAATCGACACTCTTCTTTTCTCCTTTGGCTAGCCGAATCTCCTTCCTTTTCTTCTTCTTCTTATTTTCTTCTTTCTTCTCCTCTCTTCTTCTTTTGTTCTGGAAAATTCGTGACTGCTGGAACCAAAAACGACAGCAGCTAGTGTGTTTCATTTAGTGACACACAATTTACCATCTTGCCCCTCCAATTAAGCTTATTTCCAAGTTTGCTCCTGTGCAGGATTTTGAAAAACTGATAACTTGCGTCCTGATTTCTAGCATCTAAACGAAATAATTTGGACAAACTTTCTCCATGAAAATTGTTCCTCTCGATCTTACGAATCCAACGCCACCAACGGCGCTCAAATCGGATCTAAAACGAAGAAGTTATGGCGAAATTACTAACTGACCTGCACAAAATCCGAAACTGAACTTTAACATAACTTCAGTCCAGAATTTGACAATCTTAGGGATGGAATTAAATTTCGATCCCTTCACAAGAGTTGTAGCTCTATCTCTTAAATTTATTTTCCCTCAAGAATCAACTCAATCGGAGTTGTACAGCTCCCGAAAATCGCAAAATACTGGACCATGTTCAGAAAATTATCCAACTTATAACCTATAACTCATCTCTTACTTTGGTTCAATCAATCTCTTTCCATATAATCTCCTAAAAATCATATTTCTTCATAAAAATGAACGTAATTGTCTTAGGAATCCAACGCTTCAAGAATCAAGTCAATCGGATGTCGGACGAAAAATTTATAACAAAAGATTGCAAAAGGGTCGGAGTTCAAGCAAAATTTTCAAAACCTTAAATACCCACTTATAACTGAATTTTTCAAAAATCATATCTCTTAATTCTGAACTCGGAATTTGACGAATTTGGTGTCTATGGAAAGGTAAAAGGAAGCTCTACAACTTCCCTGAAGTACTCAAAATCAAATTACGTCTCAAAAGAGGTCAAAACCTCAATCACAGATTCTGTCCAAAACAGCTTTTCCTAAACGACTTCCAATTTTTCATCGCTCATAACTCCTAGCCCCGATATCGAAAAATTAGAAACTTTATGGCGTCGGAAAGATCGACATACAAGCTACAACTTTCAGTAATACCACTTACTCCAATTCAGACTAAATCCATACGACGAGTGGCCTCGAAGTATAGCACATGCAAATCTATACTTAATAACATTTTTAAAACAAAGCATATCTTCCGAAATTCATATCTCTCAATCCCGACATCGAAAAATAGCAAACTTTATGTCCACGAAAAGCTCTCGACAGAGGCTACAATTTTCATGTTGATCATTTTCTCGGATTTTGCCTCAATTAAAAAGTCAACTTTTTTCTCAAAGTCAAACTTCAAACGAACTTTGACTGATCATAACTCTCACTCCCGATATCGAAAAATATCAAACTTTATATCTACGAAAAGCTCTTGACATAAACTACAAGTTTCATGTAGATCATTTTATCAAATTTTGCCTACATCAAAAGTCAACTCTCAAAGTCAATCATTCTCTCTCCAAAAAGTCAAACTTTCTAAATTCTTCAAATTTTCACACTTTTTCTCTTTAATTCTTGCTATTTAACTTTATTTCAATCAACTCATCCACTTTCCTTTCATAATCCATATAAGTTCACTCAAATATCAAAGTCCTCAAAATTAAACAATTCATTTCTCATAAATTTTTCTTAATTTCATCAAATTTCCTTAAATTCATAATTTTCTCACCAATTTCTTTCTCATTTAAAATTCATTTTAATATTTCTATTTTTCATCAAAAGTTCGGGGTCCAACATTTCTCCCCCTCTTAAAAGAATTTCGTCCTCGAAATTCACACTTAAGAACATAATATTTCTTATCTCATTCCTTCTCATAAATATTTCTCAATCTCTTCATAATTTCTCAATTCTTAAATTAATTTCTCCATCCAACATCATATCAAACTCACTAGTTCTATAACTCCATATTCTTTAACATTTTTCCTTAACATTTTAAACAAGTCAATGGTCCACGTCGTAATGACTCTTAATATGGACCATAATCATCATTTCACTTAATCCTTTGAATTGTTATACACATTTCTCTATCAATTTATCTCATTATTCAAAAATTCGCATCTCACATATGTATATTCGAAATCAATTCCTCTAAATTCATCATGTAATTCTCCTCTCAATGTCCATTAACACTTTCTTCAAATCAAACATCACTCATCACCTTAATCAAACCATCCACTAGGTTCTTCATATAATTCATAACAAGGACATTCACTTCATTTCTCAATTCTTACTTATTTAATCTTATCAATTTACCTCTTTTCAAAACCTCATGCATATCACTTATACACATTCTCATAATTTCAATCTTACCAAACCTATAGCCCAAGTATGATTATAATACTGATCTCTGACATTCTCACAAATTCGATTTTTATCCTTATACACTCTCATCAATCTTATGTGCCCAGTTAAGACCATAGTACTGGGCTCGACACTTATCCGAAAATTGCTCATGAAACAAACATATCGCCCAAGTTCATAATACTGGGCACTGATACCATCTATGTTGGGAACCGATCCGGGAATCGGATCCCAATCGAAAGACGGAACGAAAAAATGGAAAATCGAAAAGCGAGAAATCGCTAATCGGAATACAAATCGAATCATCGGAGAGAAACAAATACTCGGAAAGTTTCGAATCGGACCGAATCAGATCAAACCGAAGGTAGCGAAGCGGATCGAATCGGAAAATACAAAGCGAAAGCGGAGACAAACACTTAGCAAAGCGGATCCGACATCCGAGAACCAAAACCAGAGAAAAATGATCGAACAAACATAATCGCGTTGGAAACCTTATGACATTTCAAATCCAAGATAACATTTTTTCTTATTCTTTCCTTTTCTTTAATCAAACTCATTCAACATATAAACAATCCCTACATTTCTATTCTTTCTCACTTCATCCATCTTAATCATTTCTTATACATTCATATAAATCCTCAAACTCATTTCTTTAAACCCATTTTATCAAATTTTATTGAATTTTAAAGATAACGGCTGTATTTTGACAGCCCAAAAAATTCAAAACAAAGCAAACGCACTTCTAATATCGTAATTCATCCAATAACACAAAGCAACATCGGACCTCCCGTCCGGCATCCAAACATCAGCAGAAACACAATCTTAATTCTAAACACTTCATAAATTCAATCCATAACCATCTCAACTCAAAATTTTAATCAATCCCAACCACATTCAAAATCCAATCTCATACATAAAGTATAATCATACTTATAATTCATTCCGAACACAATACAATCTTATACATTTACTGGCCACAAGCAAAACCATTCATATACAATCGGACTAAAATACACTTTACTAGCTTTCTAACTATCCATAAAGATCTAATACCACATCAAACTTTAAACATAATACGAACATGCACAAGTCGGACTGTGATCATACTCGTCTTCCATCCGATCTCCTGCGTAAAAACCTGGAGATTTGGGGATGAAAGGGGGGGTGAGCTCGGAAGCTTGTGGATAATACATTTATAAACCGAACAATAAGCGAAAAATATTTTCTTTTTAAACTTTTCAAACTTTTCAAAAATTTCCTATTTAAGCATTTATCCAAAATCTCCTTTCAAACTTTTTAAAACTTACATAAACCTTCCGAAATTTCATGATTATAAATTTACTGTCTTATTTCTCAAAATCTCAAACCTTTTTCAAATCATGCACAGCTTTAAATATGAGTGCATCACATTATAAACACATCAAAACACATAACACATCAGAATTGGTTTGGTTCGGTCCTAACAGACGCATCGCACATTCTCATAGATAACGGCGTATGCGGTAGTGAACATGACGTACTACACTTTCCGTATAACGGTCCAGTGTAGAATGTGAAAGGAGTCCGTAATCGGATCTCCATTGCTATATTGCAGCAAAATGGCGAAGGCTTAAACAGTAGAGACAATAACGACTCACAAAGGACTTGACCAAACCCACTTAACACATAACAAAAACGGAATTCAGATTGCCCGAAGGCACTTTTTTTTTTAAATCTCTTGATTTTTCATATTTTTCAACTCATAACATCAAATTGTTTCATAATGACACAAGCATATATCCATAAGAATTCACATAATCATCTAATGCAATTCATAGCATCAAATAAATCACATAATAATCACATTCATGACCAAATATGCACTAATTTCTTTAAATCATAAATAAAATAATTTGAAACCCATGAAGTTCATAAGTCTTGTATTTCTTAAACTCATTTTCATCCTTTGAAATCATAATTTCAACTATTTACATTTTTTTTCAAACATTTTTTTTCAACAAGTGCTTTCTTTAATTTTTAAAAGTCACATTTAGCTTATAATTCAATAAATAAATATACTACCCACCTTATTTCCATGCAAGCAACTTGTCCAATGCTTCAATTTGACTTTTGCTTCTCTCTCTTCCAATTTAACAAAACCTAAACCATAATAATCTAAATTCACATCATAAATAGCATAATTTTCAAAATTAACTTAGAATTCACCAATTTACCATAATTCCAAGTTATTTCAATCTCCAATTTTGAAAATCCCCAATTTTCAAAATTGGCCTAAACCAATACACCCAAATTCAATCTCATAAAACATAATTTCTTCAAAATTGATTTCACATTTCATCAATTCCTACTCTTAATTATGATTCTACACCATTAATTCACAAAAACCCCAAAATTCCTAATTTGGCCTAAACTCCAAATTTACAAATTTTCAAATTAAACTTCATCTAAAGCATAAACATCAAAATTAACTTAGGATATCTCAAATTCATCACTAATTCAATCTATCTAAATCATCAATTTCAAAAATCCCCAAATTTCACTATTCATCATCTTCTTCACTAAGCTTTCTCTCTCTAAAATTTTCCATAACCAAATTTAAATATAACCATAGTCTAATCTCTTCAAATAATCAAAGGAAACTTCAATTCATAACCATATTAAGCTAAATCAACCAATAACTCATCAAAATTCAAACATAAAAAATTTCTCTCTCTTACCTTCTCTCTCTAGGATTTCGGCCATTAGAGCTCCAAAGACAAGTTTCCATGTTCTTCTTCCCCTTTCCTCTTAGAAACAAAGAAAATCTCTAAGAAAACTCAAAAAAAAATCACACCTTGCTTCATCTTTCTTCTCCTTCCACCATAGCCGATTCCTTCCCTTCTCTCTTCTCCAATGTTTCTTCTTCTTTCTTCTTCTTCTTCTTCTTCTTCTTCTTCACCTAGCCGAACTCTCTCTCTTTTCTTGGAAGAATCGACACTCTTCTTTTCTCCTTTGGCTAGCCGAATCTCCTTCCTTTTCTTCTTCTTCTTATTTTCTTCTTTCTTCTCCTCTCTTCTTCTTTTGTTCTGGAAAATTCGTGACTGCTGGAACCAAAAACAACAGCAGCTAGTGTGTTTCATTTAGTGACACACAATTTACCATCTTGCCCCTCCAATTAAGCTTATTTCCAAGTTTGCCCCTATGCAGGATTTTGAAAAACTGATAACTTGCGTCCTGATTTCCAGCATCTAAACGAAATAATTTGGACAAACTTTCTCCATAAAAATTGTTCCTCTCGATCTTACGAATCCAACTCCACCAACGGCGCTCAAATCGGATCTAAAACGAAGAAGTTATGGCGAAATTACTAACTGACCTGCACAAAATCCGAAACTGAACTTTAACATAACTTCAGTCCAGAATTTGACAATCTTAGGGATGGAATTAAATTTCGATCCCTTCACAAGAGTTGTAGCCCTATCTCTTAACTTTATTTTCCCTCAAGAATCAACTCAATCGGAGTTGTACAGCTCCCGAAAATCGCAAAATACTGAACCATGTTCAGAAAATTATCCAACTTATAACCTATAACTCATCTCTTACTTTGGTTCAATCAATCTCTTTCCATATAATCTCCTAAAAATCATATTTCTTCGTAAAAATGAACACAATTGTCTTAGGAATCCAACGCTTCAAGAATCAAGTCAATCGGATGTCGGACGAAAAATTTATAACAAAAGATTGCAAAAGGGTCGGAGTTCAAGCAAAATTTTCAAAACCTTAAATACCCACTTATAACTGAATTTTTCAAAAATCATATCTCTTAATTCTGAACTCGGAATTTGACAAATTTGGTGTCTATGGAAAGGTAAAAGGAAGCTCTACAACTTCCCTGAAGTACTCAAAATCAAATTACGTCTCAAAAGAGGTCAAAACCTCAATCACAGATTCTGTCCAAAATAGCTTTTCCTAAACGACTTCCAATTTTTCATCGCTCATAACTCCTAGCCCCGATATCGAAAAATTACAAACTTTATGGCGTCGGAAAGATCGACATACAAGCTACAACTTTTAGTAATACCACTTACTCCAATTCAGACTAAATCTATACGACGAGTGGCCTCGAAGTATAGCACATGCAAATCTATACTTAATAACATTTTTAAAACAAAACATATCTTCCGAAATTCATATCTCTCAATCCCGACATCGAAAAATAGCAAACTTTATGTCCACGAAAAGCTCTCGACAGAGGCTACAATTTTTATGTTGATCATTTTCTCAGATTTTGCCTCAATTAAAAAGTCAACTTTTTTCTCAAAGTCAAACTTCAAACGAACTTTGACTGATCATAACTCTCACTCCCGATATTGAAAAATATCAAACTTTATATCTACGAAAAGCTCTTGACATAAACTACAAGTTTCATGTAGATCATTTTATCAAATTTTGCCTACATCAAAAGTCAACTCTCAAAGTCAATCATTCTCTCTCCAAAAAGTCAAACTTTCTAAATTCTTCAAATTTTCACACTTTTTCTCTTTAATTCTTGCTATTTAACTTTATTTCAATCAACTCATCCACTTTCCTCTCATAATCCTTATAAGTTCACTCAAATATCAAAGTCCTCAAAATTAAACAATTCATTTCTCATAAATTTTTCTTAATTTCATCAAATTTCCTTAAATTCATAATTTTCTCACCAATTTCTTTCTCATTTAAAATTCATTTTAATATTTCTATTTTTCATCAAAAGTTCGGGGTCCAACATTGCTCCTTTAGCAAAGTTGAATATAATACAAGTCTTACTCTCTTTGGCAGCCAACTTAGATTGGCCACTCCAACAATTTGACATAAAAAATGTCTTTTTAAATGGTGAATTAGAGGAGGAAGTCTTTATGACCTTACCATTTGGCTTTTTATAAACAGGGGTAGGAACGAAAAGTTTGTAAGCTAAAGAAATCATTGTATGGGTTGAAACAATCTCCAAAAGCATGGTTTGATAGATTTACTGAAGTAATAAAGGGTCAAGGATATCAACAGGGCCATTCGGATCATACCATGTTCTTTAAACAATTAAAGAAGGGAAGAAAGCCATCTTAATTGTGTATGTGGATGACATTGTACTAACAGGGGATAATGTGTTCGAAATGGCAAGGTTGAAGAAAGTCCTAGCCACTAAATGTGAAGAAAAAGACTTTGGCAAAATGAGATATTTCTTAAGCATGGAGTATGTGATTGATCTATTAAATGAAACTGGGATGCTGGGTTGCAAGATGAGTGATACTCCTATAGAAACAAGTTGGGGAATGATTGATGTAGGGAAATCAGTTAACAAAGAAAGATATCAAAGATTGGTGGGCAGACTAATATATCTCTCTCATACTAGACCAAACATCGCCTTCGCAGTAGGCGTGGCGACCCAACATATACATTCACCGAAGGATGCTCACCTTAAAGGAGTGTATAAGATTCATAGGTACCTCAAAGGTACTCCTGGTAGAGGCCTATTCTTTAAGAAATGTGATGGAAGGGAAATAGAAATTTTTACAGGTGTAGATTGGGCCGACTCTACGGCTGATAGAAGATCAACTTCTAGATATTGCACCTTTGTATGGGGGAATCTAGTTACGTGGAGAAGCAAGAAGCAAAATGTAATGGCTCAAAGTAGTGCTGAAGCTGAATTTAGAGTTGTGGCACACGATATATGTGAAAGATTATGGCTAAAGAAACTCTTGCAAGAACTACATATCACATTAAAATCACTTATGAGACTTATTGTGATAACAAAGCAACAATCAGTATTTCCCTCAATCCAGTTCAACACGACAAAACCAAGCATATAGGAAGTGGACCGACACTTTATCAAAGAGAAAGTTGAAGGGATAATCTGCATGATATATATTCCTACAAAGGAGCAAACAGCTGATATATTCACTAAAGGGCAGCCAAGGCAAAATTTCAATGATTTCATTGGCAAGTTGGAGATGATCAACATTTACAATCCAACTTGAGGGGGAGTGTGGAAATTACGAGATTGAAGGATTTCCTTCTATTTTGGTCTTCCTAAATTGGAGGCAATCTCTCCTAATTGTAGCCTTCCGTAGATGGGTTTCTTTCCTAAATTAGAACCCTGTTTGTACATTATAAAACTCTATATCTTGTATAGAAAAAAGATGAAGAAATATCATAGTAGTCATTCTTTCTCGTGGAAGTAGGTTGAATTAACCGAACCACATAATTCACTGTGTCATTCTTTTTCACTCTATTTTCCTACAGGGTACTTTCAGGTAATCAAAGAATCCAAGTTGACTGAACCTTGCTCTTTCATTATGTGTGGGAACCTATTGACTCACCATAAGGGAGACTATTCTAGTGTTGAATTCATGTGAAGTTCACCCACATATTTCAATGTGGTTGTTAAGTCTCCTACTGTAGGATCTAGTTATGGGTCTTTTTACTTTCTGTGTCTTTTTCTCTTGTATTCCAAAAAAAAAAAGGCTAAGAGTGTTTTTCAACCTTTCTTCCCTTCTTGTTGAATTTACTCATGAATATAAGAGCTCATTGGTGATGAGAGAACTCTCCAATCTTCGATAGTTTGTTTCTGGATAAAAGGCGACTCATTATTGCCTGTTGTCTTTATTCCATATACATAGGTACATAATTGTCCCTTAGATAAGGACTATATTCAATATATATAGGAACATAACTGTCCCTTAGATAAGGACTACAAGTAGTTTCTAGCCACTAATAACAGCAGAATAATTAATAAAATAGACCAAGTAATTTGGCTTGTTCACTTAGTAGTTTCCAAATACATTTGCTTGAACTTTCCATGTGTAAAGTGTTCATACACTTTAGGAGATGTAACATTACTCCCCTCCTCGACAGCACACTTGTCCTCAAGCGTGAAAGAAGGATAATGTTGGTGAATATGATCAACATCCTCCTAAGAAGTATCAACTGGAGATAGTCCTTGCCAATGGACTAACACTTGAGAAACACCATGAAAAAGGCGACGGTCCAGAATAGCCTGTGGCTGGGGTCGTGTCTCATCAGAAGGAAAAGATGGCAATGTGATACGACCCATAGGAGCCCAACAATTCGGTTCACTTACCATAGGAGAAAGGCCAATGTCGTAGAAGGGTAGACTTTGTCATATGGGGGGGTAAAGTTGTCATAGGAAGGGAAAGTTAATTATTCTGACATGGGAATAAAACAGTACGGGAGTGAGGGAGAGGGCATGCAATCTTCTGTCATATTCACGTAGAGTTGAGCCTAAGGCTGGAGGCGCTAGAACCTCGAATTCTAGCATAGTTACTCTGTCATTTTCTGGTCTTAGTGAATTGATCAAATAGAGACTATTTCTGCCATTGTTGTCTTGCTATATCTATGTTTGTTGTTTGTGTGTTCTGGCTGTGGAAATAGAGCTTGTGTAGGTTCTATCACAATGTTAGTTGAATAGCAAAATCTTCACCAGAATGATAAGGCTTCAGATAGAAAATGTGGCAAATAGGACGGATACAGGCCTCTGGCGGCAGCTGCAAGCAATAAGCAACCTGACCGACACGAGCTAGTACAAAAAATGGACCATAATCTAACCAATAACTACAATTAAGAACTATCAAGATTTTTAATTGCAATCAAAGCTGCAATTGAGGTTGATTGTGGCCCACTATAGCCAAAATGGTGTCTGCATTAATTGCAATTGCCACAATTACCTGCAACCTCACTATTTAAAACCTTGATCATTGCATTCGTTACCTTAAATCTTATGGGACATCAAAAGCATCTATCCAAACACAGTAATGCTCAATAATGGCAATGTCATCGCCACCAAAAATGGGACTTAACTTGAGTAAAAATTTCCAAGAAAGTGTTCAACCAAAAATCTTAAACTTTTGAGTGAATAACATAATAGAATCCTACAAAACTTTAACAAGTCCCCAAAACAGAAGTCCATTTGTTTGAAAGAAGTACATTCTTGCCATCCATTATGCTAAAGAGGAAATTTTAAAGGTACTATAACGATCGTTAAGGGCCTAATGCAATGTCCATTTACACTTTAACTCAAAAACTCAAGTTGTTGCAATGGCCACGATTGAATTACAATAAACGCACACTCCTATGCTCAGGGGAAGTTAATAGAGTTGAAAATGATGAGAAACCACAAGCCTATCATATCATATACTCCCATCTAAAAGAACCATTCAACCAAAAACTTATTGCAGATGAGGCACAATATAAACAATTGCATATATGAACTAGAACTCTTATCAATTTTGCCTTTGAAGTTTCCTTTAACATCATGTTTATGAGTAGCTAGCACATAAATTAGTCAACTCAATGAACATCGTTTCATTTTTTTTGAGTTGAAATGGCAAAGTGGGTGTGGTCAAATTGGAGCAAACCTAGTAAACTTGTCAAGTTAGTTTTCACAAACTTTTTTTATATTTGGTCAATCACATTCTAAACCTCACCTAGAATAACATTTACAAAAAAAAAAATAGTCATCATTTCTTCACTAAGCCTGGTATATTTTCCTAAAGAAAGAGCATCCTTATTACTAAGCAGTAGCATAGAAAAATAGGTAGCAAGATTCCAGAAAATTAAAAACTTCTATTATTAACAAACTACAAGAAACCAAGTTGAAGGCATACTAAAGGCTTGGCAAATGCAAGAAACCAATAAATACCACATGTTTCTTCTAACTTCTCTAGTTGCATGGCTTCATCAGTATTTGGTAGGGACTGGGTATTTCGAAAGATAGAAACAAAATAAAGATCTATTAAGCTCTTCTACAAGCAAGAATCTGACTTAAGAAGGAATAATAGCCAATGGGAGAATCTCCACAAATAGGGTTCGTATTTGTATTATTAATATTTCTGCATGTATAATATTTATAGACAATTAACATAACTAATTGCCCATAGTGACTGACCCTCTAATTATCTAACTACTGAATAGAGTTCTAAGTTAACTAGTAAACATAGATGACCCCTATCTAGAATACGTAACTGACTCCAATCTAGAATATGTAGAACAGTCCTAAAACAATTAAAACTACTTAGTATGTGGCTTCCTTCTGGAATACGTAATAAGGGGTTTATCACGTCTCCCCCCTTCGAAAGACACCTTGTCCTCAAGGTGAAAATCTAGATATTGAGCAGCCAATAGGTTATAGTCTTCCCAAGTAGCATCTTCAAGAGGTCGACTTCGCCAAGCTACTAATAACTCCAAATCTTGTATAGAAGTCCAGCGATGGTCAAGCACCCGTTTTGGTTGCAATTGCAATTCCCAATCAGCAGAAATGGGTAGTGGAGCTGGTGATGATGGTGGTAGAACACCATGAGCAGGGCGAAGCAAGGAAATATGGAAAATTGGATGAATCCGTGCATCGGTGGAAGTTCCAACTCATAGGCTATCGAACCTAGCTTTCATAAAACCTTGTAGGGCCCAAAAAATCGAGGAGATAGCTTCTCATAACGCCGCTTGGGTAGAGATTTTTGTCTAAAGGGCTGAATGCGCAGCAAGACATAATCACCAACATTAAAAGAAAGTTCCCTACGCTTCTTGTCATGCTGATATTTCATGTGTGCTTGAGCCTTAATAAGATTATCTTTTAGCAGTTTCAACATTGCATCTCTCATTAATAATTGGTCTTCTAATTCAGCATTAGCAGTCTCACCTTTCACAAATGGATGTAGAGGTGGTGGGTCACTACCATAAACCATCTTGAAAGGTGTAGTACCCGTAGAAACATGAAAACCAGTGTTGTATGAGTATTCAGCCCAGCATAAGTAGGAACTCCATGTTTTGGGCTCTTCATGAGCAAAACAACGTAAATAGCCTCTAAGCATCGGTTGACAACTTCTGTTTGTCCATCGGTTTGAGGATGGTAGGAAGTACTCATCCGTAAATGAGTTTGACTAAGTCGAAACATCTCCTGCCAAAAAGAACTTAGGAAAATTGAATCTCGGTTAGAAACTATGGAACGGGGAATGCCATGGAGACGAACAACTTCCTTGCAGAAGATTCCAGCCACTATTTTAGCTGTATACGGATGAGAAAGAGGCAAAAAATGGCTGTATTTACTCAAGCGATCAACTATTACAAATATAGTGTCAACACCTTTGGATTTAGGCAGCCCAGTCACAAAATCAATGGAAATATCTTCCTAAATTTTTTCTGGAATGGGTAGTGGTCAGAAAAGACCGGCAAGTGAAAAGAGTTTCATATTTGTTGCGCTGACAAGTCAAACATTGTTGAACATGAAGCTTGACATCCTTCTTCATGTGAGGCCAATAAAACTGATCGGAAAGCCTCTTTAAAGTCTTCAAATAACGACCATGTCCTCCAATGGGTGTTTCGTGTGCTTCAGCCAAAAGAGTTGCACGTAAGTTGGAGTTAGAAGGGATTGCCAACTTGCCTTTGTAAAAGAGTTTATTGGCTGACCACTGAAAATTAGAATGTGAAGAGGGATCTTTCTGTAAATATGAAATGAGATTCTTGGTGTGATCATCCTGGAGATATGCTTCCTGCAAATCAGAAAAATCTAAAGGTACAGGCATGATTAAATTGAAGAAATCAGATTGTTATGGCCTCCGGGAAAGCGCATCAGCTGCCCCATTATCCTTCCCCGCTTTATATAATATAGTGAAATCAAAGGGTAGTAACTTCAAAATTAGACGCTGCTGAGAATTCGTAGAAATCCGCTACTCAAGCAAATGTTTAAGACTGATGTGATCAGTCTTGACATAAAAGTGATGACCAATTAAGTAATGTTTCCACTTTTGGACAACAAGCACAAGAGCTAGTAATTCACGATCATAGGCTGACTTATATCGATTAGAGTAAGAGAGTCCCTTACTGAAATATGCTATGGGGTGCTCTTGTTGCATGAGAACAGCTCCAATCCCTTCCATAGAAGCATCACATTCAATAGTGAAAGACTGTTGAAAATCTGGGAGTTTCAAGACTGGCACTGTGGTCGATGCATCCTTAAGCTTCTGAAATGCAATTTCAGCCCGTTCATTCCACCTAAATGCATCCTTCTTGGTGAGATTAGTAAGTGGCTTAGCAATGATTCCATAATTCTGCACAAACCGTCTATAATACCCTGTAAGTCCAAGGAAACCACGAAGTTCTTTGATAGTGGTTGGAGACGGCCACTGCTATAAAGCCACAATTTTCTCCGGGTCAACACCAACACCTACTTGTGAGACAATGCGTCCCAAAAAATTCACTTGTCGTTGGGCAAAAGTGCACTTCTTAGTATGAGCATAAAATGCATGTGAGCCTAATGAATTAAAGACCACTTCCAAATGAAACTTATGACAGTGAAGAGAGGTGCTGTAAATTAAAATATCATCAAAGAACACTAAGACGAAACGCCTCAAATGGGGACAGAAGAGATCATTCATTACCGCTTGAAATGTGGAAGGAGCATTTGTGAGGACAAATCGCATCACAGTAAATTCATAATGGCCGGAATGTGTTCGGAATGCCGTTTTGTGAATATCTCCAGGTTGGACTCGAATTTGATGATAACCCGAGCGAAGATCAATCTTTGAGAAATAGGCAGCACCGTGAAGTTCGTCGAGCAACTCATCCACATTAGGTACAGGATACTTATCAGAAATAGTGATGTGATTGAGTTCCCGATAGTCTATACACATTCTCCATAAACCATCCTTTTCTCGACTAGCGATGACAGGCTCATGAGCAGGACTAGAGCTAGGCCTGATGAATCCTTTAGATAACAAGTCAAGAACTTGCCTTTCAATTTCATCCTTCGAAAATAAGGATATCTATATGGCAGTATGTTTGGAGGTTGAGCATTAGGATGAAGATTGATGGCATGAGTGTGACTACGAGAGGTGGTAGAGAGGTAGGTTCGTGAATATATCTAAAAATCTTGAAGTAGGCCATCAATATCAGTGGGTTTTTGACACAAACTTCCTAAAAACTCCTTTTGCTTAGTCATTACCTTCAGCTCTATACTAGAAGTAGAATTTCGAGGTACCCCTTACAACTTGTATCTTCGGCCATCAACCCAGAAAATCATGAACATTTGCTGCCAATTTGCTTGCACGTTGTTTAAGGAAGCCAACCATTCAATTCCTAAAACCATGTCTACACCCGCAAGAATGAATGGAATGAAATCACTCACAATCTGCAAATCTTGAATCTGAATTTGAAGCTGTCTACACACCTTATTGCAACGAATCAATGACCCATCTCCAATTTGGACCCCAAAAGAAGCGATAGATTGAGTGGGCAACTTCAATTCTGAAACAAGTGTTTGAGCCACAAAATTGTGGGTAGAACCATTGTCAACAAGAATCATTACTGTCCTTTGGTTCAATATCCCTAGTAACTTCATAGTAGAACCCGAGTTACTGCCCAAGATGGCATGGAAGGAGATTTCGGCCTGCATCTCTGAATCCTCTTCATTCTCAGATTCAAAATCAGCTACTGGTTCTTCTTCAGTGATTTCCATGATTTTTAAAGTACCAGCCTTACAACGGTGACCCGGCTGAAATTTCTCGTTGCATTGAAAACAGAGTCCTTTATCCCGTTGTTTTTGTTTCTCAACATCCCACGAACTTGTAGTCAAATTTTGTGCTGAAGAAGACGTGCTTGCGTTCGTTGCTAGCTGGGTTTTTGCTCCAGAAAAACGTGAATCACATGTAACCCAAGTGGTATTGGGGTTGGGTCGGGTCAAGTTGATTGAACCGCTCGATTTAGGCCCACACCCGATCTGAATTTTTGCTTCATATTCAATCGCCAAGCTCATTGCTTTGTAAATCGTTCTTGGCTTATGGATGCGGACATCTGCCTTGAGTTCCTCCTTCAAGCCGTTGAGAAAAACATCTAAGAGATAATGCTCTGGCCAATTCTTCACTCGTGCAGATCGCTTAGCAAATTCCTGACGATATTCTTGCACCGTTCCCGACTGTTTGATGCCGCAGAGATACTCATCTGGGTTTTGAAACTCTGCTGGACCATAATGCTCTTAAAACGTCTTTGTGAGTTCCTCCCAATAAAGCAAAGTTTGTTCAGTGTTGATCCATGCGAAGAGATCAAGAGCGTCCCCTTCAAGGTACATGGCAGCGATGTCGACCTTCATCTCATCAGGGGTGTGATAATAACGGAAGTATTTTTCAGCCTTCAAAATCCATCCTCTTGGGTCCCCGCCCTCAAATTTGAGAAACTCAATCTTAGTTGACGAACGCTTGGACGAGTTTCTCAGCCACCATGGTGTGTCAAAATCGTCCTCATCATCGGAGCTCCACACATGTGCTTTGCCCCTATCTTGCTTACCGAGACTGCCTTCAACATGAGGAATCTTACTAGAGGATGTCTTCAGAGCAAGCATCTCTGAGTTGAGATTGCTCAACTGGGCAGCCATGTCGAGCGATTTGCGAAAAGAGCTTCGGTCAAAGTTAGGGTGGGATTCTGCAGATTTTGTGGTTGCTGTGGGTTCTAGGTGTTTTGTGGATTTGGGGTGTTTTGTGGGTTTGGTTGACCAGAAGAAGAAGATGAGCGTGTGTTCACCATATTCGAACCTTCTCTGATACCAAATTGGTAGGGACTGGGTATTTCGAAAGATAGAAACAAAATAAAGATCTATTAAGCTCTTCTATAAGCAAGAATCTGACTTAAGAAGGAATAATAACCAATGGGAGAATCTCCACAAATAGGGTTTGTATTCGTATTATTAATATTTCTGCATGTATAATATTTATAGACAATTAACATAACTAATTGCCCAGAATGACTGACCCTCTAATTATCTAACTACTGAATAGAGTTCTAAGTTAACTAGTAAACATAGATGACCCCTATCTAGAATACGTAACTGACTCCTATCTAGAATATGTAGAATAGTCCTAAAACAATTAAAACTACTTAGTATGTGGCTTCCTTCTGGAATACGTAATAAGGGGTTTATCAGTATTATTTCTAGATGTGTCACCATTGTACACCCCAACCATAGCTTTTACAGAAACTATATCTGACTTCTGTAGCAATAGTCTTATAATTTGCCTACGCTTTGGCAGTCACTGCTCCATCACATGCTCTTTCAAGCATCTTATCTAAAACACAAAATTATCAAAGTGAGGCGACTACTAAAAGGAAAGTGTGAGTAGTGACTTGTAAATGAAATAAGATATAGCCACATGGAAAGAAAAAAAAATTCTCCGAAAGAACCCACTGCAGCAAAAAATCTCTCAATCCCTTGTATTAAAGTATGAAACAAAAGAAAGAGGGCAGGAAAGAAAGATAACGTGGTCACAGATATGTATATCTCATAATATTAGGATCTGATCATAATCAGATCATTTAGATTAGATACCAATATCCTAGGATTATATTTCCATATCTGTACAGATTTTTCTACCTTATTCTGTAAACCCTATTCGTGTATATATATACTACAGTCTCTAATAAAGAGATATAATAAAGAGATATAGAGCAAATAAGCTATGATTCACAGACAACCACAAGATTTAGGTGATTTGCCCATAAAAGCCTAAATCTTGGGCACAATGACCAAAAAGGCCGCACCATTCTTATTCAATTTATATATATTACATAATAAACAAGATCCATATTTATGAAGGGGAATGATATAATTATTGGCAATAACGTCTCTTAATTTACATGAAAATGTCACCATTTCAAGGATTCTACAATTAATATAATTCTAGTCAATCAGGGATGATTACAATAAATCTTGAAAACTCTGAAACCTTGACTTTCTCTCTATCACTCTCTCTTGATTACTGTCAACATTGCCTACCCAATACTTTAGCTTCATTCAACCATAATATAGAATCACTTCACCCAATTTATTTTGCAAGTAGACATTTGGCTAGTAGGTCATTAGGCATACCCAGGGATATACTACAAGAAGCTCCTTAGGAAATTGTTGAAAATTCCAATGCTAAAAATTTGGCCAAAGAAAGGTAATAATGGAAGAAAAAGGAATGGCGTTTATAAGTGATTGATGCAATACACATTGAACTGACCATCTAATACTAGCATAAAAAGTACAAAAATGGGAAAAAACTTGATGTATGTTTTCAGATGTGAGATGATATGAAGATTCATAATCAGCCAACAGCAGCTCTAGTATAACAAACAGAGGAAAAGGAAAGGAAGCGAGGAGTGGAAAAAGGGGGTAAGACAGCAGAAATATAACCCGAATGATATTGACTGTAGCAAGCACAACATTAAGCACATGGAAACAAGAGCATACCATAACTATTTGCCTAAGTAAGATGTTTAATTCCTCCAAGCGACTACCTCTGGAAAAATCCTGCAACATAAATCTCATTACCATCCAAAGACTTCATTCTTAAAAACCAAGCCATGTTAAACTTTTCTGCGACAACACATCAAGCAAAAATACTACATTATCTACTAAGCCAACCACCTGCAGAACTCATTATCCAAGTCATGTTTTCATTTTAAAATTGTCTTCTTTGACAACATAGAAAGCTTACCTCGAAACATTTCCCTTCAGAAGTTTGGACAAACTTGACAACGCAGTAAGTTTTTGCAAAATCATATTTGCTCTGACTCAGTAAACCAAGCCTATACAGCAGTAATAGCAATAGAATGTTAGCATCAACCAAAATTAATAGAAGCATGTGAACAAAGTACATCTGTGAAGCGATAATATGTTTATTTGATGAAAAATGTCGTATGGCCTATGATCACGTCAGAATTTGCAGGAAAAACAGATGAGAATACATGTCACTAAAATCCAAAAAGGAAAATTAATATATATATATATATAGCCATTTGATTGAAAATTTGACATTTCAAAGAAAAAAAAGTGGTGTACAGTGATTGTATTGAATAATAACTATGATAACGACTTGTGTGGAAAGCACATGCTACAACCTGGACAAAGAAGGTGTCCCAAACAAAAGAACTATATGTTTAATTTTTTTTCTACCATATCAAGAACAGCTTTTACCTGTTTAGACATGAAATGGTGAAAGAATAAAACACCTAGAGACTAAGAGCAAATGAAAGTGTTGAGACTCGTTATAATCAGCAGTATAGTAGGAAGAGGAGGTTTAGGCAGTTGGGTAATTTGGAGAGTGTGTAGGATTTTTTAGGAAAGATACGGTGCTGAGTTGGACAATTAGTTAGAGAAGGGAATAAAAGAGGTTGTGTGGGGGAGGCGTCAGTAGGATCACTATGAGTTTGTTATGAAAACTTTGTACTGGGGAGGTTGGCTAGCCCTCAAAGCCTAGCGTATCAATATACTAAATTCCTCATCATTTTCTCTTCTTCTCCGTTTTTCTCAATTGTTCACTGATTACTTCTCTTGTGCTATTGTTGATTACTAGATTGGGGATAGTTAGGATTTTGGATCCTAACAATTTGGTATTAGAGCAGTTGAAGTGTTGGGATGGTGGTCACCATGATAGATTATAGAGTTGATAATATTGAAAAGGAGATGCTGAAGTTGACTGAGGATTTGGGAACAGTGGATGAAAAAATGAACACTGTGGAGAGGAAGGTTGATAAAATGGCAGGGGAGATTGCATCTTTGTTTGGATGTATGAGACAGATTCAAGAGTCCTTGGGACATAGAAGTCGGGAGAAGGCACCACGAGAGGAAACAGAGGATATAACAGACTCAAGGAGTCAAGCCGAAATACATATAGAGGAAGAGAAGATGAGGAAGGAGAAGACTCATAGAAGGTTGGAGATCCCTATGTTCTACGGTGAAAACCCTTTTGGGTGGTTATTCAAGGTGGAACGATATTTTGATCTGAATGGAATTCCGATGGCAGGGAGGCTAGCAGCGGTAGCAGTGTGTATGGAGGGTGATGCTTTGAGTTGGTTTTTGTGGAGAGAAGGGTGGTCGCCGATGGGTGATTGGCAAACTTTTAAAACAGCAGTGGTTCAACGCTTTGGAAGTGCCCAGGCAGGAAGCCCATTAGCAGCCCTCATGAAGTAACAGCAGTCTGGTACGGTGGCAGAGTATAACCGCAAATTCGAGATGGTGTCATCGATGTTCAGAGGGATTCCAGCGGAGGTGGTGACGACAGCCTACGTAAATGGGTTGAAGGAAGAAATAAAGACGAAGTTGCAATTGGTACAGACAGATTTGTTGGTGCAACTCATGGAGATGGCTCAATTGACTGAAGGGAGAAACTGGGCTCTGTGGAGTCATACTACCCAAACCATAAAGAGTGCTAAAACCCAAAGTGGGTTAATCGGGTTCGATAGTGGGGAAACAGGTAATAAAACTTACCCAGCCCATGGTAAGAATCTAGCAACTTCTCTCCCAAATTCGACGTTAGGAAGCCCTAATCGACTTCTGGAGAGAAATCGATCGATGTCGATTTCAACTACGCCCAGTCCAAGGTTAAACGCCTACCCAAACAAAACATTTGAAGGACGTCGACCCGCTCGGAGGGACTCCCCATATCCATTCAAGCAGTTGACAGTTGAAGAGATTCAATGGAAGAAAGAGCAAGGGATTTGTTACCGATGCGATGCCAAGTTCGTAGCAGGACATAGATGTGGCGAAAAACAATTCCATATCTTGCTAATGGATGACGAACAACTAGAAGACTTGCAGGAGGAGGAAGCCGAACTAGTTAATCAGGTACTAACCATTAAACCTACTCTTGACATGGACGGGTCAATGCGTTGGCTGAGTTGGAGCTGTCGGCGAGTTCTATGTTGGGGATAACGGGACCTCAAACTTTTAAAGTGAAGGGTAGAATTGCAAAGAAGGAGTTGATAGTGCTGAATGATAGTGGGGCTTCTCATAATTTCGTACTGGAAGGCTTGGTTGATGAGTTGAGGCTAGTGGTGAGCCATACTAAACCGTATAAAGTGAGGCTTAGAAACGATTATAAAATCCAAAGTGCAGAAGTTTGTGAATCGGTGGAAGTGGTTATTCAAGGTACCTCCATTAGGCAAACCTTTTTCCCTTTTGATATGAAAAGTGTTGACATAATTCTGGGGGTTGAGTGGCTAGAAACATTGGGGGACATACTCATTAACCTTAAGAAGTAGGTTATGAAATTCAGAAGTAATGGAGAGAAGATAAAATTCCATGGAGAGCATTGCCTCAATTCGGCGCTGGTGTCTGTAAAAACCATTTGTAAACTTCTGCAGCAAGGAGGCATTGGTTATATGGTTGAGGAAAGAAGTGATCAGGAGGTTGTAACTAAATTGTATGAGTTTGAAGTTGTCCACAATCAACAGGTCAAATTGACGGGTATTACAGAAGACATTGCAGCAATGTTAAGGGAGTTTAATCCGGTATTTCAACCCATCTTAGGGCTACCTCCTCAACGGGATATTGATCATGCTATTACCTTGGAACCAGGGTCTAAACCACCAAATTCCAGACCCTATAGATATCCTTTTTACCAAAAGAATGAGATAGAAAAATTGGTGAAAGAGATGCTAGCTTCTGGTGTGATCCGAACAAGCACAAGTCCATTTTCCAGCCCAATTCTATTGGTAAAGAAGAAAGATAGTGGTTGACGAATGTGCGTGGACTATAGAGCTTTGAATAAGGTAACTATACCTGATAAGTATCCAATTCCATGCATTGATGAGATTTTTTATGAGCTTGGAGGTTCTGTGGTGTTCTCTAAGATTGATTTGAAGTTCGGCTATCACCAAATCAGGGTTAAGGAGGATGACATACCTAAGACAGCCTTCCGCACACATGAGGGGCATTATGAATTTAGAGTCATGCCCTTTCGGCTGACAAATGCTCCTACCACTTTCCATTCATTAATGCATAAAATCTATAAACCTTATCTAAGGAGGTTTGTACTGGTGTTCTTCGATGACATCCTCATTTATAGCAAAAGTCTGGCCGAGCATGTTATCCATCTTAGATTGGCTTTGCAGGTGCTGGTAGACAATCACTTAGTAGCCAATTTAAAGAAGTGCAGTGTTGGATAGCACAAATTAGAATATTTGGGGCACTATATTTAGGCGTATGAATTTGATGAACCCATGAAGATAGGCGACATTGAATCGCGGCGGTTCAAAAGATGTAAAGGTTTTGAGGGGATTTTTGGAGTTATCAGGGTACTACAGGAGATTTGTGAAGGGGTATGGCAACATAGCAAAACCACTCACCAACTTGCTATGCAAGGATAAATTTCAGTGGTCAACAGCGGCACATAATGCTTTTAAAGTTATGAAGAAAGTGTTGACCAGTACCCCAATTTTAATTTTACTGGATTTCACCAAACCTTTTGTTGTTAAAACAGATGCATTAGGAACAGGTCTTGGGGCAGTGTTAATGCAAGAAGGTAGACCTGTAGCCTATTTAAGTCAAGGATTATCCCTCCATAATCAGCTTAAACCAGTTTATGATAGGGAGCTAATGGCTATAGTGATGGCAGTACAGAAATGGAGGCATTATGTTGGGCCCGGGCCCCGTATGTCCAAATCCAGAAGGCCCTCGAGTCACGCCCAAGGCCGTCGGCCCCAAACCGCGGACCCGATCCCAACATTTCAAAGACAATCGATCAATTAATACATACATACATTGCGTAACATACACAACCATACATTAAAGACCCTATAACTATAGGGATTTCATCTATTGCAAATTAAGAAAAGTCAACAAGTATCCTCAATTATAACAAAATACAAAATGAAATCTAAATCCAAAAATACATGAGTATGCTCGATGTTAACATGCTCGGAGGCCAACAAAATACTAACTTAATACAAAGCTCCTAATTTATGCGAAGTTTCGATGCCACATGAAAGTCAACGATCGTCCGATCTACACCGAGGAGGAAAGTAATGGGTTGAGCTACTACACATTCAATGGCTAATATAGTTATAGCCATCGGCAATTAGACAAATCCCAAAGATATGAATGTATATATATATCTATACAAACAAGAATTCCAAAGATTCACATGCTATTCAACAATTTATGCATTCAATACAATTAGCTCAATTCATAACAATGTCACAATAAACAATTCACATATGTAATGCACTTCACAATGGCTCGAGGTTCCATGGAAACAAAAGGAGAAACCAAATTTAACCTCGAAGCTAAATGAGTCCATTCGAGCTCATATGCCACAATGAGTTAAGAGGAGAAGGCTCTTGTCTCGTCACGGCACGCGATTTAACGAAATAGTTCCACTCTCGCCCAAACAAAAGCACATAAGCACGCTCATAATTGTTTATTCATACAATATTCTTTCATGTCTTACATTTAATCAAAATGTCGTGACCGTAGTCTAGGCATAACATATTCACAAGCACAATGTCATGCTATCCATTTCCATGATTCTTTCACTGATATGTGCAAACAAAGTCATTCAATTAATCACATTTAAACATGCATCATCTATAACATATATTCATACATAAAAGAACACGCCTAATCACACAATAACTATAAGTATATTACCCACCTAAGATCGCTGAGAATCCAATTCACGAATGTCCTTCCTTGCGATGAAATCGTCACTTGGTTTCCTAAAATAACCAAGTTCCATTCAATCAATATCCACATAAAATAATCAAAGCTCAAGAGTCAAAATAAAGCATTAAAAATCTCCATTCGACCTCCTCTTAAAATTCGTAACCCTTCAAACAATTTCGAAGTTCCTTCTTCGTCAACTTTAGCCCTCGATCTCTAGTTCACAACTACCAAAATCACCTCAATTCGACATCTACACCAAAAGATATGCCCAAGATACCAAAATCTCATTTTAAAAACAAGGGGCTCGCATGGCGTAGCGCATTAAACCCTCTCGTCATGCAAGAACCACAAGTGTGATTGCGCAAGGCACTCTACAAGACGTCATGGCGAACACAGTTCGCGCGTCGCGACGAAGGCCGATTCTCTTGTCGCGATGAATAAATATTTTACTCGTCGCGACGTAGCTTCCCTTCCTCGCACGTCGCGGCGTGTTCATACGCACGTCGCGACGTCTGCGTCGAAGAACCGACCCCCGAACTCCAATTTCTGCATATCTCATCTTAAATCCTCTTCTAAACTCAAATGCAACACAACTAAACTATAGATCCAGTCATCTACAACATTTTTAACCCATTCTAAGCTTCAAATCTAACACAAACACATCAATATAAGGAAATCTCTACATTTTCACCCAAAAATCCTAAAATCTTCGATTCTCACGGATTCAACATTCCTTAAGTTTAAATCTAATCAAACCAAGTTAGGAAGGCACTAAACTTACCGGAAAATGCTTCGAATCGTCAGAAAACCTCAGAAATCAAAATCCTCTCTTCTTCCTCTCTTCCTTTCCCCATCGGCGTGCTTCTCCTCTTCTTCTTCTATTTTCCTTTCTCTTTTCCTTTCTTCTCTTTTCTATTCTCATTCTCTTCTTTAAACCCTAAGGGAATGGACCCTCCCTAATAAGCCCAAGCCCAAAACAACTTAAGTTAACCTCTCAAAAAGCCTTTACACAATTTAAATCCTCAAATGCTCATTTAAACCATATTTAGACCTTAATTATCTATAATTCTCTCAATTTAATCAAACTAAGGCAAAAATCACAATTCATCTTGAATAAGATCATATAAAAATTAGGGCCTAACATTTCTCCCTCTTAAAAGAAATTTGGTCCTCGAAATTTACAGAATTATCGAAGAGATGCGATACTTCTCCAAGATAGCCTCCAATGGCTCCCAAGTAGCTTCCTCATTGAATGATTCCTCCATGGGACCTCGACCAACCGAACTCTTGTTCTCGAGGACCTTGTCCTTAGTATCTAAGATTTGCACCTAAGCTCCTCATGGCTCAAATCATCCCTCAATTGAACCTCACTAGTCCGAATAACACGCGATGGATCCGATCTATATCTTCTTAACATGGACACATGGAAAACATCGTGAATCTGCGATAACTCGGAGGTAATGCCAATCTGTGGCGAGTGGTCCAATCCTCTCAATGATCTCATGGGACCCACATACCCGGACTCAACTTCCTTTCGCAGAATCTCAATACTCCTTCCAAGGAGATGTCTTAAGGAACACCTTCTCACCGACCTCATACTTCATCTCCTTTCGGTGAGCATCAACATAACTTTTCATCCTATCCTGTGCTGCCTTAAGCTTCTGCTTAACCAAATTGACTTTATCGACCGTCGTCTGAATCAATTCTGGTCCTTCCAATAGTCTCTCTCCTTCTTCATCCCAACAAATCGGAGTCCTACACTCCGCCATACAATGCCTTATACGGAGCCATCCGAATGCTCGAATAGTGCAATTGTTATAAGCAAATTCGACCAACGGCAAATGCTCATCCCACGCCCTCGAAAATCCATCACACAAGCTCAAGCATCCTCAAGAGTCCGAATGGTCCTCTCGGATTGACCATCCGTCTCGAGGGTGAAGCGTCAGACTAAAATACAATTTGGTACCCAAAGCATCCCGCAAACCGCCTCAAAATTTCAAGTAAACCGAGGATCCTCAGAAGACACGATCGAATCTGGAATCTCATGCGGTCTCACTATCTCATCAATATACTTATTTGCTAACACATGCAAAGAATCGACCGTCGAATCGCCAAAAAGTGGGGTGACTTGGTCAACCTATCCACAATCACCCAAATGGCATCATGCCTCCGCCTTTGGTCCCGGCAAACCCATCAAAAGTCCATCGTCACTCGCCGCCACTTCCACCGGAATAGGCAGCGGTCTCAATTGCCGAAGGTGCACGGTGTTCAACCTTGACTTGCGACACACTAGACACTTCTTGATTTAACTCGCTATATCCCTCTTCATACCTTTCCACCAAAAGTGCTCTCAAATCCCGATACATCCTGGTGCTACTGGATGCGTGGCATAAAGGCGTTGTGTGCCTCATCCATAATCTCATCCTCGATCTCCGCACATCCTAATACACAACCTACTCCCAATGTCATCACCCATCGTCCTCACCTCTATATCGAAATCTTACCATTCTAAATCTCATCCGAAGCTTGCTCAAGTCGCATCCCGAGCTCGCAAATCCCTAACCTTTCTTTTCAAAGACGGCCTAACTCAAAATTAGCGAGAAGACAATCCGGCTCTTCTGCGTCAAACTTATCCTAAGTTTAGCCATCTCTTCCAATAAAGGAAGATAAACCGATCGAACATGAACAATCGGCGACTTCTGCTCAAGGCATCCGCCACAACATTGGCCTTGCGGATGATACTCAATCAAGATATCATAATCCTTTAGTAGCTCCAACCACCTCACGCCTCAAATTCAATTCCTTTCGACTATCAAATACTTGGACTCTTATGATCAAGAAAGATCCGAGTGCGAACTCCATACAAATAATGCCTCCAAATCTTCAAGGCAAATATCATCTGCATTAACTCCAATCGTCGTCGGATAATTGACTCATAAGGCTTCAACGCCTCAAGCATATGCAATTACCCGATCTCCTGCATCAAAACACACCCAAGACCCTTCCTCAAGCATCATTTGTACACGAATAGCCCTCATCTCCGGAAGGCAAAACCGAATCGAGCACTCGTCAATCTACGCTAAGCTCCTCGAAGCTCTATGACACTCCTCACTCGCACAAACTTCGATTCTTTCTCAACAACTTCGTCATCGGAACGGATATCATCGAAAATCCTCCACAAACCGCGTAGTAGACCTGCCAAACCTAGAAAACTCCTCACTGCTACATTCTTTGGCCGCCCCAATTCACTATAGCATCTATCTTCTTTGGATCCACATGCACTCCCTATAGGAGATCACATGCCCAAGAAAGGAAACTTCTCTCAGTCAAAATTTGCATTTCTCGAATTTGGCATACAACTCATTACTCCTCAAAGTCTCCAAAGAAATTCTCAAATGCTCCTCGTACTCCGATCACTCTTGGAATACACCAATATATCATCAATGAAGACAATGATAAATTGGTCCAAGAATGGCTCAACACCCGATTCATCAAATCCATAAAGTCTGCGGAGCATTTGTCAATCCAAAGGCATTACCAAAAACTCAAAGTGCCCATAACGAGTCCCGAAAGTAGACTTTGCACATCCGACTCCTTAATCCTCAATCGATGATAACCCGATCTCAAGTCTATCTTAGAAGACTCTCGCTCCTTGCAATTGATCAAACAAGTCATCAATGCGAGGAAGCGGATACCGATTTTCACCGTAATCGATTCAACTTCACGTAGTCCACACACATCCTCAAAGATCCATCCTTCTTCTTCACAAAAGAACCGAGCTCTCAAGGCGAGGAACTCGGCGAATATATCCCTCTAACAACTCCTCTAATCGCTTCCTCCAACACTTTCAATTCACGAGCCATCCTATAAGGGAATCAAAATCGGGTGAACTCGACAAAAGCTCGATCGAAAACTCGATCTCCGAAGTGGCGGTAGTCGAGCAATTCCTCGGGAAAGACATCCGAGAAATCTCGACTCTTTGGAATATCCTCTAACTTCCTCGTCGCTCTGGAATCCATCACATCACCAAAAACGCCACATCCCGACCTCAACATCTTCTCTGCGGTCAAAGTCAAACAAACTGGCGGACTTGCCTTTATATCCCCGAAAACATTACTCTGCGCCATCATCTAATTCAAACTCTACCGTCTTACATTTATAATCCAATGGGCATTGTACCTTTCCAAGTATCCATACCCAAAATCACATCCAAGCCTCCCATCTTGATGGCATCAAATCTACCACTAGAAGTGCTCCACCAATACAAATCTCACAATCTCTAACACCGACTAACCACGATATCTTGACCGACGGAGTACTCACCAACAATGAGTATCCAACGAACTCACAGCCCTATCACACATAGGTCTACTCATTTGAAACAAACGAGTGAGTAGACCTCGGATCAATTAACACAAGCACATCATCGAAAACAATCGAGTCATACCAAGAACAACATATCCGCGTGACCTCTGCATCCTCCCGTCATAGCAAACACACAGGCTGGTACGCCTCTCGGTCTTCGGAAGACTCACCCTCTTAGCGAAGATCAGGCGCCCACCTCTGTCGAAATCCTCGACCACGGTCTCTGTCCTCCTAGAGCTCAGATCGAGATCCTTCTCTCCTGACGATCGAGGACACTCTCAGCCCTATGTCCTTTCGTCGCGGTTGAAGCATGCACCGTCAATCAGTAACACTCTCCACCATGAAATCGACCACAGTGCTCACACTTAGAGGCGATGACTGTCCCCCATCTCCTCCCTCGCCCACCGTAGAAGCTTGGTGAGAAATAGTAGAAGTTCTCATCGGCCTACCGGCCGGCACCATCTCCTCTCCTCGATCGAGCTGGAAGCTCCTAACACTCCGATGCGGCAGGGAGTACTAGTACTACCTCCTCTCCTAATCGCTCCGCCCTTCCTCTTTTTATTCACAAGACTTCTTGATATTCTCTATGTTCTCCACCAAGAGCTGCCTCAACTAGCTGCTAAAAGTCAGCTGAAATTTCAGACAATCACCTTCTCTCGATGGCCAAATGTAGTCCCGACTCAAATCGACGACATCCGCGACCTCGCTCAACATCAAATCTTAAGCATACCGACATTGCGTGAGCAGGTGCTCATACTCAAGAATTGTCATATCCTCTCGAGTGAAACTCAAAACTCCCTCGCTTCTTTGGACATAAACCTCGACGGATATTTTTCTTGAACGCAACCACAAAATCTCGCCATGTCAACCCCATCGCCTCATCTCGATCGCCTCAAGACGGTCTCCCACCAAGTCAGAGCATCTCCTCGCAACAAGCTAGCAAAGATATACAACTCTCTCGTCCTCCTCACAATCCATCCGATCCATCACTTTATTCTATCCCCGCAACCATGTCTCGGCTTCCTCGGGATCACCGTCCCAAAGAAGTCCATCGCCCATACTTTCTCGATTGTCAATTGTTTTCCCTCTTAATCTGGGTGGAGCGGAAGGTCGCAGATCCGCCCATACCAACAAACGCTCGAGTAAAGGCCTAAAACATCCTCGGATCAAATCAAGATTTGCTCGCGGAATCGGCGATTCTGAGTCGTGCGAACGTGGGCTCACTCTCAGCCCCACGAAGCCTCAACATGCATTGGAGCTACAGATTAATCGGTCCTCTCCTCCCTAGTCGGAGAGTCAAAAGCAGACTTGCATAGCTCCTCGTGTCCTTCTACGAGGTGGCGTCGTCATTCTTCAAATGAAAACACTAAGAATTAGCTATATGACAATCTACATGTATGCATGATATGCATGTCACGTAACAATGCAACAAGTAATCATATATCACACAATCCTATTATGAATTCTAAGCCAAGGACACCTAAACCTAGGCGCTCTGATACCAAACATGTTGGGCCCGGGTCCCGTATGTCCAAATCCCCGAGGGCGGTCCCTCGGGTCGCGCCCGCGTCTAGCGCCCCAAACCGCAGACCCGGGCCCAACACATTATTTTCTAGGAAGGCACTTTATTATTCAAATGGACCAACTAAGTTTGCATTTCTTAACTAATCAGAAGCTTTTGGGAGAAGAACAGCAGAAATGGATTACTAAGCTTATGGGATTTCGATTTGATATTCGCTATAAGCCAGGCCTTGAAAATAAAGCAGCAGATGCATTATCCAGAAGAACTGAAGGGGAGTTAAAGGCTATATCCATGGGCTATCATCAGGAGTTGGACCATTTGGAAGACTTGGTACAACAGGATCCGAAGCTTAAGAGATTGATTCAGGATCTTTTAGTCCAACCCGATGGTCATCCACCTTTTAAACTGAGGGGTTCACACCTTTTCTATGCAAACAGGTTGGTACTACCCGATTCTAGTCCACATATTCATAAATTGATTAGAGAATTCCACACTACTCCTTCAAGCGGCCATTCTGGTTTTTTTCGCACTTACAAGAGGTTATCTGGGGTTGTTTATTGGAAGGGAATGAAGTCTGATATTAAGCAATTTATCTTGTCTTGTGATGTATGCCAAAAAAACAAATATCTAGCCTTAAAGCCTGCAGGGTTGTTACAACCCCTACCTATACCTAACTTGGTGTGGGAAGAATTGTCTATGGATTTTATTTCGGGATTACCTAAAGCCATGGGAGTTGATACCATCTTAGTGGTAGTGGATAGACTTTCTAAGTACAGTCACTTTTGGCTTTGAAGCATCCATTTACAGCTAAACAGGTAGCTGTTATATTCATCAGAGAAGTGGTCAGATTACATGGCTTTCCTAAAGTCATTATATCCGATAGAGACAAGGTGTTTATGAGTGGTTTTTGGCAGGAATTATTTCGACAGTTGGGAACGAACCTTAACAGGACTTCAGCCTATCATCCACAATCGGATGGGCAAACCGAAGTGATTAACAGATGTTTAGAAACTTACTTACGTTGTTTTGCTGGAGAACAACCTAGAGAGTGGCCAAAATGGTTAAGTTGTGCTGAATTTTGGTTTAATTCTACCTACAACAGTGCCATTGGAATGTCACCCTTTAAAGCATTGTATAAGAGGGACCCTCCTACCCTCTTTTAAGTATACAGATGGTGGATCATTGGTGGAGGAGGTTAATCAACAACTAATTGACAAGAATCAGATTTTGAATGAACTTAAATCCAACCTAGAAAAGGCACAGCAGCACATGAAGGTTTATGTTGATCAGAAGAGAAGACCACTTACATTGGATATTGGCGATTTAGTTTACATCAAATTATAGCCCTATAGATTCAAATCCCTCACCTCTAGACCTAATGAGAAGTTGGGACCACGATATTATGGTTCTTATCCAGTCACAGCCAAAATTGGAGAAGTTGCCTATCAAGTTCAACTACGACCAGCAGCAAGGATCCATAATGTCTTCCATATTTCACAACTAAAAAAATCTGTGGTGCCTATTCCTAATTCTCAGCCACTGCCTATATGTTTAGATGAAGACATGAACCTACTGGTGGAACCTGAAACATTAATGAAGGTGCGCAGAAGAATCAATGGTGAACTGGAAGTGCTGATCAAGTGGAAGGAGCTTCCCCACTGGAAGTGCTGATCAAGTGGAAGGGGGTGTGTATTATTGAGACTCATTATAATCAGCAATATAGTAGGAAGAGAAGGTTTGGGCAGTTGGGTAATTTGGAGAGTGTGTAGAATTTTTTAGGAAAAATACGGTGCTGAGTTGGACAATTAGTTAGAGAAGGGAATAAAAGAGGTTGTGTGGGGGAGGGGTCAGTAGGATCACTATGAGTTTGTTATGAAAACTTTGTACTGGGGAGGTTGGCTAGCCCTCAAAGCCTAGCGTATCAATATACTGAATTTCTCATCATTTTCTCTTCTTCTTCGTTTTTCTTAATTGTTCACTGCTTACTTCTCTTGTGCTATTGTTGATTACTGGATTGGGGATAGTTAGGATTTTGGATCCTAACAAAAAGAATCTAGCATTAATTTAGATAGAGAAGTTATTCGCATATGTCTTACATTCTCAGCATCTTTTCTGTTATTATTATTAGGAAAAAGAAAAGGAGACACAAATCCATTGACAAGTTCTGGTTTCTGCTCACCATCTCATCTAATAATTCTGGCTTATTGAAGCATTTGCATTGAGTGTCTGCTAAAATAATAATAGTTTATGTTTGCAAAACAAGGAGTAGGATATTTGAGACATTAGGCCAGTCAATAATGCTAGAATGCCGATGGTTTTTTCCTATTTTCATCATATACATATTATGAATGGATGATCAATGGTAGAATATTTCTTCCCACATTTCTCCCACAATATTATTCAGCTTTTTACTGGTCACAAGTGGATAGTAAAGGAAAGTCCAATATATAGTAACACATTATTTTGTAGGTTTATTAAGAAATTTCTTTAACAACTTTTCATTTTTATATGAAAACAAGTTACCGTAATCGTTGAAACTGATAGTTGATGACATCAACACATAAAAGTAAAACTTCTGGCCATTGATAAGTGTATGGTATCAATGACAGTATGATTTCCAAATTTATAGCACAAACAACAGCAACCAGGCCAATACTTCACTCTATTTATTCTAAAACAGCATCAGTCAAGCTTCTTAGAGAGTATAAATTGCACTATTTTAACTATTAGCTTTGCATACTGTCCCTTTGCCCTAACCCTGCATAGTGCACATTTTAGTAACACAGCTGTGATTTAATTCTGATAAAGTGCCCTAGTACAGTCAATTAGAAAAGAGCCATGAGAGAAAAAGAGAGGCAAAGAAGATTTGGCATTCAAAGAAAACCCTAGAATTCCCATTTGAGAAGCATAGATCATTTCAACATCTGTATAAGCACAAATAAACTTTTAAAAGAAAAAGAGAACATAGTACAGGGCAAAATTTGTTGGAATGTGATTTAGTAAAGCAACACGTTATGTAAAGCTCGAACCTCTCCAACGTCTGACTTCTTCTTTGAGCAGTGTACATGGTGAGATTCGTCAACAATCAAGAGAGCTCATTCTTGAACAAGGATGCTCTTCTGAAGGTGATGTAGCATTTTATAAGAGATAACCACAATTCTGGGATATCTTGGTAGATATTCAGGATTATCTCGATGACCAAAAACTGAAGAAAAATTAGTCACGAATGCATCTAACAATCAAATACAAGAAAAAAAAAAAGAGCTGAAAGTAAAAGCCCAAAGTTAAGGATCAAAAAAAACAATGAAGTACCAAATTTAATACAATCCAAAAGTAGAGCCAGAATAAAAGCAACAGACCTATATCCAAATCCTACCTAATTTTAGGCTGCAGGTTACTTAAATTGAATTGAGTGTGAACTGGAGCAATAAAGACAGAGTGAGAGACTTGAGAGAGATCCTTTGTTGTGTTGTTAATGACTTAAGTGACATATAAAAAGAATGCAAGGAAGATTCCAAATCCAACAAAACTAAATAGGGATGAAAAACTAAGTTACGTGACTTAAGTTGTTACTATGGCCAGAATTAGATAGTTCCTCTTATGAGTCTACTACATGAACAAAACCATATCTATACCATTAAATTAGCACAGCAATAGAATTCTGAAGCGTTGTAGAACAAGATACTCTTATATCAAGTGAGATTAGTTCCTCCTCAAATCACCATGGCTCTCCAACCACCCTACTCCAATCAAAGGAAAAACATGATAAATGAAACAAAAGGGCAGAAAAATGAAGCTGAACAAGAGAAATCGATACCAAGGTGGATCTCAGAGGGCAAGCATGAGGACAGCCATCTCTCTAACTCCTTTGCCGGAGAAAACAGCAAAACAGCTGGACAAGCAACAAGTATAGGACCTTCATCTACGTAATACCCTGCAATAGCTATTGCCTGAAAATAGATTACGTACACAAAGGTTATGTGATCACACCCTCTTCTAAGACAATTATCAAAAATTACAAACTATCAACTCAACACTGTATCTAAAAGTCAAATGCTTTCTAATATAGTATATGAATCAGCCAAGATAACCACAAATCATCTCTTATCCAAAAATGACACCTTTGCCAATAAAAAGCATCAACCTCTGACAAAATCATCAAGAAAATGCAATATGGATGTGCTGTGACATGAAAAAGAAATGAACTATTGTGCTCATATTGGCATCAAGATTATGATCTTAAGCTGTATAGGTTTACATCAGAACCACTAAGAAACTTTCAACAAAACAATTACTTGGAGTGTTTTCCCTAGCCCCATTTCATCTGCAATAAGACACCGACTAGCCCTTTGCAGACCAAATCGTAAGTCGTCGACCTGGAAAGGCAATAAAGCATCTAATAGCTTCCTTGGCAACTTCGCAAACAATTCATCAACCTCTTCATCAGTTAAATGTGCAAGCCTGCAAGGTGCCCACCACCCTAAATGAGAAAGTCTATGGATGACATTGAGTGTTCCAAAAGGTATCTTTTCAATTTCAACGCCCTTATAGTTCTTTAAACTGTTTAAAACTGCATCATAATCTCTGAGCTTATATACACAAGCCTTTCCAACTCCATGATTTTGAGTATAATGTGATGGCATCACCTAAAACAGAAATCAGTAACGTTACTTAAACTGGCAACAAAAAGCGTACTTTAAGTAACCAATTAACAGCAATATTCAAAACTATCAATTTTAGCAAAAATAACCCTAACTAATTAAGATAGTCACATTCATCCCTCCACTTACATTGGATAAACAATCTGCTAATCTCTTCAAGCACTCCTCTACACCTGGACAAGAAAACCCCTGCAAAGCCTTGGGCGTGACGGAGAAAGAGTCAGGGGGGCAAATTTCAAGCCCGACCAAGAATTTTTCAACAAATTGGGTCCCCGAATCTGGGCCATCGGAGATCAAAGGAGGAGACCTTGGGTCATGGGTACAGGGAGTGAGATCAGAACAGAGCTTTCGACACTTGAAGAGTCTCCAAGGATTTTGCTTTTGTTGTTGTTTTTGTTGGTTGATAATAGATTCTGAGAATACTTTTCTCTTAGCTAGGGCTGCTAATCGGTTTGCTTCAGCTCTCTGCCGCTGTTCTTCAGTGATTGGCATTTGCCCAATGCAGGGTTTTCCGTTGACATGAAAAGGGAAGAACAGAAGATGGCTGGGTTTTGAATCGGAGCGACTTGGGAGGTGGATATATGTTCACACGGCCAAAATTGATTACCATCCGCACCTGGCAATTCGAGAAGATTAGAGCTCCACTAGGCACGTGGCGACAGACAGGTCCATTATTTTAATGCTCCATTAAAAAGTTAAAAAGCTACAAATCTATTATTAAAACTTTTAAACATTAAAATAATATTCCAATATTTATGAATAAATTCGCAATATTAACATATGTTCATAATCTTTTATTTTAACAAATTTTAATAAAATGTTAAAAGTAACAATTATTATAAGATAAGAATAAGAACTTAGTTGTACTAAAATAAATTTAGAGTACGAATTACTAAGGTTTAATATATAAAAGATTAATTTATAACAATCTAATAAGGACAAAGTTTAATGTATTATTATTAAAATATTTTATTATTTTATTTTCTTATACATTTTATAAATTATTGTTTTTTGTCAAATTTCAATCAAAATGTATTTATCCTCTACTTTCAATTAAACTAAAATTTGCATATTAATCATATAAAGTATTTTATGTATTTATTAGCATATGTTTAACTAGGGTTAAGAGAAATTATTTTGCACTTTTAATAAAATAGTTTCTAATTGTTATTTTAAAATATATTTTTAAAAATGAGGAATGTGTACACAATAAAATAAAATGATATATTTTCTAAATTTTAAATATTCAATCAATAATAAATAATAGATTTAGATTTACGTTGAAATGATATTAACATATTTTTGTGTTTTGGACATATAATGGGACAAATAATGGAGTGCATGAATAACATATGAATCATTTGTTGGAAGTTATGGTAAGGCAATTTTTCAAGTGGCCTAAAAATTAGGGATTGAGATTATTAACTTCCTATTAAGAAATATCTACTCAAATCTAAAACTTTAGGGAAATTATTAATATAAAAAATTCTCATCCATTTATTAATTACATATTGATACTTGATGGAAGTATAAGATTAAAAGAAAGGCACACATAAAATTGGTCTTCTCTTTGTCATAATTTATACATTTTAAAAAAACTTATGCATAAATCAGAAAAGAGCGCGTAAATAAAAGAAAGGGAGAAGTGGAGAGAAACCAATTTTTCTTCATAGAGAAGGTAATTGTTATCAAGATCAAATATCATGTCTTCATCAAATTCAGGTATGTGAAAACTATTGGTTTCAAGATCCCTTATAATGTAGACAAAATCAATTTCTCCTTACATGTGTTATCAGAGTCAGGTTTAAAAACCTATAATTTTCCTTTGCAAATAGTAAATAATTATTATTGAAGAACCTATCTATGATGAATATTGTATGCTACCTATGTTTCGCTTATGAAAATTTGCCTCTATATTATCTTTGTGAATTACGTGGTTGAAATCTAAAATCACTGTCCATAAATGCAATAAGAGAGGGATATAATTCAACATTTGTAACAATATGAAGAAGTATGATCATATTGCTATGAATTTTATATTATGTGCTTCTTTCACACTATGTGATTCCCTATATGTGCCCATTTCTATATTTCTTATGTGTTATCTTTTTGTCTTATATGCATTTAATATGTGTTGTCTTTTATCGTATATGCATTTAATATGTGTTGTCTTTTTATCTTATATGGATATAAATGAAAAAAAAATGATTTATATGTATGATCTGAAGTCGGAATATATAGTTTGTGATCACCAAAGTCACCAAGCTAAAATGATCAAAATATCATGCATAAAATAGTCATTTTTTCGTGGCATTCATAAAATGCCAGTTAGGAAAATTGATGAATAAATGACATTCATTAATTATTAGAACTTTAGGATTTTTCCCAATGAAAAAGCATTTATTCTATAATCAGTGAGCATGATTAAAGAAATTAAATTTTTAAGTTAAATATATTTTGTTTATCCAGGATGACATATGTGTTTGGTTAAGAATTTTAATTTCTTGCAAATGATGAAAAGTGACATTTATTTATGATTGTGTGTTGTAGTTTGTACCTAAAGGTGTTTTATAATATACTATGAAATTTGATTTAAATTTATAATAGAATCAATTATCAGTATCTATGTTTATTTGCAGCAATTTCTCTTCATTCGTAAACTTCTTTTGTTACGTATTTAATGGTTTGAACTTCTCTTAATAGAATGAACAAGTCAATTTCCACTTAGGTGCGTTGGATCTTGACTTGGCAGTTTTGGAAGAAAAACTCACTAGTATTACATATTTAAGTAGTGAGGAAGAGAAGTCCAAATATAAAGCTTAGACACGGTCTAACAAGTTAAACCTTATGTTTATGTGAATGACTATATCGAATAATATTAAGACTAGTATTCCATAAACAGAAAATGCAAAGGAATATCTAAAGTTTGCGGAAGAAATTATTTTGCAAGAACATACCATTGAGATGACTAATATTGTAGCAAGATTGAAGCCATTAGGTATGGTTATAGATGATTCCTTTATGGTTCAGTTTATTCTAAACTCACTGCCTCCTGAATATGATGCTTTTCAAATTAACTATAACATTATTAAGAAAAAGTGGGATGTTAATAAATTGATTGACTAGCTTACTCAAAAGGAAAATAGACTAGAGAACATAGGAAGTTATTTAGTCAACCTCACATTTCAAGGAGCTAGTAAAGCACAAAAGGTAAATGTAACACCCCACTCCAGCATGACCCGAACCCGACATCGATTGTGATATCTGAATCCATGCCCTGCGAGGGTGGCGTGCTACATCACTAATCAAAACTCAGTATAAATTTTTTTTTGAAACATAAGCATACATTATGTGGAAATCAATGAACATACAAGCTCACCGATAAATACAGTAGCCACGGGGGCCCTTTTCATAAATACAATTTATTTCAGTCTATTGACTTTACAAATTGATCTAATCATTAATACAAAAATTCAAAAAAAATATAATTCTATCAGACACTAATGCAGACGCGAACTGATCCCGACCACTTCTCTCACTCACAAACAGATGCTATATGCCCGTTACCTAACAGGGTATTCTTCTGGGTCCTGAAAAATAATTGCAAATTTTGGATGAGTTTTGCGAACTCAGTGAGGTAACCATCATCAATGGTTCACTCAATTCATGCAACATCTCATTTCACATAACATATATTCACATTGTTGCATATTTGATTACATTTCACAATTTCACTTAAGCATAGACAATTTATACATTTCATTCGATTAGACATACATAACCAAATGAATTCATGTAACACTCAAGCATAACACAGTTGTTTCATAATTCACCTTCATAAGTACCACATGATTGGTACCATAGGAGCATAAGGCATTTTGCCTTTCACTTAATCAAAATGATTCAAGCAAATGCATATGACATGCGCATGTGACACTTTTCTAATTTATTTTAGTGTTGTAACCGAGGGCCTGAATTGTCCCAATTAGGGCACATTAATCGTTGAGCCTGAGGCTCTGAATCACTACTGTCCCAATATGGGCGCATTAATCGTTGAGCCTGAGGCTCTGAATCACTATGGGCTTGAGGCTCGAGGCTCGAATACATTGAGCTTTTAGCTGTCAGTGGCTGCTACGGTCACAACTATCATTAATTGATCATGTATTCATGCATGGAATGCATATATCGTAATGAAGCAATATCAATATCACAATCAATCCCAAATTATCACATTCAAACAAATAGTTCACAATTATTCACATTAAAATCACAATCACATTTAAATACGGAGGTCCCAAATTCTCAGACAAACAACACTTCTATATCATAATCTCCCAATAACTCGGACCTCCTATCCGGAATCCATAATCAAAACACAATCCCATCATTATTCACCACAGAAGTATAAGCAGAAGCAAATAATAATTGAGGAACCGTCTAGGTCACTCACCAATAGCTTCCGAGCTAATGCCTGGAAGTCTCGGCAACGTCTGTGGGTTGATGTTCCAAATGTGCCACTAAAACAGTCAAAATATACAAACATTACTAAATGCACAATCAGAAATATTTAATAATGCACATGTAGAAATTAAAATGTGTACAATGCATGTCCGTGACATTCCCGGCACTATTCCAAAAATTCCCATTACAATATTTTCCTCTAAATTTTAGAAACTCATTGACACCGAAATCACTCAATTTGGTTTAGAAATTCGAAAGTTATGGTCCAAACATTGTCAGACTATTGCTGAGCTGAAACTGTACACTATACCTAATTTCACTCTAGAAATGGAACATCTTTGGGACTGAATAGAAATTTGATTCCTTCAATAACTTGTAGCCCCATGTCTCTAGTTTAATTAGGAACAAGAATCACCTCATTTGGATCTCTACAGATCGAGATATCACTAAATCTCAAATTACTATTTTACCCTTCCCATCGTTGATGGGATGTTATAGTAAAAGCCAAAAGTTTTAAAAAAAACAAAAGACCTGCTAAAGCATCTCAGGCTGAAAAGAAGGAACAAAATGATGATAAGTGACAGATATGTAAGAAAGAAGGACACTATCAGAAATATTGCATTAAACGTAAGGCATGGTTAGAAAATAAAGGTATATCTAAGACTTTTGTATGTTTCAAATCTAATTGATGCTCTTTATAATACTTGGCGGCTTGATTCTAGAGCTACTACTAATGTATTCAATACGATGCAGGGATTCCTTACAATCCAAACCACAAGCCAAATTGAGAATTTTTTATGTATGGGAAATTGTAACAAGGCTTGAATTGAAGGCATAGGGACTTGTCATTTGGTCTTAGATACTAGTTATTATTTATACCTATTAAAGACTCTTTATGTACCTTCAATTTTTAGGAACCTTATTTTTGTTTCAAAGTTAGATGAATGTGGTATTAATTTTAATATTAGACATGATTGTTTCAATTTATATAAGAATTCTAGACTTATTGGTTATGGTAGTCTTGTTGATGGTTTACGTAAATTGAAACTTGATGATCAATTTTTTGAATCCTGACTTAATGTGCATCAAAATATTGGAATTAAGTGTAGTATGCTTAATGAAAGTTCAGCTTTTTGTGGCATAAACATTTGGGTAATATATCTAAAGAAAGATTTTTAATAAAGAATGAGATTCTATAAAATCTATATTTTACTGATCTTTTTTAATGCGTGGATTGCATTAAAGGAAAGCAAACCAAACATAGCAAGAAAGGAGCCACAAAAAGTAATCAACTTCTTGAAATTAGACACACTGATATATGTAGACCTTTTGATAATTCATCTTTTGGTAATGAAAAGTATTTTTATCGCCTTTATTGATGATTTTTCACATTATGGATATATATTTTTTCTTAAAGAAAAATCTCAAGCAGTGAATGCTTTAGAAGTATACATTAATGAGGTTGAAAGGTAATTAGACAAGAAAGTGAAAATTGTAAAGTTTGATAGAGGTGGTGAACATTAAGGAAAATATGATAAAACGAGACAATGCCTAGGCCCATTTTGTAAACTTCTTGAAAGAAATGACATATGTGAACAATACACTATGTTATACACACCTTAACAAAATGGTGTGATAGAAAAGTGTAATAGAATGTTGATGGATATGGTTAGGATCATGATGAGTAATTCATCATTAATCAAATCCTTATGGATGTATGCACTAAAAACAACCATGTACCTACTGAATAGGGTTCTTAGTAAGGCAGATCCTAAAATTCCTTTTGAGTTGTGGACAAATAGGAAACCTAATTTAAGGCACCTACATGTTAGAGGTTTCCCAGTAGAAGCAAGAGTTTATAATCCATATGAAAGAGAGTTAGATTCTCAAACTATTAGTGGTTACTTTGTTGGTTATCTAGAGAAATCTAAACGGTATATATTTTATTATCCAAACCATAGTCTAAGAATAGTTGAAACTATTAATGCAATTTTTTTTAAAAACGATGAAGTTAATGGGAGTGAGGAACAACAAACTGTGGACTCAAAGGAAGTAAAGATGAATGTTCCCTTATTTGTAAATGTTCCTTCAACCATTATTATTCCAAGTGTTGTTCCAATTGTTAAAGAACGTATTGACAACAATGAACAACATTTAAATGACGAAACATCCCTTGAAAAAACTAACTCACACAGATCTGAAGTAAATGAGTCACATGAAATACCTTTGAGAAGATTTTAAAGAATAAGAAAAATAGCTATTTCAAGTGACTATCAAGTTTATTTGCAAGAATCAAATCTTGATATGGGAATTAATAAAGATTTGATTTCATTTTCGCAAGCCATAGAATGCACTGAGTCAGAAAAGTGGGTAGATGTCATGAAGGAAGAGTTAAAATCTATGAATGATAACAAAGTATGGGATATCGGTGAATTGCTAGAAGGTTCCAAACAAGTTAGGTGTAAATGGGTTTTCAAGTCCAAACTTGACTTGAATGGCAATATCGAGCAATATAAGGCTAGATTTGTTTCTAAATGATACACTCAAAATGATGACATTGATTATAAAAGGACATTTTCACTTATCTCAATGAAAAACTCAGTGCGTATTATTATAACACTGGTAGCTCATTTTAATTCAGAGTTACACCAAATGAATGTGAAAACAACCTTTTCTGAATGGAAATATTGAAGAGGAAGTTTATATGGACTAACTTGAAGGTTTTTCAATTGAAGAAAAAAGTCATATGGTGTGTAAACTTAAGAAATCAATATGTCGACTTAAACAAGCTTTTAGGTAATGATATATTAAGTTTAATAATACATCACCTCTGTCGGTTTCGAAAAAAATCTTATTGATCCTTGTATATACCAAAATATCAGTGGGAGAAAAATTTTATTTTTAATCCTAAATGTTGATGATATCTTGCTTGCTACTAATGATTTGGGTATATTGTGTGAGACAAAAGATTTTCTCTAAAAAAATTTTGAAATGAAAGATATAAGAAAGGCATCCTATGTAATAGGAATTGAAATATTCCATGATAAATCACAAGGACTATTACGATTGTCTCAAAAAGCCTATATTGAAAGAATTCTAGAGAGATTTAATATGCAAAAATGTTCTTATGTAACCGTTCTGGTTCAAAAAGGAGATAAATTTAGTCTTATGCAATATTTGAAGAATGATATAGAACAAAACCAAATAGAATCAATTTTTATGCTTCTATTATGGGAATTCTAATGTATGCACAAACTTGTACAAGAGTAGATATTAGTTTTGAGGTTGGAATGCTAGGTATGTATCAAAGTAATCATTGGAAAGCTGCAAAGCAAGTTTTAAGTTATCTTCAAGGAACAAAAAATTACATGCTTATATATACAAGATCTAATCACTTGGAAACGATTAGATAACCAGATTCAGATTTTATTGGATGCATTGACAGTAGAAAGTCAACTTATGGTTGTTTATTCTTTCTTACCAAAGGAGCAATATCATGGAAAAGTGTTAAACAATCTGTCATTACCTCATCCACCATGGAAGTAGAATTTGTGCCATATTTTGAAGCCACAATACGTGCATTATGGTTGCAGAACTTTATTTCAGTACTTGGGGCTGTTGACACTATTACTAAGCTGCTAAAAATTTATTATGATAATTATGGAAGAGTGTTCTGCTCAAAAAATGACAAATACTCAAAAGGTGCCAAGCATATGGAACTAAAGTATTTTTCCGTTAAAGAGGAGACTCAAAAATAGAGTGTCTATTGAGCATATTAGAATACATCTTATGATAGCAGATTCTTTAACAAAAGATTTACAACCAAAAAAATTTAAAGAACATGTACACAGAATGGGTCTTAGTTGTCCTTTTGAATGATGTATCTAATAAAGTTGACATTTTGAGCTCATTGATGTGTTTCTAATATACACCATTTATTGTTTCTAGTTATAATTTGCTCATAATTGTGTTCTGACATGTCATAACTTAAATTTACTAGAAACATTACTGTGGACCAAGTTGAAATTTATGTGTCAATTATAGGTCTAGTATGGTAAAACACCGATGTTTGTGAATATGGAAAGGAGTATATTATGTAATAAATGTACAACCGCCATAATCCACATTTAGTGTTTTATCATATTTAGATAAGTATGATATTCTGAGGATGAGTTTTGGTGTTGAATTGTAAATGCATCATACTTATGCATTAGTTTCATTCAATTTTAGGCCAAGTGGGAGAATGTTGACAGTTGTTGTGAGGCAATTTTTCAAGTGGCCTAAAAATTAGGGATTGAGGTTAGTAACTTCCTATTTAGATACAACTACTCAAATATGATATTATTAGGGAAATTATTAACATAGAAAATTATCATCTGTTAATTAATTATATATTGATCCTTCATGGATGTATTAGACTAAAAGAAAGGCACAATTAAAATTAGTCCTTTTTTTGCCTAATTTATACATTTAAGAAAAACTTACACATCCATAAAAAAAGAAAGTGTAAACAAAAGAAAGGGAGAGGTGGAGAGATACCAATTTTTCTACACACAGAAGGTAATTATTATCAAGATCAAGCATCATTTCTTCTTCATCAAATCCAGGTATGTGACAATTATTGATTTCAAGATCCTTTATAATGTAGAAAAAATCAATTTCTCCTTACATGTGGTATCAGAGCTAGGTTTAGAAGCCTATAATTTTCCATTATAAATAGTGAATAATTATTGTTGAAGAACCTATCTATGATGAATATTGTCTTTCACCTATGATTCCCTAATGAAAATTTGCCTCTATATCATCTTTGTGAATTACGTGGTTGAAATCTAAAATCACTGTCCATAAATGCAATAGGAGAGCAATATAATTCAACACTTGTAACAATATGAAGAAGTATGACCGTATTGTTATGAATTTTATATTATGTTTTTCTTTCACAATATGTGATTCCCCATATGTACCCATAACTATATTTCTTATGTGTTGTCTTTTTGTTATATATGCATTTAATATGTGTTGTCTTTTGTCTTATATGCATTTAATATGTGTTGTCTTTTTGTTTTATATGCATAAAAATGAAAAAAAATGATTTATGTGTATGATTTGAAGTTGGAATTTATAGTTGATGATCACCAAAGTCACCAAGCTAAAACGATTAAAATATCATGCATAAAATAGTCATTTATTCGTGACACTCATTGATGAATAAATGATGTTCATTGATTATTATAACTCTAGGATTTGCCCAAAGGAAAATCATTTATACTATGATTAATGAGCATCATTGAAGAAATTAAATTTCTTAAGTCAAATACATTTTGTTTATCCAAAGATGACATATATGTTTGGTTAAGAATTTTATTTCTTGATAATGATGAAAAGTGGCATTTGTTGGGCCCCAAATTTTTTTAATGATGTCATTAAGCATGAATTGTGTTATTTGTGTGATTATTGCTTAGTTTGATTAAATTGAGAGGATTATTGGATAATTAAGGTTTATTTGTGGTTTAAATGAGAATTAATGGGTAAAAGTTTATGAGGGCATTTTGGAAAGTTTGCATAGGTTGGAGTGATTTGGGCTTGTCTAGGAGGGGTTAAATGGTCTTTAGACTTAAAAGACTTAGAAGAAAATAGAAGGAAGAAAAGAAAAGAAGGAGAAGGAAGAAGAGAGGAGTGTCGTAGGTGAAAGGGAAGAGAAGAGAAAAGAGAGTTTGTGATCATTGAAGTTTTTCGACAGTTTGAAGCAATTTTCGGGTAAGTTATGCTTCGTTTAACCTTGATTTCGGTTGGATTAAACCTTAAGATACCTTGAAATGGGTAAAATCGATGATTTAGGGTTTTTGGGTGGAAAAGATGGGTAGATCCTTGGGTTGATGTGTTTGTGATGGATTTGAAGCTTAGAATGGGTTAGAAATGTAGTAGAGGACTTGATCTATAGTTTGGTTGTGCTGCATTTGGATTTGGAAAGGATTTAAGATGAGAAATGTTGGAAAAATGGGGTTCAGAGGTGTTCTCGGACACGCGTCATGACGTCGCGAAATTCGATCGTCGCTGACGTGCGAAATTTGAGCACGCGCATGACGTTCGTTAAAGACGCGTCGCGACGTGCGAAGAATAACCTTACTGCGACGATAAGCGAGGCTTTTGTCGCGACGAGCACAGCTCGTTCGCAGCGACGAGCGGAGTCTTCGTCATGGCGAACGGTTGTTCGCCGCATGAACGTGTTTCGTCATGGCGAAGCCTCTGTTCAACAAAGAGATTTTTGATATTTTGGGCATATCTTGGGCTTCAGATGTCCGATTGAGGTGATTTTGGATTCATTGTGAACTAGAGATCAAGGGCTACAAGTTGTGTGAAGAAAGAAAGTTTGGAATCAGTCTCTAAGGGTTCGGGATTTTATAAGGAAGTCGATTATAGACTTTTAGTGCATTATTTTGGATTTTCACGCTTATCGATTATTTGTCTTTGAACATTGTTTGATTTGGGACTTGGTTTGCTATAGGAAACCAAGCCGACCAGTTTCTATCGCAAGAGGAAGGACACCAGTGATTCGGATACTTGAGCGATATTAGGTGGGTAATATGTTTATGGTTATTGTGTATATGGGCAAATTGCCTTGTGTATGCTTGCATGCATTATATGACCTTGCTTGTATCGAATTACATGAGAAATATTGAATTTGCATTATGACTATGATTATGCATGGCTTAATAGGCCTTATGGCATTTTGCGAAAATGAAAAGAATGAGAATTTCAAAAAGCTTTGCTGTAATGCTTTGAGCATGAAACGAATAGATTATGTGTTTGTTTGGGTAAGAGAGTTACGGATGGAGTCACGTGCACGTTGATATAAAGCCTTCTCCCGGCTGCCCGCTTGAAGCTACGAGATCCTTGAGAAATCGGACTCGGATAGTTCTGGTTAACCGGTTTATCCGGATCGTTCTGAACTCTCGAGCCAATTGTTTGTGCATACATGATTGAATTGATGAGCATGACACATGTTAAAATGTTATATTGTACACTCATATGAACTATTTGTGATGATTAAAATGTGATAGATTGGTGACTTGCTATATGTATATGCATATTGCTTGATTGTGTGGCTCGTTGCCAATGGCTATAAACGTATATGCCACTGAGCTTCGCAGCTCACTCCATTACTCTCCCCTCCTCAGGTGCAGATCGAGACGAGTGTCGACCTTGCAAGGCATCGGAAACTTCAAGCTAGTTAGGAGCCTTGTTAAGTTAGTAATTTGGTTAGCCTTCCGGCATTTCATCATGGAGCATACTTATGTATTTTGAATTTTAAACTTTATTTTGTATTACGCTGCATTTGAGAATATTGTTGAATGTCTTCGAATGACAATGACATATGGTTTATGCATTTGGAATGATTAATGCATGTTTAGAATGCATGTGTAGAACATATGTATGTATTGTTCTATGATTGTATGAATTGAATTATGGATTTGTATGGATGTTGGGATCGGGTCTGACGTTTGGGGCGCCCGTCGCCGGCGCAGCCCGAGGGGTCGCCTCGAGAATGGGGATCCAGAACCCGGGCCTAACATGTTTGGTATCAGAGCGCCTAGGTTTAGTGTCCTTGGCTTAGACTGCATAATAGGATGAACTGTGTGATATATGATTAATCGTTGCATTATTTAAGTGACATGCATATCATGCATACATGTAAATTGCCATATAGCTAATCCTTAGTGTTTACCTGTGAAGGAGTACGATGCCACCTCATAGAAGGACACGAGGAGTTATGCAAGGATCTGCTTTTTGACTCTCATTTGGAGAGGAGAGGATGATGAGTCAATAGCCCGTGGAATCTTGAGGCTTTGTAGGGCAGTAGTGAGCCCGTTCCTTGTGAACTCGGAGTCGCCGATTCATGAGGCAAGTGCCTCCATTAGATCCGAGGTCATTCGGGCATTCACCCAGAATTTGTGTTGGCTATGGGTCGATGCCCCTGACCTTACCTTGACCCAGCTCGAAGGGAGATGGTTTGATAGATTGAGGAAATGCAGGCGGTGGACTTCTACTGGACCACCGATCCAGGAAGCTGAGTCTTGGTGAGAAAGGCTGAGAGTCTTTGGATCGGATGGAGTGTGAGGATGAGAGAGTCATCTATCTTGCTAGTTTGCTTGAGGAGATGCTCTTCATTGGTGGGAGGCTGTGCGAGGAGTCGAGATGAGGCGGTCGGGTTGTCATGGCAGAATTTATTGGTCGCTTTTAAGAAGAAGTATCATCGAGGTTTACATTCAATGAGCGAGAGGAGTTCCTCGGTTTGACTCGAGAGGAGATGTCAGTGAGTGAGTATGAGTGTCGGTTCACACAGTTGGCGAGATATGCTTCAGATCTGCTGCTGAGTGAGGCTGCTAGGTGTCGTCGGTTTGAGTCGGGCCTGCACTTGGCCATAAGAGAGAAAGTGATAGTCAGAATTTACAGTGATTTCCAATGACTGGTTGAAATGACTTTGAAAGTGGAAAATATTGAGAATATCAAGAATGCAGTGAACAAGAAGAGAAAGGGAAGAGAGCAGTCCAGGAGGGGAGGTAGCACTAGTACTCCTATGCCAGACAAGAGTGCTAGGAGCTTCCCAGTCCAGTCAGAGGAGAGGAGTAATGGTGCGAGCCGACCTAGGCCGATGAGGACTTCTACTGTTTCTCACCAAGCCTCCACGGTGGGCGACAGTAGAAGGGGAGATGGAGATAGATCTTTCGTTCCGAAGTGTGAGCACTGCGGAAGGTCCCATAGAGGAGAATACTACAGATTGACAGGAGCTTGCTTCAACTGTGGGGAGAAGGGACACATTGCCAGAGAGTGTCCTCAGCCTCCACGACAAGAGAGGAGTCAGATGCAAGTTTCGAGGAGGACAGAGACCATGGGACAGAGGACGCAGCAGAAGGCGATTCGAGATGCAGCCAAGAGGTGAATCTTCGGGAGACCAGAGGCGAGCCTTAACCAAGGTGTTTGCGATGACTCAGGAGGATGCAGAGACCGCTCCTGATGTGGTGACTGGTATGGTTCGACTCTTTTCTGATGATGTGCTAGTATTGATTGATCTAGGTTCTACTCATTCGTTTGTTTCCTCGAGTAGACCCGTGTGTGATAGGACTGTGAGCCCTTTGGATACTTCGCTGATGGTGAGTACTCCAATCGGCTAGTACATTGTGATTAGTCAAGTGTATAGAGACTGTGAGTTATGTATTGGTGGAGAACTTCTAGTGGTGGATTTGATACCACTGAAGATGGGAGGACTAGATGTGATTTTGGGCATGGATACTTTAGAGAAGTACAATGCTAGTCTGGATTGTAAGCAGAAGATGGTGGAATTTGATTTAGGTGATGAAAGAAGAGTGTTGTTTACTGGGGACAGAAAAACAGGTCCGTCCAGACTTATTTCAGCATTATTAGCAGAAAAGATGATGAGGAAGGGTTGTGAGGCGTTTTTGGCTTATGTGATAGATTCCAAGGTAAATAGAGGGAAGCTGGAGGATATTCCAGTAGTTAGGGAATTTTCAGACGTCTTTCTCGAGGAATTGCCAGGACTACCGCCAGCTAGGGAAATTGAGTTTCCCATTGAGCTTCTGTCAGGTACAACCCCGATTTCGATTCCGCCTTATCGGATGGCTCCGGCAGAATTGAAAGAGCTTAAGGAGCAGTTGGAGGAGTTGTTGGAGGAGGGGTATATTCGACCAAGCTCTTCACCTTGGGGAGCTCCGGTTCTTTTTGTGAAGAAGAAAGATGGATCGTTGAGGATGTGTGTAGATTACCGGAAGCTGAATCAGGTTACGGTGAAGAACATATATCCGCTTCCTCGCATTGATGATCTGTTTGATCAATTGCAAGGAGAGAGAGTCTTCTCTAAGATAGATTTGAGATCGGGTTACCATCAGTTGAGGATTAAGGAGTCAGATGTGCCCAAGTCTGTTTTCAGGACTCAGTATGGGCATTTTGAGTTTTTGGTTATGCCTTTTGGATTGACGAATGCGCCTGCCGCGTTTATGGATTTGATGAATCGAGTTTTTAAGCCATTCTTGGACCAATTTATCATTGTCTTTATCGATGATATCTTAGTTTATTCCAAGAGTGATGAGCAGCATGAGGAGCATTTGAGGATTTCTTTGGAGACTTTGAGGAGAAACGAGTTGTATGCCAAATTCGATAAATGCGAATTTTGGCTGAGAGAAGTTTCATTTCTTGGACACGTGATCTCAGGGCAAGGAGTTCATGTGGATCCAAAGAAGATAGAAGCTGTTGTGAATTGGGAAGTACCGAAGAATATAGCAGAGGTGAGGAGTTTTTTGGGTTTAGCAGGCTATTACCGGAGATTTGTGGAGGGCTTCTCCATGATAGCCACTCCGATGACGAAGTTGTTAAGGAAAAATCAGAAGTTTGTTTGGAGTGATGAGTGTTACAGGAGCTTCGAGGAGCTCAAACATAGGTTGACGAATGCTCCGATTCTGGTTCTGCCTTCGGGTGATGAGGGTTATACTGTGTATAGTGACGCTTCAAGGAAGGGTCTTGGTTGTGTTTTGATGCAGGGAGATAGGGTAATTGCTTATGCTTCGAGACAGTTGAAGCCTTATGAGTTGAATTATCCGACGCGTGATTTGGAGTTGGCAGCTATGATCTTTGCTTTGAAGATTTGGCGGCATTATTTGTATGGAGTTTAGACAAGGATCTTTACCGATCATAAGAGTCTGAAGTATTTGTTGAGCCAAAAGGAATTGAATTTGAGGCAGAGAAGGTGGATCGAGTTACTTAAGGACTATGATTTGCTGACTGAGTATCATCCGGGCAAGGCCAATGTAGTAGCGGATGCCTTGAGTAGAAAGTCTTCGATTGCGCATGTTCGATCAGTTTATCTTCCTTTATTGGAAGAGATGGCCGAGCTTAAGATAAGCTTGAAGTAGGAGGAGCCGAATTGTCTTCTAGCTAACTTCCGAGTGAGACCGATACTCAGGGAGAAAGTTAGAGAATTGCAGGTTCAAGATGCAGAGTTGAGCAGACTTAGGGATGAAATTCAGAAGGGTAAGGTTTCAGAAGTAGTAGTGAGGGATGATGGGCTTATGATAGTGGGGGACAGATTGTGTATTCCAGATGTGCATGAGGTTAAGGCTGAGATTATGGATGAGGCACACAATGCGCCTTATGCCATGCATCCAGATAGTACCAGGATGTACAGGGATCTGAGAGAGCATTTTTGGTGGAAGGGCATGAAGAGGGACATAGCAGAGTTTGTCAGTAAGTGTCTAGTGTGTCAGCGAGTCAAGGCTGAACACCAGGCACCTTCGGGCAAGTTGAGGCCGTTGCCTATTCCGGAATGGAAGTGGTAAAGGGTGACCATGGATTTTCTGATGGGTTTGCCTAAGACCAGTAGGAAGCATGATGCCATTTGGGTTATTGTGGAGCGGTTGACGAAGTCAGCTCACTTTTTGGCGATTAAGCAAACTGATTCTTTGCATGTGTTAGCAAAGAAGTATATTGATGAGATAGTGAGATTGCATGAGATTCTAGATTCGATTGTGTCCGATAGAGATCCGCAATTTACTTCGAAGTTTTGGGGCAGTTTGCAGGAAGCTTTGGGGACGAAGTTGAATTTTAGTACGGCGTTTCACCCCCAGATGGATGGTCAGTCTGAGAGGACCATTCGGACACTTGAGGGGATGCTTCGGGCTTGTGTGATGGATTTTAGAGGAGCATGGGATGAGCATTTGCCATTGGTCGAATTCGCTTATAATAATTCGTACCATTCGAGCATTCAGATGGCTCCATATGAGGCATTGTATGGAAGGAGGTGTAGGACTCCGATCTGTTGGGATGAAGAAGGAGAGCGGAGACTGGTAGGACCAGAATTGATTCAGACGACAGGTGAGAAAGTCAATTTGGTTAAGCAGCGACTTAAGGTAGCACAGGATAGAATGAAGAGTTATGTTGATGCTCACTGAAAGGAGATGGAGTATGAAGTCGGTGAGAAAGTGTTCCCTAAGACGTCTCCTTGGAAAGGAGTGATGAGGTTCGGCAAGAAGGGTAAGTTGAGTTCGAGGTATGTGGGTCCTTATGAGATCCTTGAGAGGATTGGACCACTCGCCTACAGGTTGGCGTTACCTCCAGAATTGTCTCAGATTCACGATGTTTTTCATGTGTCTATGTTGAGGAGGTATAGATCAGATCCTTCTCACATTATTCAGACTAGTGAGGTTCAGTTGCGGGATGATCTGAGTTATGAGGAGCTACTAGTGGAAATTCTGGATACTAAGGAAAAAGTCCTTAGGAACAAGACAGTTCAGTTAGTCAAAGTCCTGTGGAGGAATCGTTCGGTAGAGGAGGCTATATGGGAGCCATTGGAGCCATGCGAGAGAAGTATCCGCATCTCTTTGATGATTCAGGTAAATTTCGAGGACGAAATTTCTTTTAAGAGGGGGAGAAATGTTAGGCCCCAAATTTTTTTTATGATGTCATTAAGCATGAATTGTGTTATTTGTGTGATTATTGCTTAGTTTGATTAAATTGAGAGGATTATTAGATAATTAAGGTTTATTTGTGGTTTAAATGAGAATTAATGGGTAAAAGTTTATGAGGGCATTTTGGGAAGTTTGCATAGGTTGGAGTGATTTGGGCTTGTCTAGGAGGGGTTAAATGGTCTTTAGACTTAAAAGACTTAGAAGAAAATAGAAGGAAGAAAAGAAAAGAAGGAGAAAGAAGAAGAGAGGAGTGTCGTAGGTGAAGGGGAAGAGAAGAGAAAAGAGAGTTTGTGATCGTTGAAGTTTTTCGACAATTTGAAGCCATTTTCGGGTAAGTTATGCTTCGTTTAACCTTGTTTTCGGTTGGATTAAACCTTAAGATAGCTTGAAATGGGTAAAATCGATGATTTAGGATTTTTGGGTGGAAAAGATGGGTAGATCCTTGGGTTGATGTGTTTGTAATGGATTTGAAGCTTAGAATGGGTTAGAAATGTAGTAGAGGACTTGATCTATAGTTTGGTTGTGTTGCATTTGGATTTGGAAAGGATTTAAGATGGGAAATGTTGGAAAAATAGGGTTCGGAGGTGTTCTCCAGACCTGCACGTCGCGATGTGCAAAATTGCAGTCACCGCGACGTGCGAGGCTGGGCACACTGCGACGTGCGTTAAGGGCACGTCGCGACGTGCATAAGAATGGCCTTCGCCGTGATGCACATTTATGTGCACGCCACGGCGAACGCGGGCTGTTCGCCGCGACGACAAGCGAGGCTTTCGTCGCGATGAACACTACTCGTTCGCCGCGATGAGCGGAGTTTTCGTTGCGGCCTTCGTTGCGGCGAAGCCTCCTGTTCCAGCAAAAGAGATTTTTGATATTTTGGGCATATCTTGGGCTTCAGATGTCCGATTGAGGTGATTTTGGATTCATTATGAACTAGAGATCAAGGGCTACAAGTTGTATGAAGAAGGGAATTTTGGAATCAGTCTCTAAGGGTTCAGGATTTTATAAGGAAGTCGATTATAGACTTTTAGTGCATTATTTTGGATTTTCACGCTTATCGATTATTTGTCTTTGAACATTGTTTGATTTGGGACTTGGTTTGTTATAGGAAACCAAGCTGACCTTTCTATCGCAAGAGGAAGGACACCAGTGAGTCGGATACTCGAGAAATATTAGGTAGGTAATATGTTTATGGTTATTGTGTGTATGGGCAAATTGCCTTGTGTATGCTTGCTTGCATTATATGACCTTGCTTGTATCGAATTACATGAGAAATATTGAATTTGCATTATGACTATGATTATGCATGGCTTGATAGGCCTTATGGCATTTTGCGAAAATGAAAAGAATGAGAATTTCGAAAAGCTTTGCTGTAATGCTTTGAGCATGAAACGAATGGATTATGTGTTTGTTTGGGTAAGAGAGTTACGGATGGAGTCACGTGCACGTTGACATAAAGCCTTCTCCCGGCTGCCCGCTTGAAGCTACGAGATCCTTGAGAAATCAGACTCGGATAGTTTACGGATTTAACTTCGGTTTATCCGGATCATTTACGGAACTCTCGAGCCAATTGTTTGTGCATACATGATTGAATTGATGAGCATGACACATGTTAAAATGTTATATTGTACACTCATATGAATTATTTGTGATGATTGAAATGTGATAGATTGGTGACTTGCTATATGTATATGCATATTGCTTGATTGTGTGGCTCGTTGCCAATAGCTATAAATGTATATGCCACTGAGCTTCGCAGCTCACCCCATTACTCTCCCCTCCTCAGGTGCAGATCGAGACGAGTGTCGACCTTGCAAGGCATCGGAAACTTCAAGCTAGTTAGGAGCCTTGTTAAGTTAGTAATTTGGTTAGCCCGCCAGCAATTCATCATGGAGCATACTTATGTATTTTGAATTTTAAACTTTATTTTGTATTACGCTGCATTTGAGAATATTGTTGAATGTCTTCGAATGACAATGACAGATGGTTTATGCATTTGGAATGATTAATGCATGTTTAGAATGCATGTGTAGAACGTATGTATGTATTGTTCTATGATTGTATGAATCGAATTATGGATTTGTATGGATGTTGGGATCGGTCCGACGTTTGGGGCGCCCGTCGCCGGCGCAACCCGAGGGACCGCCACGGGAATGGGGATCCGGGACCCGGGCCCAACAGCATTTATTTATGATTGTGTGTTGTAGTATATACCCAAAGGTGTTTTATATTTTACTTTGAGGTTTGATATGAATTTATAATAAAATTAATTATTAGTATCTATGTTTACTTACAATAATTTCGCTTTATTCGTAAGCTTCTTCTGTTACTGTATTTGATGGTTTGATCTCCTCTGAATGGAATGAACAAGTCAATTTTCATTTGGGTGTGTTGGATCTTGACTTGACACTTTTGGAAGAAAAACACATTGCTATTACTTGTAATAGTCGATCCTTAAAACAACTAAGGGTTAAAGTGTTAGAAGCTTTCTTTTATTCATAATATACAGAGAAACATGAGTTACATCATTATATAATTAATTTGGTGCATTTAGGTTATGATTTTATAATTTCATTCACATGCATAATATTAGCATACACATATGAATCATGATTTAGAAATATAAAAATAAAGTGACAAAGAATTTATGTGCATTAAATTGACATATTTCGGGGTATGAAAGTTGCAAAATGAAGTTGACATGTGAAGATTTAAGATAACTAAGCCTATGAAATGAGTAGCATATGGCTTAGAGAATTAAGTGACATATGACAGTCATAAAGGACTTCTATACCATCTAAAAAGGGGACATGTGTCCTACTTTAATACAAGACAATTGTCCTCTATATGACGTATACATTCCATGGTCATTTTCTTTTGTCATTTTTCTAGTTGTATACCCTCCATCTCCTCCCTCTCATTGCCGAAACCTACACCTAACTCACACCTTTGAATTTTTGCCTTAGTTATGTACATTACCACTCCAAAATCCATGCAAAATCCATCATAAGATAAATATAGAGGCATAACATTGTTACATGTACTGCTTTCTTTTTCTTCTAGTCATGGCCAAACTCATCACCTCAATGTTGTTGAAATGTTCTTGCATACAAGTGTGGCTAAGCAAGCTTGACATTTGAGGTGGCATTCAAGCTAATCAAGTAAGTGAAACACTAATCTATTGTGGTACATGTTAGCAGAATTTTATTATGAATAATTAGGGATGGATTGAATGGGTTGTTTGTGTTAACGATGTGTTAGAAAAAAAATGAACAAAAAATGAATTGGTTACTTTTCTGTCCTATTTTCTATTTTTGGATGTACAAAAATAGTAGCTTATAGGTTGTTGCATGAATGATTTAAGTTGGGATTTAAAGTATAATTGATGAGGAATTCATGCTAAAGATAGGTGATATAAAGGTTTCAACTATGGAAAATTTAGGGTTGTAGGTGTGATTGTAAAAAGTGAATGGTAAAGGAAAAAGTGAGCAGAATTTTGTGAGCCTAAATGTAACCAATATGGAAGTTGAATTAACTTGAAATGAATTAACTTTAAAGGAAATGAAATCTAGAAAATTTTAGGAGTTAGTGATGTCTTTAAGCTTGTAAAATTTCTGAAGCATTGAATGAAATAAAGTTACACACATTAGTGATGTTGATAACAAATTTTGGAACTTTAGTTTCAGCCTTGGTACATATCAAACTAGCTATGAAAATTCAGTTTATATTGGTGTATTTGGACTTAATTAAGCCTAGGAATGAGATTATATTGTTTTTTGATTAATTGGTTAAGAGCATGATAAGGATATGTAGTTAATTGACGACATAAACTAAAGAATGGATTGTTTTGATATGGTTGTATTCAAAGCTAGAAATTATGATGTGTTAAAGGAATAAATGTGTTCTTTAAATGCAAATATGATCTTAAGGACATGTATAATGTGTATAAAGTATGTATGAATGAGCATTGAAGAACATGTGGTAGTTATGAATAAGAATTTGGTAAATGTATAAATACATATTGCTAGAAAAAGTTAGGTGAATTAAGATATCTGATTTGCTAAAATTTTCATATTTAAAGTAACAATTGTGTGTGATATAAAAGGCTATTTGATCATGAAAATGTACAAGGAGAAGAGTAATGTATGGTTGATGAATTTGAAGTAAATCATGCTTACTCAGAAGTATAACTTGATTGCAAAATGATAGTATACAAACTATAATGTTTGAATGGTCGTAGGGTATATAAGCACACTGTAGACACGTATAGTGGAGAGATTGATTTACATTGGATATGGTAACATGTATAAGTGATTTGTAAGGGTTTATGATACCGATTTGGTGCTAATTTAAAACTCAACTCATAATGGATAAAATGTGGAATTGAATAGTCAAGAGCTATACATAAGAATACATACCCGAAAACATGAATAAATATCTTAGTGATTTGTAACCTATATGTGTTTGCATTGCATGATGATAGATGCGCAAGGACATCATCAACATCCAGGCATTGCCAGAACATCGAGACAATAGCATTTCTGGAGAGTATTGTGAGTTAACTTAGATGCAAACTCGCATATATGCGCTTTTGTATGAATTGTACATTTATATGAAATGCATGTACAATTGATTGATAAATGTCGAACTTAGGTCTAAGGAGTTAGTTATATGGAATGAGCACACATAAATGAAAAGTAATGAAAGCATAGCACATGAAATGATGCATATCACCATATTGAAATGCATGATCAAATAAAGGAGTTGTAATCAGAGTGACTGATGTGCAAGAAAGAGCCTTGAGCTCAGAATTATGAAAAAGAGCATGATGCTGTGATAATATAGACTCGGTATCCACAAGGGGTATGGTCCAGCCATAAACTCGATACCCACAGAAGGTACGAGACAATAGATTGCATTGATAGGCACTTGATCATAACAAAACAAAATGAAAATGAAAATGCCTATGCATTTACATTTGCATCCCTACATATATAAATTAATTAAATTGATTTGAAATAGCGAAATACATCTAAAGTCAATGGAGAATGTGATGTGATTACAACACTAGCTTATATGATATATGTTAATGGACATTTTTGTATTAATTTTAGATTTATAATTTGCTAAATTCTTGTCCATTTAATATTTAAATTGCACTAATTAAAAGTTATCTGTTTTAATTTTAAGCACATATTGGCTTTGGAACATTTAAGAGTATAAAGCAAAAAAAGCCCTCAAAATTAGCAAAGATACAACCTAAAACGTTTAACGTTTTGACATGATACCAGTCCCAAATTTTGCATGAAGAGGGTTACAACATGAATGTAATAGTTTGGGACCAAGGAGACCTAAATGGACACTCAAGGAAGAGCAGCATCATACATATTAGCTAATGGAAAAAAGAGGACGTTGATACAAAATTATGGCAGATGAAGACACGTTGAGTTAGGAGGAGATGTGGAAGAAAAGAATGGCAGCAGCATAAACAAGGAATGACAAAACAGAGAGTTGAAAAATTGGAAAGTAGGCGTGACAGCTATACTGTGCGTGAGTTGCGTGAATGGTAGAGAAACTAAGCAACATTAATTTGTCACTTCAGCTACTGTGGGTTTAGCATGGTTTGGGAATAGTCAAGTGGCGGCTTGAGGGGCTGATTAGATAAGATTATGGGCGTGAAATCCTGGGCAGCTTGGTGGTCTAAAAAAGAAACGATAAAGGACGTTGAAGGAGACACTCTTTTTGAAAAACGTTCTCACCAACTCTACAAAAATGGTGACACATCAAGAAGAGAGGTGCTGCTAGCTGGAAAACGAAAAAAATCACATTAGGCAATAGACGTTGAGCTGGTGATCTAGAGATTAAAGATATTAGCTAAATGGAGAGCAACGATCCAAGCAGCTAGAGTTTAAATACATTAGTTGGTGGCAAAGGGAAGGAGTTGGAGAAGCAAGACGTTGAACTGTTGGTGGATGAACTAGTAGCTGGTGGGTTGGTGAAGACGTGAATAGCTGGGAAAACAACTCAAGGACGTTGCTGTTGGAGTGAAGATAATGAAGTTAGCTGGTGGCTTGATGAACACCATGAGCTGCTGGTGAAGACTCTCCATCACTCACGTTGAAGGCAAGCAGGAGGGGGCGTTAAAAGGGCTGAACAAAAGAAGTAGGAGGTGGCGTTAACACTCACAAGTTGGCAGCTAGTTAGTAAGGAAGGAAGTGCATAAGTAACTTGATTAAGGGTGGACCAAACACTTAGAAAAACATTTCATACTCTCCACTAAGCTGTTGTTGGCATGAACACGTTGATGAAGATATTGAAGCAACTGTGTTGAACCTCCGTTGGACATACAATGTTGAAGATAGTTGGTGGTTTAAAAAACGATAGAATAAGCATTTGGTGGAGTTGAAGTGGTGGCATGAATAACGTTACATGATGGTAGCTTAACAAATGAAAAAACACGTTGCAAGTTGTAACATCCCACCCCCGACGGGAAGGGTAAAATAGTAATTTGGTCAGTGGTGAGAGTGATTAGGACTGATTTGACATTTTTATGTATACTGGTATTTGTGAATAGTGGAATTGTTGCACATGAAAAATAACTGTACATGCATTCATGATATTTCTCGATATTTGTGCCTAAATGGGATTTTATTTTGGAAAATGTGGTTTATAGGCTTGAAAATTTAATTGGAGTGGATTGTTGTGTGTTTTATATTTTCAGGGAATTTTAGGAAATTTTCTGGATTTTTCTGGAGAAAATTCCCAGACCGGAAAAAAATCGCCAAGTGGTGAACCGGTTGATTTTCGGTAGTGAAAATTGCTGTCCAATGCACTACAATATTAGGTATATTATTTTGAATTTAGAATTAGGGCCATTAGAATTGAATGGGTCAAATTTCATTAGGGTTTCTTGATAAATCCTATTACATGTTTTTGTCTTATCCTTCTTTTGTCTTTTCTTCTAAATGGACAAGTGTCCTATGACACATCTTAAATTGATTTAATGTTGGTGTTTCACCAATCCTCCACGACACTTGCAATTTTCTAAGGCCAAAATGAGGTTATCTTCATGCTCTCCCTCTCTTCATTCTCGACAATTCTAATTTTGAGAGGGAGAAAAAGAGTTTTTGGGAGATTTTCTTCTCCTCCTTTGTGGGTTCTCCTACCTTGAAGTCTCCATTTGTTCTAGCCAAAATTGTTACTCTTCATCTTGCTTCTAAGAGCCTAGCCTAGCTTCCCTTGCAAAGTGATGATGATGATTGTGTGGTGGAAAGAATTAGAGAGGATTGTGAGATTGTGAGGTCTAGAAGAGTGGAAGCTTGTTTAAGGTAAATCATATGTTTATATGATGGTTTTATTGTTAGTAGTGTGCCCTAGGCCAATGGATATTTGTGATTCATGTATTAACATTATGACTTGTTAATAATATATTATGAGGTATTCCTTTATATATGCATGTATTTCGTTTATGTAATGTGGTTTACATTCCATGAATAGTATTAGACTTATGTCATCAAGTATGTGACTTGATAGTAAAACCATAAGCGTTATAACACTATTCTAGATTGTCCCTGGTCGATCATTATTGGTGGATCAATAATGAATTAAGACTAGTATGTGTTCTGATTGATGATCACGTTTTACTGATCATGGATATGAGATATCAAATCATAAACATAGATATATGTTAGAGAACATATATTGGACCGACCCACATAAAGAATACTACATAGTTTCATGTCATTAGTGATTCTTTATATGGTTTGACTTTAGTCCTTTGACCTGAAGTCATCATGGTTCCCTACAAGAGGAATTTAGTGTTTTGATATTAGACTAAGTTATTTTTAACCGAATAACAAATAGTCTTATGTTGGACACTAAATGAATCATGGAGGATGTGAATGACGTAGATGGGATTTGTACCTCTCTTAAATGAGAGAGATATCATTGGGCCTCTTGACAAGTGTGACTGAAGAAATGCATGGCCGTGCTCAAATAAATTGATGAAGAGTCATCAATGTCATTTGCTATAATCAGTCAACTTGGGGATCAAGAAACTATGATTAATCAAAGGTTGACATGTACCATGCTTTGTGATTAATCTTGATATCGTGTTACAAAAGGACTAAGCCTATAACCATAGTTACAGGTTAAATCGGATTATTGATCCTCATTTGATTTTGGTAGTCATAATGTCTTGCTAGAGGCCGCTTATGACTTATGGGCCTTGAAGTGTGATCTAACCCATTGCCAACATCAAATGAGCCTACAGGGTCGCACACAAAGAGTTATGTGATCTGGGCTTATTCTCTTGGGCCTAATTTATTAGGTGTTGAATAAATATATTTAGATATATTTATTAGGCTAGATTTAATTAAGTTGTCGGGCTTCTATTATATGAGATATAATGGACCGAAACTTATTAGGGCCTAAATGGGATTAGGGTTTCTCTATAAATAGAGAAGCTTAGGTCTCATTAGGTTTCATGACACTATTGTCACGAAACCCTAGCCGCCATCTAAGAGAAAGATCGTGCGGTGTTCAGAAAGTTTTTCAGAACGTGCTAGCACACTACAGCTGCAGCCCGGATCGTGCATGCTCGTGTGTGTAGGAAAATCCCGGTGTGAGCATCACATGCCCACGGTGTGGAAAACAAAAATTTTTGTTCCGGGACCTTCCCGAAAGCTAGGATCCATGTGTATATATAACAAAGTCAAACCTAACGACCAAAGGAGACCGTCTCTAACGGTATCCACGCAAAGATCGAAAAACCTAACCGGGACAAACCCTTTGACCCGGGAATAGCTAGAACAAAGTAAAGACTTCTAGATCTTACCTTTCTTCTGGAGAGCTTGGAAACTCATGATGAAGTGGAACTTTGGAGGAGAGAAGATGAAGAGAGTCGATGATGATATGCTTGAAAGACTTAGGATTTTCTCAAAATCCTTCTTCCTCTTTCAAAACCCACGATCACACACCTCTTTCCTCTTTATTTTAGTCTTCTTTTCATTTAATGTAAAGATGACTAGGCAAAGATGGAAGCTTCTTTTGCCTTTCCACGTTTTTAGCTTCATATATATATATATATATATATATATATATATATATATATAAAGTTAAAGATGAAGCTTCCTCCTCTCCTTCCACGTATCAACATATATATAAATAAATGCTGAAGTGGTCCAGTCACACTGGAATTGGTCTACCTACCTCGGGTCGTGATGTGAAAAACCCCTAAACGTTTTTCAAAGCAATATCGATGTCGCGATCTCATCGGGACATATCTCATTTCATCAGATCCATTTAATCCGCTCGCTCTCCATTTATTGGAACTCTGTCCAAAACTATTTTATTGAGTTCTCCGAGACACTCTTATGCGTGTGACCCATTAGGTTCCGGTTATGTTGGCCACTTAGATCAACACTTAATCTAAGCAAGTCATGAGCGGTATCTAGCAACACATCATGACCCCAATTGACCGGAAAGTAATTGGTTTGACGAATAAACCTATATTCATCATGGACCATATAACGAACCTTTCCATAGACAATTACCGTGCAATTCGTCCTTTCACCATGCTATACCCCACTTGGTTATGAGTATGGGCAATGTGTCAACTCTTACTAGACCGACTATGTCAAATCTAGTCAAGTGATGTCGGTTCTTGTCACGGGACTCATTACTTAATACTTAATATGTCAATGAAGACACTCTTCATGACATATGTACTCGATCGAGATTTCCAAGTAATGACCCTGACAAGAGGCCATGGGTATCATCTTCTGCTATCACAGAAGTGGTGAATCCTTTATTGGCTACTCAATTACCTTCGAATACCTCAAACTATACCCAAGCGCCACCCTATGAGCGACCTCAGAAGGCAACAAGGAATGGAGTCAAAGCACGTAATCAAGATATCAAGATATCCTTGAGCACCTCAAGTCTAAGGATACTTGCACCATTGCTATGATGAGATCATCACTGACATTAGAATAGGACATCCATGTGATGATCTCATGGCAGGTCATCCTGTAACACCCCACTCCCGAGTCACCCGAACCCGATATCATTGATGATATCCGAGTCCGTGCCCCGTGAGGGTGGCGTACTACATCAGTCAATTTAAAACCCAGTATACATTTTTTTTAAACCAATCATTCCACGTTAAAAGGAAACAGTTTCCGTTATTACACAATCACGCAGAATAAATAGTAAATAGTAGAAAATCTTTGCAGTTACAATTATTACTATCATTTAACAATATTTTACAGTAACCAAACAGTTCACATACTAATCAGTTTACAAAGATTGCGGACTACAACATTGAGAAAGACTAATGCAGACGCGAACTGATCCCGACCTCTATCCTTTACTTGCCTACAATAGACATACTCCCGTGTCAACCGGGGTATTCTTCAGGACCTAAAAAATAGATGCAAATTTTGGGTGAGTTTTGCGAACTCAGTGAGAAACCATCATCGATGGTTCACTCAAATCATGCATTACGCACATGGCATACAACATAATACAGTAATATTCAGTTATCAGTATAATACAACAGTTTATAACAGTTTGCAGCAATAAACAACAATTAGCAGTAACATATAACAATTTTGCAGTAAATCATGTCATCACATAATCAGTAATTGTCACAACACAGTCATTCATGTGAATGCAATGCATGTGACTCTTTTCCAATTATTCAATGTTGTGCCCAAGTGCTCGGTCAAGAACAAAGTGGGGACGCGTCAGTGATTTCTCCCTGAAGTAAAAGTGAGAGCTGGAGGCTCTTTTCAGTGATAATAGCAACTTGGGACACGTCCATTATCCGATCATGCATTTATGCATGCAATGCAGTGTTTAATGATTTACAGTATACGTGATTGAACTCAAGTTTATCATATAAATTGGCTACACTTTTATGGCTTTTAATGTACTTTTGACTCTTGATTCATGATTTTGTGCTTAAATTAGTCCCTTGCGGTGAGCTTATGCTTTATGCAATTTGTTAGTAAAATTGTGCAAATTGACATTGATTGTATTATAATTTTTCTAAGGACAATTGATACTGCAAATTGTTATTTTATATTGCAGGAGAAAAGGGTCAAAAGGATGAGAAAGTCAATGATGCCATGCATTAATCACTCGCGATCAGAAGAACGCCGTCATGACGAACAATTCTCGACTGGGCTTAACGGACCTCCATTCGCCGCAGTAATAATTAATGGTATTTAATTTATTCGCCATGACGAGTGACCAAATTCATTCGCCGCAGATGAACTACTGACTATTCGCCGCAGCGAATGTCGGGTAACCCGACCCAAAAATAGAAATTTTGTCTCACTGTGTGACCCGACCCACGACCCATCCTTTAAATATTACCGAATTAGGTTATCGGAGGGGGCTTCACTTCGCATGAGAGAAAACACAGAGAGAGACCGACGAGAGAAGAGAGAGAGAGGGACGAGCGTAGAGAGAAAAAGAGAGGCGGTGGTCGTCGCCGCCTAGGGTTCCCTTCGGGGTTCCCTGGGAAGTCATTTTTAGTTGTTTTCTTTTGGTTGTTTTCGCAGGTGTCTTCTGCCGTGAGCAGCTATGGTTCGCCGCGAGTTGCGATGTTCCCAGTTGTGATGTGTGGTTAGGCATTCTTCTCCTCTTGACGATGCAGTGATGGTTGGAGTTCACCGAGCACTAAAGGGAGTAGCTTAATCTATAGTTTGCTATGATTTATGAATATGCCTTGGTCGAGGGTTTATAGATTGTAGTGACAATATTGATTAAAGCTCAATTAAATGTTTGGACGTTTGTTGTGTTGTTTGGATTACTAGTTTACATTGTCACGTTTTTAACTACATTGTTGTGAACAACCGAGTTGGGGTTTATTGCTTTGTAGTTAGATTTTGCTTGATTATAGTTTAATTAAGCGGTGAACAGTGTAATATGTTATGGATTTGTTTATGTAGAACTTCGTGCTTAAATATATGAAGTCTCATATATGTTCACATATGATTTTGTTAATTCTCTTTTATCTGCCTAGTTGTGTTAGATATTGAGTTGATGCTAGATTGCATTTGACCACTTGCATTAACATGTCCATTGCATACACTAAGGTTTTTAACAAGTTTTAATTAATCGAGTTGATTAATTAATTCATTGGACTTAACGAGTTGTTAAGGTTGAGCTTTCGGAAACTTAGTGATTTCTAGTCCACGCCCACACTAAGATGTTTTTAACAAGGTTTTAAGCAATGGAGTTCATTGATTAAAACCTTGGACTTTCAGTTCCTTTAAGGTTTTAGGTGTTTTTGATTAATGGAGTCGAGAGTGACAGAGTCCATTAATCAAGACCCTGACTTAAAGTGAGTCCTTTAAGGTTTTCCATTCAAACTTAGTGATTTCTAATCTCGTCCGACTAAGATGCACTTAACGGGATCTCGAGCAATGGAGTTCATTGATCAAGATCTCGGACTTAAAGAGTCCTCTAATGTTACGAGGCTCAAGAGCACTCAATGGGGTCGAGAGAGATGGAGTCGCAAGTGACAGGATTCCATTAATCAAACCCCGAACTTAGAGATAGCCTTTAAGGTTTACTATTCACACTTAGTTTTGAACCGTGATAGCCAAAATTCATTTTCAAGAGGATTCTATCTTTTGTTTTACTCTTTTTATTTTCTATTTCCAAAAACCCAAAAATACTTTTTGCATACATTTTAGTTTATTAATGTTTTTAAAATCAAAACCCCCTTTTTCCTTGCTAATTTCACTTGCATTGAATGACATATAGGCTAGCTTAGGTCCATTTCATTAGGTTCCTTTGAGAGACGACCCGAGGTTGCATCCTATGCTGCAATCCTTGGTATAAATTATTTTATTTGACCGGTTTCCAAGGATCGATTCTAGGATCAAACGACGAGTCACCCGATCAATACGGCTTATAAAGCCCAAAGATTCCAAAGATTCAAGAATCGCTATGATATGGCTATAAAGCCCAAAGATTCGATCTCGATGTCATGTATCGATGCAGATTCGATTCGGTGAAAGCATGCAATTCAATCTAATACATGCCAGTAATCATACAGTAGTCATACAATTCATCTTTGTATGTAATTCACGTAGAGCATGTAAACAACCAGGTATTTGAGAAACCAATTAGGTTACTCACCTGTATTTCTGAGCCAAAATCTGGCAGTCTTAGTGACGTCGGTGGACCGACGCTCCAAGTATGCCTCTATAATAATCAGAAAATATAACCATTCCCACTTATCCAATCAGAACTATTTAATAACGCATATGAAGCAATTTGTAGGTGCACAATGCATGTTCATGATATTCCCGGCCCTAATCTCATTTTTTTTCCATCATAAAAATCTGTCTAAAAATTAGAAACCTATTGGCGCTGACGGTGCGCAATTCGGACCTCTATAGGTCCCCAATTAAACAAAACAGTGATCAAAGGCTCCGTTACCCGGGGCCACGTCAATTTCCCGTCTAAAAATTTCCAATTTCCCACAAAATGAAATTCAATATGTTACAAATCCGATGCCTCAAGAATCAGGTCAATCGGATGTCGGACGGAAAAGTTATTCACGAAAGAAACCAAAATTCAAATAAAACAATTAATATATCTATATCTATAAGCCTTTATTACCTCCTTTTTTTTTCCTGTTTTCCAACAGAATTTCAATCCTCTATAACTTTTTGTACACAATTCAGAAAATTGCAAACCATACCTTGTTGGAAAGATAATGAAACCCTCTACAAGTTTCATTTAGATCATTCAAATTCATTCCACCCCTAAGGGTGTCAAAAATCCCATGAAAGCTACTGCTCACTCAAAGTCACTCAACAGAGTACAGTATCTTGTAAATTCAGTAACTTTCATTCTCTTCAGTCAAAAATTACACAATAACTATGATCATCAATATCACAATGTTATCTAAAACTTTCATGAATAACCAAACTCCCAATTCATTTACTAACTAGGTCAAATAATTCACCAAAGCATCTGCTCACTAAACCGTCCCAACTGAAGCAGAAATTTCCAACTTTATATCCCTGAAAAGATAAGATCTCAAACTTCAATTTTCATGAAGAACCCAAATTCCAATTCAACCTCTAACAATTTCAAATCGCAAACAATGTCTCGATCGAAAAGAAGTGAGAAACCTAATGTAGGTTCACCTTGAAATTATTACTCCCAAATATGGCATACAAAATTACATGCCATATATCATTTTCAAAATAATTTCTTCCTCTACAACTTTTCAGAAGATCACTCATGCCAATTCAATTCACATAAATTGCTAAAATTGCTTCCAATCCGAATGCTCACAAAATCTACACTTAGGCTAGGTTTCATCAAAATGCTCAAAACCAGTCAATAATAAACAGGTCATATCTCCCAATATACAGATCGAAAATTGCAAAATCAGTTGCAATGGAAATATAACTTGATAGGCTTCAACTTTCATGAAGAACATTTCCACTAATTCCTTCTACATAAATCTAGAAAAATCACCAAAGTTTCAGATGACTACTTCCAGATACTGTTCATACAATACATACCACTAATTTTCCAAGGCACAATTCAACCTCTTAGAGATACAATTAGGTAACACCTATTTCACACAAAAATGTAGCCAACAAACTCAAGTTTAATTTGGTCCAAACTGCACCTCATTTGCATACCTACACAATTATTTATGATCAAAACAGTAAACCATGAACAAATAACAATTTTCTAGCTTTGATGTTCAATTCAATTCCTTTCATTCTCATGTCCATTCTACTTCAATTAGCACTCAATTTAACTCATTCATTCACCCTAACCTTCATCAAATACTTCACTTCAATATCAATACCTAAAATTGCAGCATCATACTCACTCATTTTCCTTTTACTATAATCATCTAATATGACTAACTTCACTTAAAAAGACATAATGCATGCTACCCTCATCCATACATACACAACTCTAACCTTATACCCAATAACTCAACCATAGGTTTCAAGACCTTCATGCATCATACATCATCATTTAGAAAGAACAATAACTTCCAATTCATGCATTAAAACAACCAATTGATTCATTAAAACATAATGAAAGTGAAACCAATTTCCTACCTCACCAATTTTCCTAATTTCCCTCACCTTACATGGCAATCACCCTATCAAAAGAGGTAGGAAGCTTGGGCTTGAGCAAAGGGAGAGGATGCACTTAAGGTAGGAGAAGAGTAGCATTTTAGTTAAATGATGGAGAAGAAGAAACTTGGAGAATGAAAAGCTTGAGAGATGATGAAGGTCGACGAGAGAAGAGATGAAAACCTCTTTTTCAAAACCCTTTCTTCCTCTTATATATATCACGATCATCACACTTCTTCTTTCTATAAAATGCCATTTGTCTTTAATGGTTAAAGGCACATTAAATGTAAAGTGGAATGCTTTCCACGTATGGCCTATATATATATATATATAAAGTAAAGCTTCCTCCTCCATTTTTGTTGTTTTTCAATCCATTTTGGTTGTTTTTAGACATCCAATTTCGGTCCCTATAAGAACAAATTCAATAATCCCAATTGACTTTTTTTTTGTTGCTACTGAAAATCAACCGGTTCGCCACTTGGCAATTTTTTTTCCGGTCCGGGAATTTCCAGGAATTTCCCCGAATCATTTTTTTTGAACATTATTGAAATTGCCCAAAATTGTAAAACATATAACAGTCCGCTCCCAATAATTTTTCAAACACGAAAACCACATTTTCCATAACAAAAACACATTTAGGCCATTTACCGACGATTTTGCCGGTCCGGAAATTTTCTCCGAAAAAATTCAGAAAAATTCCTAAAAATCCCTTAAAATAGAAAATAATTTATGGCGCCCTCAGAATAATTTTTCAAACCCAATAACCACGTTAATCCCAATAAAATTGCCTTAGGCACAAAAATCGGGAATATCATGTATGCATGTACGGTCATTTCATATGCAGAATCAGGATCTGTATCGGCCCTATTATGCATAAACAGTACTAATTAATCCCTCTCAATCCCTTCCTATGACAAATTTCCTATTTTACCCTTCCAGTAGGGGGTGGGATGTTACAATTCCCCCCTCCTTATAAAAATTTCGTCCTCGAAATTCTCAATCAACTAATCATATGTTCCTATATGTCCCATACACTTTTCCACTCAATAATTCATTTTCGAAAGGTCACAGTAACTATATTCAGTCAGTTGTTCAATTACTAATTTGGCTAACTCATTATCACTTAGTACAGTAGACGGACTCAACAAGGCTATCAATTGGCGATCTCATTTTCTTAGCTATCCCACTTGCCATTTTCAGAGTAGTCATTACCTTTAGTTCCAATGCTATGACTCAGTTCATTAATTCCGAACCTGTTCACTAATCATCACGTTTATCATCCAATACCTTTTTCTTTATACCGTCCAATATCTTTTTCTCCCAATAACATCCAGACTAAGTCGTATTCCATGAAGTACATCTTTTCAAGGTGATACTTACAATAGCCTCCTTTATCTAGTCAGGGACGATTCACATTCCTTTGGTACCAATACAATGACATTTAGCTCCATATCACTATAACCAGTAATACTTTACCTAATGCAGTCATGCCTTATATCCCATTGACTCGCTGTTCAAATTCATTTCTCCTTAGACAATTCATTAATCTATAGTGTTCACGGCCTCTATTCGGGTATGCAATTTTTCTTTGTTTCTTTTGTCCGATCCTGATCCACTTTAATTAACTCATGCAGTTTTTCCTGAGTCACTTTCCTTTATTTCACTCATCACAAGCATTTCGACTCAATGTTGGTCTTTGCCTCCCGTTAGGCACTGTGCAGTGTACCAGTGTATCCCTATAGTAAATCAGATTGCTATAACATGGTCTTCATCCTGTGAAACTCAAACCACTTAGCATTTCTCCTGTTGAACATTCACACCAATAAGCACTTGAATCAATAATCACTTCATTCTATACCTGTAGTAACTCAATTTCACTCTTCGCATGTTTCTAGCTTCGATTGCTCAATTTCTTTGCTCATCAATTACTTTGTTCAATCCCGACACATGATTATTCTTTGAATCATTCAATACCAGTCTCCCCGATTACGCTTATATCTTCAGATTCAAGATGGGAATCACCAGTTTGATTCCTGAACTATTTACCTTTCTTAACCCTATTCAGTACCACTAAATCTCCAACCTCAATTATTCACAATTACCCATAATCTATTTGATATACTTTGAAAATCCCAATGTCTGTAATTGATCTGTTCACTAGTTGGCATTGTCGGTATTTATGCCTGTCTCTTTTCTCAATTAAGCACAGTGTATCCTTATAGGAATCTAAAGTCTCCAAGGCTTTAAACAATTTCGATCATAACACTAATACCATTTATCAAAGTCAATTCAATTTATCTTATACCGTTTTAACATAATGTCTCAGTTCATCACACACTGCCCCCTCTCCAAGGGCATACTTATCATCAGTATCAAATCCCTTTATAAAGATAACACTACGTCATGTCATTGTCAGTTTTCCTTTAGGACTTCGTAATTCAATATGTTACAAATCCGATGCCTCAAGAATCAGGTCAATCGGATGTCGGACGGAAAAGTTATTCACGAAAGAAACCAAAATTCAAATAAAACAATTAATATATCTATATCTATAAGCCTTTATTACCTCCTTTTTTTTCCTGTTTTCCAACAGAATTTCAATCCTCTATAACTTTTTGTACACAATTCAGAAAATTGCAAACCATACCTTGTTGGAAAGATAATGAAACCCTCTACAAGTTTCATTTAGATCATTCAAATTCATTCCACCCCTAAGGGTGTCAAAAATCCCATGAAAGCTACTGCTCACTCAAAGTCACTCAACAGAGTACAGTATCTTGTAAATTCAGTAACTTTCATTCTCTTTAGTCAAAAATTACACAATAACTATGATCATCAATATCACAATGTTATCTAAAACTTTCATGAATAACCAAACTCCCAATTCATTTACTAACTAGGTCAAATAATTCACCAAAGCATCTGTCTACTAAACTGTCCCAATCTGAGCAGTAAATTTCCAACCAGTATGTCTCCTAGCACAAATGTCAAACAAATCATTACTTTATATCCCTGAAAAGATAAGATCTCAAACTTCAATTTTCATGAAGAACCCAAATTCCAATTCAACCTCTAACAATTCCAAATCTGCCAAACAATGTACTGTTCAGGGCAGCAGTGAGAAACCTAATGTAGGTTCAGTCCTTGGAAATTCATTACTCCCAAATATGGCATACAAAAATTACATGCCATATATCATTTTCAAGATAATTTCTTCCTCTAAAACTTTTCAGAAGATCACTCATGCCAATTCAATTCACATAAATTGCTAAAATTGCTTCCAATCCGAATGCTCACAAAATCTACACTTAGGCTAGGTTTCATCAAAATGCTCAAAACCAGTCAATAATAAACAGGTCATATCTCCCAATATACAGATCGAAAAATTGCAAAATCAGTTGCAATGGAAATATAACTTGATAGGCTTCAACTTTCATGAAGAACATTTCCACTAATTCCTTCTACATAAATCTAGAAAAATCACCAAAGTTTCAGATGACTACTTCCAGATACTGTTCATACAATACATACCACTAATTTTCCAAGGCACAATTCAACCTCTTAGAGATACAATTAGGTAACACCTATTTCACACAAAAATGTAGCCAACGAACTCAAGTTTAATTTGGTCCAAACTGCACCTCATTTGCATACCTACACAATTAGTTATGATCAAAACAGTAAACCATGAACAAATAACAATTTTCCAGCTTTGATGTTCAATTCAATTCCTTTCATTCTCATGTCCATTCTACTTCAATTAGCACTCAATTTAACTCATTCATTCACCCTAACCTTCATCAAATACTTCACTTCAATATCAATACCTAAAATTGCAGCATCATACTCACTCATTTTCCTTTTACTATAATCATCTAATATGACTAACTTCACTTAAAAAGACATAATGCATGCTACCCTCATCCATACATACACAACTCTAACCTTATACCCAATAACTCAACCATAGGTTTCAAGACCTTCATGCATCATACATCATCATTTAGAAATAACAATAAATTCCAATTCATGCATTAAAAACAACCAATTGATTCATTAAAACATAATGAAAGCTGAAAACCAATTTCCTACCTCACCAATTTTCCTAATTTCCCCTCACCTTACATGGCAATCACCCTATCAAAAGAGGTAGGAAGCTTGGGCTTGAGCAAAGGGAGAGGATGCACTTAAGGTAGGAGAAGAGTAGCATTTTAGTTAAATGATGGAGAAGAAGAAACTTGGAGAATGAAAAGCTTGAGAGATGATGAAGGTTGACGAGAGAAGAGATGAAAAACCTCTTTTTTTCAAAACCCTTTCTTCCTCTTATATATATCACGATCATCACACTTCTTCTTTCTATAAAATGCCATTTGTCTTTAATGGTTAAAGTCACATTAAATGTAAAGTGGAATGCTTTCCACGTATGGCCTATATATATATATATATAAAGTAAAGCTTCCTCCTCCATTTTTGTTGTTTTTCAATCCATTTTGGTTGTTTTTAGACATCCAATTTCGGTCCCAATAAGAACAAATTCAATAATCCCAATTGACAATTTTTTTTTGTTGCTACTGAAAATCAACCGGTTCGCCACTTGGCGATTTTTTTTTCCGATCCGGGAATTTTCAGGAATTTCCCCGAATCATTTTTTTGAACATTACCGAAATTGCCCAAAATTGTAAAACATATAACAGTCCACTCCCAATAATTTTTCAAACACGAAAACCACATTTTCCATAACAAAAACACATTTAGGCCATTTACCGGCGATTTTGCCGGTCCGGAAATTTTCTCCGAAAAAATTCAGAAAAATTTCTAAAAATCTCTTAAAATAGAAAATAATTTATGGCGCCCTCAGAATAATTTTTCAAACCCAATAACCACGTTAATCCCAATAAAATTGCCTTAGGCACAAAAACCGGGAATATCATGTATGCATGTACGGTCATTTCATATGCAGAATTGTGACTGTGTATCAGTCCTATTATGCATAAACAGTACTAATTAATCCCTCTCAATCCCTTCCTATGACAAATTTCCTATTTTACCCTTCCAGTAGGGGGTGGGATGTTACAATTCCCCCCTCCTTATAAAAATTTCGTCCTCGAAATTCTCAATCAACTAATCATATGTTCCTATATGTCCCATACACTTTTCCACTCAATAATTCATTTTTCGAAAGGTCACAGTAACTATATTCGCCGGTTGTTCAGCCACTAATTTGGCTAACTCATTATCACTCAGTACAGTAGACGGACTCAACAAGGCTATCAATTGGCGATCTCATTTTCTTAGCTATCCCACTTGCCATTTTCAGAGTAGTCATTACCTTTAGTTCCAATGCTATGACTCAGTTCATTAATTCCGAACCTGTTCACTAATCATCACGTTTATCATCCAATACCTTTTTCTCTATACCGTCCAATATCTTTTTCTCCCAATAACATCCAGACTAAGTCGTATTCCATGAAGTACATCTTTTCAAGGTGATACTTACAATAGCCTCCTTTATCTAGTCAGGGACGATTCACATTCCTTTGGTACCAATACAATGACACTTAGCTCCATATCACTATAACCAGTGATACTTTACCTAATGCAGTCATGCCTTATATCCCATTGACTCGCTGTTCAAATTCATTTCTCCTTAGACAATTCATTAATCTATAGTGTTCATGGCCTCTATTCGGGTATGTAATTTTTCTTTGTTTCTTTTGTCCGATCCTGATCCACTTTAATTAACTCATGCAGTTTTTCCTGAGTCACTTTCCTTTATTTCACTCATCACAAGCATTTCGACTCAATGTTGGTCTTTGCCTCCCGTTAGGCAATCGCAAAGGTATGTACCAGTGTATCCCTATAGTAAATCAGATTGCTATAACATGGTCTTCATCCTGTGAAACTCAAACCACTTAGCATTTCTCCTGTTGAACATTCACACCAATAAGCACTTGAATCAATAATCACTTCATTCTATACCTGTAGTAACTCAATTTCACTCTTCGCATGTTTCTAGCTTCGATTGCTCAATTTCTTTGCTCATCAATTACTTTGTTCAATCCCGACACATGATTGTTCTTTGAATCATTCAATACCAGTCTCCCCAATTACGCTTATATCTTCAGATTCAAGATGGGAATCACCAGTTTGATTCCTGAACTATTTACCTTTCTTAACCCTATTCAGTACCACTAAATCTCCAACCTCAATTATTCACAATTACCCATAATCTATTTGATATACTTTGAAAATCCCAATGTCTGTAATTGATCTGTTCACTAGTTGGCATTGTCGGTATTTATGCCTGTCTCTTTTCTCAATTAAGCACAGTGTATCCTTATAAGAATCTAAAGTCTCCAAGGCTTTAAACAATTTCGATCATAACACCAATACCATTTATCAAAGTCAATTCAATTTATCTTATACCGTTTTAACATAATGTCTCAGTTCATCACACACTGCCCCCTCTCCAAGGGCATACTTATCATCAGTATCAAATCCCTTTATAAAGATAACACTACGTCACGTCATTGTCAGTTTTCCTTTAGGACTTCGTAATTCAATATGTTACAAATCCGATGCCTCAAGAATCAGGTCAATCGGATGTCGGACGGAAAAGTTATTCACGAAAGAAACCAAAATTCAAATAAAACAATTAATATATCTATATCTATAAGCCTTTATTACCTCCTTTTTTTTCCTGTTTTCCAACAGAATTTCAATCCTCTATAACTTTTTGTACACAATTCAGAAAATTGCAAACCATACCTTGTTGGAAAGATAATGAAACCCTCTACAAGTTTCATTTAGATCATTCAAATTCATTCCACCCCTAAGGGTGTCAAAAATCCCATGAAAGCTACTGCTCACTCAAAGTCACTCAACACAGTACAGTATCTTGTAAATTCAGTAACTTTCATTCTCTTCAGTCAAAAATTACACAATAACTATGATCATCAATATCACAATGTTATCTAAAACTTTCATGAATAACCAAACTCCCAATTCATTTACTAACTAGGTCAAATAATTCACCAAAGCATCTGTCTACTAAACTGTCCCAATCTGAGCAGCAAATTTCCAACTTTATATCCCTGAAAAGATAAGATCTCAAACTTCAATTTTCATGAAGAACCCAAATTCCAATTCAACCTCTAACAATTTCAAATCTGCCAAACAATGTACTGATCAGGGCAGCAGTGAGAAACCTAATGTAGGTTCAGTTCTTGGAAATTCATTACTCCCAAATATGGCATACAAAAATTACATGCCATATATCATTTTCAAGATAATTTCTTCCTCTACAACTTTTCAGAAGATCACTCATGCCAATTCAATTCACATAAATTGCTAAAATTGCTTCCAATCCGAATGCTCACAAAATCTACACTTAGGCTAGGTTTCATCAAAATGCTCAAAACCAGTCAATAATAAACAGGTCATATCTCCCAATATACAGATCGAAAAATTGCAAAATCAGTTGCAATGGAAATATAACTTAATAGGCTTCAACTTTCATGAAGAACATTTCCACTAATTCCTTCTACATAAATCTAGAAAAATCACCAAAGTTCCAGATGACTACTTCCAGATACTGTTCATACAATACATACCACTAATTTTCCAAGGCACAATTCAACCTCTTAGAGATACAATTAGGTAACACCTATTTCACATAAAAATGTAGCCAACGAACTCAAGTTTAATTTGGTCCAAACTGCACCTCATTTGCATACCTACACAATTAGTTATGATCAAAACAGTAAACCATGAACAAATAACAATTTTCCAGCTTTGATGTTCAATTCAATTCCTTTCATTCTCATGTCCATTCTACTTCAATTAGCACTCAATTTAACTCATTCATTCACCCTAACCTTCATCAAATACTTCACTTCAATATCAATACCTAAAATTGCAGCATCATACTCACTCATTTTCCTTTTACTATAATCATCTAATATGACTAACTTCACTTAAAAAGACATAATGCATGCTACCCTCATCCATACATACACAACTCTAACCTTATACCCAATAACTCAACCATAGGTTTCAAGACCTTCATGCATCATACATCATCATTTAGAAAGAACAATAACTTCCAATTCATGCATTAAAAACAACCAATTGATTCATTAAAACATAATGAAAGCTGAAAACCAATTTCCTACCTCACCAATTTTCCTAATTTCCCCTCACCTTACATGGCAATCACCCTATTAAAAGAGGTAGGAAGCTTGGGCTTGAGCAAAGGGAGAGGATGCACTTAAGGTAGGAGAAGAGTAGCATTTTAGTTAAATGATGGAGAAGAAGAAACTTGGAGAATGAAAAGCTTGAGAGATGATGAAGGTTGACGAGAGAAGAGATGAAAAACCTCTTTTTTTCAAAGCCCTTTCTTCCTCTTATATATATCACGATCATCACACTTCTTCTTTCTATAAGATGCCATTTGTCTTTAATGGTTAAAGGCACATTAAATGTAAAGTGGAATGCTTTCCACGTATGGCCTATATATATATATATATAAAGTAAAGCTTCCTCCTCCATTTTTGTTGTTTTTCAATCCATTTTGGTTGTTTTTAGACATCCAATTTCGGTCCCAATAAGAACAAATTCAATAATCCCAATTGACAATTTTTTTTTGTTGCTACTGAAAATCAACCGGTTCGTCACTTGGCAATTTTTTTTCCGGTCCGGTAATTTCTAGGAATTTCCCCGAATCATTTTTTTGAACATTACCGATATTGCCCAAAATTGTAAAACATATAACAGTCCACTCCCAATAATTTTTCAAACACGAAACCACATTTTCCATAACAAAACACATTTAGGCCATTTACCTACGATTTTGCGGTATCCGAAATTTTCTCCGAAAAAATTCAGAAAATTCCTAAAAATTCCTTAAAATAGAAAATAATTTATGGCGCCCTCAGAATAATTTTTCAAACCCAATAACCACGTTAATCCCAATAAAATTGCCTTAGGCACAAAAACCGGGAATATCATGTATGCATGTACGGTCATTTCATATCAGAATCAGGATCGTATCACCCTATTATGCATAAACAGTACTAATTAATCCCTCTCAATCCCTTCCTATGACAAATTTCCTATTTTACCCTTCCAGTAGGGGGTGGGATGTTACACATCCAATGTACTTACTACCTCTAGTAAGCATCCACATCTCAACCCTAAATATCTCATATTTACAGTTTCTGAGATCCACTGCTTGATCAAATCAAGGAGCTTGAGATGTTCTAGTCTTTCCGGATTACCGATCTCCAGTCTCAGCAATCCTACGACTAGGGATAATTTAGATACTGACATAATTGCACATGATAGGAATCACAGTAGTATGATCACATCATAATTTCCTTCATGCTATGTCATATATCAAGGACTTCGTTAATTTGCTTATAGATCAATATCCATTCATAAATAATGAACAGCAAAGTAATGAAATATGCCTTTCTTTATTTATTCATAAAGAATATACACAAATTTGTACAAAATGCGCTAAAGGCGATTGCCTTTAGGGCACTACTCTAACAATCTCCCACTTGACCTAAAGCCAATCGCCTTGATATCTAATACCATAGGTGAGTACATGAGAATCAAAACTCTTTTGTGACAATGGCTTCATCAACGGATCAAGAATATTCGCTTCGGTGGTAACTCTCTCGATCCGACATCACCGCCCAATGATCTCCCGATCAAATGATATCTGCATGAGTACGTGTTTCGATCGTTGATGAGACCTTGGTTCCTTCGCTCACAGAATAGCCCCATTGTTGTCACAATACAACCGTATGGGCCCATCACCGCTAGGAACCACACCAAGTTCAAGAATGAACTTCGATCCAAACGACATCCTTTCTTCGCTTCAAGCGGCAATGTACTCGCCTCGGTTGTTGAATCGATAGTCGTTTCTTGTTTGAACTCTTCCAACCGACGCCTACTGCTCGGTGTGAATACGTAATCTGATTGGGATTTGGAATCATCCTTATCGATTGAAAATCGCATCTCAGATACCCGCCATCCGGAGATCTCCATCCCCATATATCAAGAAAACATCCTTAGTCCTTCGCAAGTACTTAAGGATATTCTCGATACTACCCAAAGGACCTCACCAGATCCGATTGGTATCTCGTCAGAACACTTAGAGCATATGATACATCGGGTCTCGAACATAGCATAGCATACATGATAGATCCAACCGCAGATGCATACGGGATCATATTTATGCGCATCCTCTCATCTTGTGTGTTAGGACACATAGATTTCGAGAGTGTTATCCCATGAGTCACGAGAAGGTACCCTCTCTTGGATTGCTCCATGCTAAACCTATTTAGCATCTTGTCTATGTACGTTGATTGTGAAAGACCAAGCAACCTTTTTGATCTATCTCTATAGATCCTTATCCCAAGGATATGTAGGAAAATCCCGGGGTGTTCATCACATGAACACAGTGCGGAATTTAAAATTTTGAGTCCCGGGACATTCCCGAAAGCCAGGATCCATGTGTATGTATAACTAGTCAAACTATAACGACCAAAGGAGACCGCCTCTAATAGTATCCACGCAGAGGTCGAAACCTAACCGGACAAACCGCTTTGACCGTGAATAGCTAGAACAAGGTAAAGAGTGTGCTAGCACTAACCTTGATCTTGGAGAGCAAGTGAGATAACTAGAGAAGCCTTGGAGAGGAAGAGAGGAATGAAGAAAGCCTTGAAAATCAAAATTTTCCTAAACTTAACAAGTAAGTTTCGCCATCAACCTTCATCAACGAGCTTCCTACCACTTCTAAGGCTTCTCATGCCTTCTTATATCATTATTTAACTAATTAAAGGTATAAGAAAGCATGGTTAAGAGCCCAGCCACGTTGGTGGCTTAAAACCAATTAAAAGTCAAGGTAATCATAAGTTTGACCAAGTCAAACTTTGATTCCTTAAGGCATCCATCAAACTAGCATATATATATAATAATTAATCAATTTTAATTAATTAATTAACATATATATATTTGCTGAAGCAGTCGATCAAATTGAATTCGGTCCTACCTACTTATCGGCCCCGCCAAATAAAGATCGCGGAAACGGTTTTCAAGAATGTCAATGTCGCGATCTCATCGGGACATATCCCAATCTCATCGAGATCTATTTAATCCTATTGCTCTCCGGATATCGGATCTCTATCCAAACTATTTTCTGATTCTCCGAGTCACTCTTATGCGTGGACCCATTAGGTTCCTTGTTATGTTGGCCACTTAGATTAACACTTAATGAGCAAGTCATCAATGGTATCTAGCAACACATCACGACCCCAGCTTGACCGAAAAGTAATTGGTTTGACTAATGAAACCATATCACTAACCCTTCCATAGACAATTCTTGTGCAATTCGTCCTTTCACCATGCTATACCCCACTTGGTTCGAGTATGGGCAATGTGTCAACTCTTACTAGACCGACGATCAAATCTAGTCCAAGTGTAATCGGTTCTCGCCCTAGACTCATTACTTGATATGTCCATGAAGACCCTCTTCATGACATATGTGTGCTCCGACGCCAGAGACTTCCAAGTAATGATCCCGATAAGAGGCTATGGGTATCTCTTACGCTATCACGTAGTGGTGAATCCTCTATTGGATACTCAATTACCTTCAATACCTCAAACTGCACTCCAATCACCACCCTATGAGCGACCTCGAAAGGCAACAAGGAATGGAGTCAAAGCACGTAATCAAGACTCAAGATATCCTCGAGTACCTCAAGTCAAGGATACTTGATCATTGCTATGGTGAGATTATCACGACATTTGTATAGACATCCATGTGATGATCTCATGGCAGTCATCCAATGTACTTACTACCACTAGTAAGCATCCACATGTCAAATCTAAATATCTCAATATTTACAGCTCGAGATCCACCGCTGATCCAATCAAGGAGTTTGACATGTGCTAGTCTATCCGGATTAACGATATCCAGCCTCATTAATCCTATGACTAGGATAATTTAGATATCTTGACATAATTGCACATGATAGGAATCTCGGTGAGTATGATCGCATCATAATTTCCTTCATGCTATGTCATATATCATGGACTTCATAAATTTGATTAAAGATCACAATCAATTCATAATAAAATGAACATCAAATAAATAAAATATGCCTTGCTTTATTTATTCATAAAGTCTGACATGACTATGAATAAAAGCGCTAAAGGGATTGCCTTTTGGGCATTACTCTAACAATCTTATGGTATCAGACACATATAAGTCGACTTACACGAGTGGACAAGTCGACTTATCAAGATCGAGAAGTAAGCACAAGTCGCTTTACACATGGTACAAGTCGACTTACACTTACAAATCTCCCACTTGACCTAAAGCCAATCGCCTTAGTATCTAATACCATAAGCGAGTACATGAGAATCAAAATTCTTCTGTGACAATGGCTTTGTCAACGGATCAGCAATATTTTGCTCGTGGAATTCTCTATCGTGACATCACCTCGAGCAATGATCTCCGAATCAAATGGTATCGGCGGAGTACGTGTTTGGATCGCTGATGAGACCTTGGTTCCTTTGCCTGCGCAATAGCTCCATTGTTGTCACAATACAACTGTATGGGTCCATCAAAGCTAGGAACCACACCAAGTTCAGTAATGAACTTCTTGATCCAAACGGCTTCTTTTCCTTGCGTCGATGCGGCAATGTACTCTGCCTCGGTCGTTGAATCGCCAGCCGTCTCTGTTTGAACTCTTCCAACCGATCGCTCCGCCGCTCGATGTGAAAACATAACCTGATTGGGACTTGGAATCGCCCTTATCGATTGAAAATCGCATCCGTATGCCCGCCACTTGAAATTTCCATCTCCATATATCAAGAAAACATCCTTAGTTCTTCGCAAGTACTTTTAGATATTCTCGACACCACCCAAAGGACCTTCACCAAAGATCCGATTGGTATCTCGCCGTAACACTTAGAGCATATGATACATCGAGTCTCGTATATAGCATTGCGTACATAATAGATCCTATCGCAGACGATACGGATCATATTCATACGCATCCTCTCGCCCCGTGTCCGAGGACACATAGACTTCGAGAGTGTTATCCCACGAGCAATGGGAAGAAACCCTCTTGGATTGCTCCATGCTAAACCTCTTTAGCACCTTGTCTATGACGCTGACCGTGAAAGACCAAGCAACCTCTTCGATATATTTCTATAAATCTTTATCCCAAGGATATAAGTTGCTTCTCCAAGGTCTTTCATGGCAAACTGTTTGGACAACCAAATTATTACAGATTGCGAAGCATAGAGACATCGTTTCCTAGTAACAATATGTCATCTACATATAACACAAGGAATACGATTGCAGTTCCATTAACCTTCTTGTACACACGGTGTTCATCCGGATTTTGTGAGAAACCAAACTCTTTGATTGTCTCATCAAACGGATATTCCAACTCTGGATGCTTGCTTCAATCCATAAATGGATTTCAAGCTTGCATACCTTTTCGCCATCGTGAAATGAAGCCCTCAAGTTGTGTCATGTACACATCCTCACCGATTTCCATTCAGAAAGTCGTCTTCACATCCATTTGCCATATCTCATAATCATAATGAGCGCAATGGCTAGAGTATCCTAATGGATTTAAGCATTGCTCATCGATCAAGGTCTCGTCATAGTCAACTCCTTGTCTTTGATTTAAAGCCTTTAGCCACAAGCCTCGCTTTATAGATAATCACATTACCATCCATGTCGGTTTTCTTCTTGAAAACCCATTTGCACCCTATAGATTTTATCCCTTCGTGCATCAACCAAAGTCCATACCGATTTTCATACATGGAATCCATTTGATTTCATGGCACAAGCTATTTTTCGACTCAACTCTTCGTAACCTCTTCATAGGTCGAGGCTCATCATCCTCTATGAGCAATACGCCATTCTGCTCACTTACGAGAAATCCATATCTCTCAGGAACAGAGCGTATCCTACTTGACCTACGAATTTCGTGTGAATTAGAAGGTTGAACTGTTACCTCATTTGTATGAGTTATAGTTTCGAGTTCAGCGGTTGATTCAGATCGTCCGAGCATCTTGAACTTCTTCAAGTTCAACTTTGCTCCCACCGTCCTCTTTTAAAAGAAACTCTTTCTAAAAAGACAGATGCGTTGAAACAAACACCTTTGTTCCTCAAAGAAGGTAGAATTGATATCCTCTTGTTTCTTTAGGATATCCTATTTAACAAACACTTGTCGATTTTGCTTCAAGCTTATCGACTTTGTCCGCTTCACATAAGCAGGACAACCCCATACTTTCAAATAAGAAAGATAAGGTTTCTTGTTAGTCCACATCTCATATGGAGTAACATCAACTCGTCTTTGATGGAACTCGCTTAACAAGTAAATAATTGCCTCAAGTGCATACCCCAAAAGGATTTTGGTAATCGTAAAGCCCATCATAGATCGTACTATGTCCAACAAGGTTCGATTTCTCCTTCTCGCCACACCATTATGTGTGGTGTGTAAGGAGGAGTCCACCGAGATAAAATCCCATTATCTCCGAGATAATCCAAAACTCTTGGTCTAAGTATTCACCACCACGATCGGATCGTAATGTTTTGATACTTTTACCAAGTTATTTTTCTACTTCATTTTGAATTGTTTGAACTTTTCAAACGCTTCAGATTTGTATCTCATTAGATATGAGATACCCATATCGAGAATAATCATCGATAAAGGTAATGAAGTAACAACAACTATTTCGCATGGATGGACATCGACCACATACATCCGAATGTATTAGATCTAATAATCCAATCGCTCGCTCACCCTTTCCTTAAAGGTAACTTAGTCATCTTGCCTAATAAACAAGATTCACATGTGTCATAAGATTCATAATCGAATGACCCTAAACTTCCATTCTTATGGAGCTTAGCGATCGTCTCTCATTTATATGGCCAAGCGACAATGCCATAAGTAAGTTGATTTTAAATTATCTCTTTTATGTCTTTTGCGTCATTGACATTCATAACCGGATGTGACATATCTAATATGTAAATACCGTTGCATAATGTACCAAGACCATAAAGCATTCCATTTGAGCTAATAGAACAACCATTGTTACCAAAAGACAAATGGAAACCAACTCTATTTAAACAAGAAATGATAATATGTTCTTTGTTAACACGGTACAAAATAACAATCATCCAAGTTAAGTACAAGCCCACCGGGAGTGTCAAAACATAAGTCCCTACGGCTAATGCAGCAACTCTTGCTCCATTACCAACACGCAGCTCCATTTCTCCCTTTATGAGTCGCCATCGTCCTCGAGGCCCCGTGATATCATTGCATATGTGTGAGCCACAACCGTATCTAATACCCATATGTTATGATCGTAAACAGATAACCTCAATGATAAACATACCGAAGAAGTCGAGGCATCCGATGCCTTCTTCTGCTTCAGTTCTTCCAGATAGACTTTGCAGTTATGCCTCCAATGACCAGTCTTACCGCAATGGAAGCAGGTACCTTTTGGTGCAGTCTCTTTGGTCTTCTTCTTGCCTTTGGTTGTGCTTCCTTTTGGATTTTCCTTGGGTTTCTTACCCTTCTTCTTCTTTTGTTTCTTTTTCTTGGAACCAGAGGAAGAAGAATCCACCAATAGCAACGCCTTGCTATCTTGCTTGACAGCTTGTTCTGATGTCTTGAGCAGATTGATCACCAGAATTGTGGTGGATATTTGGTTCATCCGATAGTTCAACACAAACCGTGAATAACTATCCGACAAGCCAACAAGAATCAAGTCTATACTTAACTCACAATCCATCACAAAACCTAAGACAGCCAACCTCTCATTATAGCCATTCATCTTCAATGCATATTGCATCGCAGATGAACCAGAGTCATTTTCGTTGTAAAAGCAACCTTGAGATCACGAACCGTTCGGACCGAGCTTGCTCATCAAACAACTCTCGTAGATGAAACACTATCGTGTGAGCATCCATGGACTCGTCTTCGCTTCGCAGCGGCTCGGTGACATCGATGCAAGCATAATGCAGTGGCTATGTCACCGCCTTTTAGATGCTTATGATATGCCTTCCGATCATCATCGAAGCTCCTTCAAAGAAGTGGATCCTAAGCGGAAAATCAAGGATATATCCTAGATCCTCAGATCTGAGAACAATTCTCAGATTTCGCAGCCAATCAAGAAAATTTGGTCCAGTTAATTTGTTTGAGTCCATTAGGGCGCGAAGATTCACACTGGTCGACATCTTCAACCAACCTAAACATAGAGAGAGAAAGAAAGTTAGAATAGAATTAAATGTATGATCATAAGGACTTAAATGACATACATATGGCTCCCACTAGTTTCAATAGAATCCATAACCCTCATCATGAATCCAAGAAACAAAATGGCACAATGACCTAGTGGGTCGATATCCGACATTGCTAAGAATGACCTTGGGGTTAGCCCAACAAGCCACCTTAGGTCAATCGTTAGGTATCGGTCATACCAATTGCATCATGAATGCAACTATCGCTCAGTGCTATCAACAGTTGATGTATGCACATACATTGGGTTATCAACACTTGATGCGTGTATATCTGATGTACACTACCCAATGTCGCCTCTGTCCACGTTGACCTTGAGGTTAGCTCAACAAATCAACGCTTCTAGGAAAATCGACCTATTAATCCGAAAATCACATTTTCATGGTTTGAACATATTCGTATAGAGTGAGCTTGAAGTTAGCTCAACAACCCAACCCTATAAGAACTCTGGTTCTTACCATATTAATGGAAGGTGTTAGTTTTCATATTTTCAGTGAGGGATTTTAGGTCTCATCTTTCTGATCTCATCCAAGCTATAGGATCATAGTCACCTTGACTATATGGACTGATTTAGGGCATTATATCAATCATATTGAATTCATACCAAAAATCATCCATCATCCCACCTCAGCCTGATACAAGTCGACTTATTACGATACAAGTCGACTTATGTCGTTAGGCATGTACAAGTCGCTTTATACCAAAGGTACAAGTTTCGATTTATACGACTCTTCGCACATGTAAGTCGACTTATCAACCTGCATAAGTCGCCTTACACAAGGAAATTTGCTATCTAGTCGGCTAATTCTCAATCCAGGCATTTCCAATTCACAATACCATATACCAAGTATATTATCCTTTATATTAATGTGCTAATGAAACATTTTCATTGAAACATGCATGCCATATAGTCAAACTATATATGAAAACCTTGAAACCGATTAATCCACCATTAATCACTAGATTTCCACACAATTCAAGGACACCAAATAATCATACTAAATATCTCTAGATAGTCTACACATTATCAAGATTACTCCGGCACTAGTCACAAAAATTGCGACGGCCAAAATAAGCAAGATAATGGAATAAGCTAATAAGACGCTAAAGTAACCTATTCACCATCCGAAAATTATTGGAAACCCAATTTCAAGAATCTCATTTTGGGATGCATGCCACATCAATATAACACATTTTTAATCACTATAAAAATGATTCAAGGCATTGGAACCGAAAATAACACAAGCAATCATTTCAAACAAAACAGCCCCAGCATGTTACTCAAAACTGCCAAGCTCTGCCTTTGGTCAAAATGATCATTGAAACAATTTCAATAAAGGCTAAGAAAATTACAGAGGTTAAAACATGTTCCTAAAATGCTCCATGAATTTTTCCAGGATTTATTTCCCACAAAAACTCATTGAACCTCAGCAATCTAGCTGAACCAGAATCTGTGTTTTTCAACACAGACATTCCCAGCAGCATACAAGAAATTCGGAAATAAATAGTAAATCACCTTGAAAACATTTTTCCATCCACAGAGACATTAAAAAATATCTTAGGGACATGTCGGTGAAAACCAATCTGAAAAAAAAATTTTCTAGAATTTATTCTCGAATTTACAAGTATACCTGTTTCAGAAACGTTCAACAAGACAGCATCGGAAACTTGAGGGAATTAAATAGCAAAAACATATAAAACGACATCGATAAATTTTTTCCTTTTATAGACACATTCAGAAACATCTTATGAGCAGGTATATGCAAGAAAATTTCGAAAACCCTAATTCTATACTGGTTCGAAATTGCACACAGTCAGCATGCTACACAGCTCAATTCACAAAGGAACTCCGACCTAGTTATCATTTCGACTGTTTATACAACACAAGCGGCTTTGATACTACTGTAGGAAAATCCCGGGGTGTTCATCACATGAACACAGTGCGGAATTTAAAATTTTGAGTCCCGGGACATTCCCGAAAGCCAGGATCCATGTGTATGTATAACTAGTCAAACTATAACGACCAAAGGAGACCGTCTCTAACTCAGATCCACGCAGAGGTCGAAACCTAACGGGACAAACCCTTTGACCGGGAATAGCTAGAACAAGGTAAAGAGTGTGCTAGCACTAACCTTGATCTTGGAGAGCAAGTGAGATAACTAGGAGAAGCCTTGGAGAGGAAGAGAGGAATGAAGAAAGCCTTGAAAAATCAAAATTTTCCTAAACTTAACAAGTAAGTTTCGCCATCAACCTTCATCAACGAGCTTCCTACCACTTCTATATTTCTCATGCCTTCTTATATCATTATTTAACTAATTAAAGGTATAAGAAAGCATGGTTAAGAGCCTAGCCACGTTGGTGGCTTAAAACCAATTAAAAAGTCAAGGTAATCATAAGTTTGACCAAGTCAAACTTTGATTCCTTAAGGCATCCACCGAAACTAGCATATATATATAATAATTAATAAATTCTTAATTAATTAATTAACATATATATATTTGCTGAAGAGGTCCAGTCAAATTGAGGTCGGTTCTACCGGCCTACCGGGCCTCGCCGGCGAAAGATCACCGGAAACGGTTTTCAGCAATGTCAATGTCGCGATCTCATCGGGACATATCCCAATCTCATCGGGATCCATTTAATCCTATTGCTCTCCAGATATCGGATCTCTGTCTGAAACTATTTTACAGATTCTCCGAGTCACTCTTATGCGTGTGACCCATTAGGTTCCCGGTTATGTTGGCCACTTAGATTAACACTTAATCTGAGCAAGTCATGAGCGGTATCTAGCAACACATCATGACCCCCAATTGACCGGAAAGTAATTGGTTTGACTAATGAAACCATATCACGAACCCTTCCATAGAAAATTACTGTGCAATTCGTCCTTTCACCATGCTATACCCCACTTGGTTTGAGTATAGGCAATGTGTCAACTCTTACTAGACTGATCAGATCAAATCTAGTCCAAGTGTAATCAGTTCTCGTCCTAGGACTCATTACTTGATATGCCCATGAAGACCCTCTTCATGACACATGTGTGCTCCGACGCCAGAGACTTCCAAGTAATGATCCTGATAAGAGGCAATGGGTATCTCTTCTGCTATCACAGAAGTGGTGAATCCTCTATTGGCTACTCAATTACCTTCGAATACCTCAAACTGTACCCAATCACCACCCTATGAGCGACCTTTGAAAGGCAACAAGGAATGGAGTCAAAGCACAGAATCAGTACCCAAGATATCCTTGAGTACCTCAAGTCTAAGGATACTTGCATCATTGCTATGGTGAGATTATCACTGACATTTGTATAGGACATCCATGTGATGATCTCATGGCAGGTCATCCAATGTACTTACTACCACTAGTAAGCATCCACATGTCAAATCTAAATATCTCAATATTTACAGTTTTTCGAGATCCACCGCTGATCCAATCAAGGAGTTTGACATGTGCTAGTCTATCCGGATTAACGATGTCGGTCTTATTAATCCTATGACTAGGATAATTTAGATCTTGACATAATTGCACATGATAGGAATCTCGGTTAGTATGATCGCATCATAATTTCCTTCATGCTATGTCATATATCATGGACTTCATAAATTTGATTAAAGATCACAATCAATTCATAATAAAATGAACATCAAATAAATAAAATATGCCTTGCTTTATTTATTCATAAAGTCTCATACATGACTATGAACAAAAGCGCCATGAGGGATTGCCTTTAGGGCACTACTCTAACAATCTTATGGTACTGTACACATATAAGTCGACTTACACGAGTGGACAAGTCGACTTATCAGTACCGAGCAAGCACAAGTCGCCTTACACATGCTACAAGTCGACTTACACTTATAGGATATAAGTTGCTTCACCAAGGTCTTTCATGGCAAATTGTTTGGACAACCAAATCTTGACTGATTGTAGCATAGAGACATCATTTCCTAGCAATAATATGTCATCCACATATAGCACAAGGAATACGATTGCAGTCCCATTGACCTTCTTATACACACAGTATTCATCCGGATTTTGTGAGAAACCAAACTCTTTGATTACCTCATCAAATCGGATATTCCAACTCCTAGATGCTTGCTTCAATCCATAGATGGATTTTTGAAGCTTGCATACCTTTTCACCATCATAGTAGATGAAGCCCTCAGGTTGTGTCATATACACATCCTCAGCTAGATTTCCATTTAGGAAAGCTGTCTTCACATCCATTTGCCATATCTCATAATCATAATGAGTGGCAATGGCTAGGAGTATCCTAATGGATTTAAGCATTGCTACTAGGCTGAAGGTCTCGTCGTAGTCAACTCCTTGTCTTTGACAAAAACCTTTAGCCACAAGCCTTGCTTTATAGGTAATTACATTACCATCCATGTCGGTTTTCTTCTTGAAAACCCATTTGCACCCTATGGGTTTGATTCCTTCGGGTGCATCAACCAAAGTCCATACTTGGTTTTCATACATGGAATCCATTTCAGACTTCATGGCATGAAGCCATTTCTCAGACTCTGAACTCTTCAGAACCTCTTCATAGGTAGTAGGCTCATTATCTTCTATGAGCAATACGTCATTCTGTTCATTCATGAGAAATCCATATCTCTCGGAACAGAGCGATCCTACGTGACCTCTGAACTTCGTGTGTTGTAGAAGGTTGAATGTTACTTCATTTGTATGAGTCACAGTTTGAGTTCAGCAGATTGATCTGCGTCGTCACAAGATCTTGAACTTCTTCAAGTTCAATTTTGCTCCCATCGCCTTCTTGAAAAGAAACTCTTTCTCTAAAGAAAGCATGCTTCAAACCAACACCTTTTGTTCCTCAAAGATAGTAGAGGCGATATCCCATTGATTCCTTAGATATCCAACGAACAAACACTTGTCGACTTTGCATCAAGTTTATCCGATCGTGTCCGCTTCACATTAGCAGGACAACCCCAAACTTTCAAATGAGCAAGAAAGGGTTTTTTGTTAGTCCACATCTCATATGGAGTAACATCAACTGTCTTTCGACGGAACTCGTTTAGCAAGTAAACAACTGTCTCGATCAGATACCCCAAAAGGATTTAGTAATCGTGCAAAACCCATCATGGATCGTACCATGTCTAACAAGGTACGATTTCTCCTTTCGGCCATACCGTTGTGCTGTGGTGCGTACGGAGGAGTCCATTGAGATAAAATCTCATTATCTCTGAGATAATCCAAAAACTCTTGGTCTAAGTATTCCCCACCACGATCTGATCGTAATGTCTTGATACTTTTCCCAAGTTGGTTTTCTACTTCATTTCTGAATTATTTGAACTTTTCAAATGCTTCAGATTTGTATCTCATCAGATACAAGTACCCATATCGAGAATAATCATCGATAAAGGTAATGAAGTAAAGAGAACCACTTCTGGCATAGATGGACATCGGACCACATACATCTGAATGTATTAGGTCTAATACTCCAGTTGCTCGTTCACCCTTTCCCTTAAAGGGTAACTTAGTCATCTTGCCTAATAAACAAGATTCACGTGTCATATGATTCATAATCAAATGACCCTAAACTACCATTCTTATGGAGCTTAGCTATGTGTCTCTCATTTATATGGCCAAGGCGACAATGCCATAAGTAAGTTGATTTTAAATTATCTCGTTTATGTCTTTTCGTGTCATTGACATTCATTATTGGATGTGACATATCTAATATGTAAATTCCATTGCATAATGTACCAAGACCATAAAGCATTCCATTCAAACTAATAGAACAACCATTGTTACTAAAAGTCAAATGGAAACCAAATTTCTATTTAAACAAGAAATGTATAATATGTTCTTTGTTAATACTGGTACAAAATAACATTCATCCAATTTAATTACAAGCCCGGTGGGAAGTGACAAAAGTAAGTGCTACGGCTAATGTAGCAACTCTTGCTCCATTTCCCACACGAGGTCTAGTTCTCCTTCACGAGCATCTCATCGTCCCCGAGGCCTCGCATATCATTGCATATGTGTGAGCCACAACCGGTATCTAATACCCATATGTTATGGTCAGAAACAGTATTAACTTCAATGACAAACATACCTGAAGAAGTCGAGGCATCTGATGCCTTCTTCTGCTTCAGTTCCTCCAGTTAGACTTTACAGTTCCTCTTCCAGTGGCCAGTCTTGTCACAATGGAAGCAAGTTCCTTTTGGTGCAGTCTCTTTAGTTTTCTTCTTGGCTGTACTTCCTACTTTCTGATCTTCATCAGAAGCATCACCAGCAGGTGAATCAGGAAGTAGAACATCTAGGACATAGCTCAGTTCCTCAGATCTGAGAACAATTCTCAGATTTCTCAGCCAATCGAGAAAATTTGATCCAGTTAATTTGTTGGAATCCATTAGTGAGCGCAAGTTCACACTGGAAGACATTTTCAATCAATCTAAAGGGAAAGAGAGAAAGAATGTTAGAATAGAATTGCATGCATGATCATAAGGACTTGCATGACATGCATATGGCTCCCACTAGTTTCAACGAATCCATTACCCTCATAACGAATCCAAGAAAAAATTATGACATAATGTCCTAGTGGGTCGATATCCGACATTCCTAAAAATGACCTTGGGTTTGCCCAACAAGCCACCTTAGTTCAATCGGTAGGTATCGATCATACCAATTGCATCATAGATAGAAATCCGACATTCCTAAAATGACCTTGGGTTTGCCCAACAAGTCACCTTAGTTCAATCGGCAGGTATCAATCATACCATTTCCATCTTAGGTGCAACTATCGACTAGTGCTATCAACTTTTGATGTATGCACACACATTGGGTCATCAACTCTTGATGCGTGTACATCTGATGTACACTACCGAATTTCGCCTCAGTCCACGTTGACCTTAAGTTTGCTCAACAAATCAACGCTTCTAGTGAAAACCGACCCATTAATCCGAAAATCTCATTTTCTATGGTTCGAACATATCCGTATAGAGTGAGCTTGGGTTTGCCCAACAACCCAACTCTATAAGAACTCTGGTTCTCCCCATATTAATGGAAGGCGTTAGTTTTCATATTATTTGAGGGTTTTCAGGTCTCATCTTCTTCTTCTCCAAGCGATAGGATTATAGTCACCATGACTATATGGAATGATTTAGGGTATTTCATCAATCACATTGAGTTTATACCTAAAATCATTCATCATCCCACCTATGCATGTTGTTGTAGTCGACTGGTGCATGTTCTAGTCGACTGGTGCATGTGCCAGTCGACTGGAACTTGTGCTAGTCGACTATAGGTTACTGTGCACGTTCCAGTCGACTGGAACATGTTCTAGTCGACTGGAATTGATTACTGTGCACTTTCCAGTCGACTGGAACATATTATAGTCGACTGGAATCCACTTTCCAGTCGACTGGTGCATGTTCTAGTTGACTGGAATTTGGCCTGCTCTCTAATCGGCTAATTTCTCAATCCGTGTAATCAAATTCACAATACCAAGTGTAATATCCTTTATTATGATGTACCAATGAAACACTTTCATTGTACCATGCTTACCATATATAGTCAAACTATACATGAAACTTGAAATTGATGAATACACTCTTATTCATTTAGATTTCCAAATAATTTGAGAATATCAAATTATCACCCTAAGTATCTGTAGGTAGTCTACATTTTATCAAGACTATTTCGGCACCTGTCACAAAATTTGTGACGGCCAAAACAATCAAGATAAGGGAATATACTAACGAGACGCTAATGAGACACATTTGACATCCGAAAATTGTTTGGAAACCTAATTTCAAGAAATTCAATTTTGCAAGCATACAACATCAATGTAACACATTTTTAATCACATTAAAAATGATCCTAGGCATTGGAACTGAACATTACACAATTTCTCATTCCAAACAAAACAGCTCCAGCAACTTTCTCAAAACTGCCAAGCTTTGTGTTTTGCTTGAAAAACCCATTGAAACAATTTCAATAAATTCTGAGAAAATTACAGAGGTTACAACATGTTCTCAACATGCTCCATGAATTTTTTTCAGGATTTATTTCCATCAAAAACTCATTCAACCTCAGCAACAAAGCCAATGTAGAATCTGTGTTCCTCAACACAGTTATTCCCATAAGCACACAATAAATTCTCAAATAAATAGTAAATCACCACGAAAACATTTTTCCTTTCTCATAGACATTAATAAACATCCTAGAGACATTTAGCTGAAAGAAAATCCGAAAAAAAAAATTTCTACAATTTATTCTCGAATTTATAAGCATGTCTGTCCAATGAATGTGTACAAAGACAGCAACCAGAACATTAGGGAATAAATTAGCAAAACCATATCAAATCATATTGATAAATTCCAAGCTTCCACAGACATATGCAACAACATCTTGTTAACATATCTGGGTAAGAAAATTTTGAAAACATGATCTCTATACTGAATTCGAAATTCACATATATAACATGCATCATCATCACAAGCAATAAGGAACTCTGACCTAGTCATGGTTTCTTCGTTATATACGACACAAGTGGCTCTGATACCACTGTAGGAAAATCCCGGTGTGAGCATCACATGCCCACGGTGTGGAAAACAAAAATTTTTGTTCCGGGACCTTCCCGAAAGCCAGGATCCATGTGTATATATAACAAAGTCAAACCTAACGACCAAAGGAGACCGTCTCTAACGGTATCCACGTAGAGATCGGAAAACCTAACCGGGACAAACCCTTTGACCCGGGAATAGCTAGAACAAAGTAAAGACTGCTAGATCTTACCTTTCTTCTGGAGAGCTTGGAAACTCACGATGAAGTGGAACTTTGGAGGAGAGAAGATGAAGAGAGTCGATGATGATATGCTTGAAAGACTTAGGATTTTCTCAAAATCCTTCTTCCTCTTTCAAAACCCACGATCACACACCTCTTTCCTCTTTATTTTAGTCTTCTTTTCATTTAATGTAAAGATGACTAGGCAAAGATGGAAGCTTCTTTTGCCTTTCCACGTTTTTAGCTTCATTATATATATATATATATATATATATAAAGTTAAAGATGAAGCTTCCTCCTCTCCTTCCACGTATCAACATATATATATATATATTAATTAATTAATTCTTTAATTAATTAATTAGTTATATATATATATAAATAAATGCTGAAGTGGTCCAGTCACACTGGGGTCGGTCCTACCGGCCTACCGGGTCCCGGTATGGGAAAAACTCCCGAAAACGTTTTTCAGCAATATCGATGTCGCGATCTCATCGGGACATATCTCGATCTCATCAGGATCCATTTAATCCGTCTGCTCTCCATTTATTGGAACTCTGTCCAAAACTATTTTACGAGTTCTCCGAGACACTCTTATGCGTGTGACCCATTAGGTTCCCGGTTATGTTGGCCACTTAGATCAACACTTAATCTAAGCAAGTCATGAGCGGTATCTAGCAACACATCATGACCCCCAATTGACCGAAAAGTAATTGGTTTGATGAATAAACCTATATTCATCATGGACCATATCACGAACCTTTCCATAGACAATTACCGTGCAATTCGTCCTTTCACCATGCTATACCCCACTTGGTTATGAGTATGGGCAATGTGTCAACTCTTACTAGACTGACTATGTCAAATCTAGTCCAGTGATGTCGATTCTTGTCACGGGACTCATTACTTAATACTTAATATGTCAATGAAGACACTCTTCATGACATATGTACTCTGATCAGAGATTTCCAAGTAATGACCCTGACAAGAGGCCATGGGTATCATCTTCTGCTATCACAGAAGTGGTGAATCCTCTATTGGCTACTCGATTACCTTGAATACCTCAAACTGCACTCCAAGCACCACCCTATGAGCGACCTCTGTAGTGCAACAAGGAATGGAGTCAAAGCACGTAATCAAGATCAAAGATATCCTCGAGCACCTCAAGTCTAAGGATACTTGCACCATTGCTATGATGAGATCATCAACGACATTAGAATAGGACATCCATGTGATGATCTCATGGCAGGTCATCCAATGTACTTACTACCTCTAGTAAGCATCCACATCTCAACCCTAAATATCTCATATTTACGTTTCGAGATCCACCGCTTGATCAAATCAAGGAGCTTGAGATGTGCTAGTCTTTCCGGATTCCGATGTCCGATCTCAAAGAATCCTATGACTAGGGATAATTTAGATACTGACATAATTGCACATGATAGGAATCACAGTAGTATGATCACATCATAATTTCCTTCATGCTATGTCATATATCAAGGACTTCATTAATTTGCTTATAGATCAATATCCATTCATAAATAATGAATAACAAAGTAATAAAATATGCCTTTCTTTATTTATTCATAAAGAATGTACACAAATTTGTACAAAATGCGCTAAAGGCGATTGCCTTTAGGGCACTACTCTAACAGTGTGGATACCGGTAGAGGGCATTAGCGATTTGCATTGTCTTGGAATCTGAAAAAGAAGCAGTCCACCCACGAAAATAAGGTATTTTCGTTAATCCTTTGTGTTTTCGATTATACGTGATGTTCTTGTATGGTCTTTTCTGCAGCGTATTGTGAATACTGGGACCGTACGGGATCCAACAGTGGTATCAAAGCTAGGTTTAATCGTTAATCTTGGATTAGAGGCTTGATTTTATTGTTGATTTGTTTTGATGCTTCGGAAACGCACTATCTTTGTAGAAAAGGTTTCGTTTTAATGTATATCGTGTTCGAAATAGTTTTTAAGCTGGAAATTGTTTCAATCGATTTGTGTTAATCGTTGATGTATGATCTGGACTTGTCTTCTAAAGCATATGGTGCTAAGTGGTTTTGAAATCATTATTATCGATACATGTTTTGTGGTGATTTCGGATTTTCATCGTGGTTATGCGATGACCATGTTATGTGCTTAAGGATTTCTTAACTCTTTACGCTAGTTGCCTTTTAGTTTTGAAATCCCTAAAATTTTCTTAACCCTAATTTACGATTTTTTGGCTGGTGTAAGTGCTTACATTTGGATTGAATTACATGCTTAAGTTTCTGGAAATTGTTTTCAGATTGTTCGTATAGATCCATTATATTTGCTATTTGCGTTTTATTCTCCCATTTGACTTGTGTTTTATCTGGGTAATTTTCATCTACGTTTTTTCCATCGTTTCTGGAAAATCGATGGGTGAGTAACACCCATCGACAAGCGCCGCCACACCATCACCATCGTTAGATGATGGTGTCGCCGGCGGCCATGGCGTCTCCAGTGATGCCATGGGTTGCGAAAACCGTCGGTTGGAGACCCGATGGTTGAAGCTTCACGTTTTCCTTAGAGATCCGACGGTTGTGCGTGCGACGTGGGGTGCGGTTCAACGTGGCTGTGGAAACGTGGGAGTAGTGGAAGAAACATCCAGAAGAAAAGGAGAGAGAAAACGTGGAGGGAGAGAGGAGGAAGCTTGGAGAAGACGACGGGTGCGTGTGGGACACGCGCCCGCGTCTGCCAGGGGCGTGGGCACGCCCCATGTGTGCCAGCGTTGGCGCGTGCACTGCACGCGCCAGACGCCCCTCCCTTCCCTTTATAATTTGTTTTAAATTATTTTAAAAGCCCTAATTTATCTTTTATTTTTTTAATAGAGATTAAATTAATAAATACTCCTAATAATAATACAAGGTGTTTTATTAGAATTCGAAAATTGTTTTCAAAGGATTATTTATTAGGAAAGGGTTTTTGGAATTTAATTTAATTTTTCAAGAGTTGAATTATTAAGTTAAATTTTTTTCAAATCAACAATTAGAATCAAGCCAAGGTTGTAACAAGCGTTTTGTAATCTTCCATAATTCTTTACAGGATTAATAACCTTCATAATGTACTAAGAACGACCCTCATCGTAATTTTTAAGTTTATATGCCTTCCATAAATCTTTACCAATGTTTATCTCTAGCTCATCCTTATGTGGGTTTTTGCCAAAGCAAGGCATGTGGGGATTATCTAGGGAAGACGTTTGAATAATGGTGCTATTCATAGGTAAAGTATGGTTAAACTTAACTAAGCTATCAAAACGGTTTTGGGCTTAGGGCATAAGATTGGGTTTTTACATACATGCAGTACATAAGATGTATTTTAACATAAGCCCATCAAGAGTTACATGTGATGTAATTGAAAATAGTTTTCTACCTAAATAACTAAGTTTTGAGTGTTAAGCCAAAGCTTTCTTAGGACTTAGTGAAATATGGATCTTGTTTCTCCCATTTTTCAATTGAGGGTTATTTATTTGAGTGGGAGCTAATACCTCTTAATAATAAGAATGTTGACCCTTATTGCATAATTTTGTAGATTATGGCTACTCCATCCACAAACCTGTGTATGCGATCTATCTTAGAGAAAGAAAAACTTAGTGGAACAAATTTCCTAGATTGGTATAGGAACTTGAGAATTGTTCTCAAGCAAGAAAAAAAGCTTTATGTCTTAGAAGAACCCATCCACGAGGAACCACCGCAAACGCACCTAAGGCTCAAAAGGATGCTTACGAAGCATATCAATGACTCCACGGATGTGTCATGCCTTATGTTAGGCGCCATGATCTCTGACCTTCAGAAGGATTTAGAGGAAATGGAAGCCTATGACATGCTTGCTCAATTGAAAGCTATGTTTCAAGAGCAAGCACGCCAAGAGAGGTTTAGAACCACTAAGGCATTGAATTCATGCAAGATGACTCCTGGCACACCTGTGAGTGCTCATGTTCTCAAGATGAAGAGTTTCATCATCTTGAGAAATTAGGTGCATCTTTGTTAGTCAAGAAGCGCAGCGGATCTTATTCTATCATCCTTGACTGATGAATATGATCAGTTCATTCTTAACTACAACATGCATAATATGGAGAAGTCCATTGATGAATTGCATGGGATGCTGAAAACTGCTGAAGAGAACTTAAAGGGAAAGGTAAAGACCACCAATGAAGTTCTTGTGGTTCAAAAGGAAAAGGTTTCAAGAAGAAGGGCAAAGCGAAGGGCAAAGGTAAAGTACCCAAGTCCAAGCCCAAGCCCAAAGCTAAGACTAAGGCACCTAAGGAGGGAGTTTGCTTTCATTGTAATGAACTTGGTCATTAGAAAAGGAACTGCAAACTCTATTTGGAAGAGCTGAAAAAAAAAGGAAGAATAGTGCGACTACTTCTTCAGGTATGTTTGTTATAGAGATCAATTTTACTCCTGCATCTTGGGTATTAGATACTGGAGCTGCAACTCACATTTGTACTAATGTGCAGAGTTTAAGAAGGACTAGAAGATTGATGGCTGGTGAGATCAACCTGCGCGTGGGAAATGGAGCAAGAGTTGCTGCTTTATTTGTGGGGACTTATGATCTTATTTTGCCTACTGGACTCATTTTGGAACTTAAGAATTATTATTATGTACCTACTATGAGTAGGAACATTATTTCTTTTGCTTGTTTAGAGAATGATGGATTTAAATTTTCTATTGAGAATAGAATTATTTCCATTTATAAGAATGGCGTTTTATATGGTATTGCACGTCAATTAAATGGCATCTATACTCTAGACACCCGAGTCTCTAACAAATGAGCCCATCTATAACATAAATACTAAGAAGTTTAAATCTAACGATTTGAACCCAGCCTATCTCTGGCATTGTCGCTTAGGCCATGTAAATGAAAAACGCATTTCAAAACTCCATCAAGATGGATACATTGATTCTTTTGAATCTTTTGACACGTGTGATTCTTGTTTACTGGGTAAGATGACAAAGGGCCCCTTCACAGGTAAAGGAGAAAGGGCCAATGAGCTATTGGGCCTTATACATACCGATGTATGCGGTCCTTTTAGCATATCAGCGAGATGAGGTTATTTGTATTTCATTACTTTTACAGATGATTTCAGTAGATATGGGTATGTCTATTTCATGAAGTACAAATATGAATCTTTTGAAAAGTTCAAAGAGTATAAGAATGAAGTACAAAATCAGCTTGGCAAGAATATTAAAATCCTTGATCGATCGAGGAGTGAATATTTAAGCCAAGAGTTTGATGATTATCTTAAGGATTGTGGAATCGTTTCACAATTGACTCCTCCAGAACTCCTCGATGGAATGGTGTTTCGAAAGGAGAAATCGAACTCTATTAGATATGGTTCGATCAATGATGAGTCAAATGATCTTCCAAAATACTTCGGGGCTATGCTTTAGAAATCGCAGATTCATATTGAACCGTATTCCTTCAAAGGTGTAAAAAGACACCTTATGAGATATGGATTTGAAGCGTCCCAATTTATCTTTCTAAAGATTTGGGGTTGTGAGGCTTATATGAAGCATCCAATTCTTGACAAGTTGGCACCCAAATCTGAAAATGTTATTTTGTGGGATATCTAAGGAAACTAAAGGATATTACTTTTACATCCCATCGAGAACAAAGTGTTTGTTGCTCGAAATGGTTTCTTCAGAGAAGGAATTTGTTTCCAAAGGAAGCAGTGGGAGTAAAGTGCAACTTGAAGAAATTCAAGTTTCACAAAATGACATTGAGCACGAAAAGGAGATTGAAGCGAGCTCACAAGCGATTGATGGCGGTCTTCAACAACACAAGGCCTACGTAGATCGATAGGATTCGTCATGAGCCCGAGAGATATGGATTTCGTTCATCGATGATGATAATGTGATGCTCATCGATCATAATGAGCCCACAACCTATCAAGAAGCTATGGAAAGTCCAGAATCTGCTAAATGGTTAGAGGCCATGAAAGCAGAGATGCAATCCATATATGACAATCAAATTTGGACTTTAATTGATCCATCTGATGGCTTGAAGATCATTGGATGCAAATGGGTTTTCAAAAAGAAACTCGACACGGATGGAAATGTGCACACTTATAAAGCAAGACTTGTTGCTAAAGGTTATCGACAAGTTCATGGAATTGATTATGATGAGACATTTTCTCCATTGGTCATGATCAAATCCATTAGAATTCTTATTGCCATAGCTGTATACTACGATTATGAGATGTGACAAATGGATGTCAAAACGGCTTTCCTTAATGGAAACTTACTTGAGGATGTATATATGATATAGCTTGAGGGTTTTGTCCATCCTAAGAATTCAGGAAAGGTGTGCAAGCTTCAAAGATCCATTTATGGATTGAAGCAAGCATCAAGAAGCTGGAATCTTCGTTTTGATGAAGTTGTCAAAGAGTTTGGATTCATCAAGAATGAAGATGAACCTTGTGTTTACAAAAGGTTAGTGGAGTCTGTTGTCTTTTAGCTTTATATGTTGATGACATATTGCTCATTGGAAACGATATTCTGACCTTACAGAGTGTCAACATTTGGTTAAGGAAATGTTTCTCAATGAAAGACTTAGGTGAGGCTACCTATATTTTAGGCATTAAGATCTATAGAGATAGATCAAGAAAGCTTATAGGTCTAAGTCAGAGTACATACATAGATAAGGTACTGAAAAGGTTCAGTATGCAAGATTCCAAGAGAGGATTCTTACCTATGTCACATGGAATCAAGCTTTCTAAGAAGGATTGTCCTACTTCAGATAAGGAGCTTGAGCGCATGAGTAAGATTCCATATGCAATTGGATCTATCATGTATGCCATGTTATGTACTCGACTAGATGTCTCATATGCTTTGAGCATAACAAGTAGATACCAATCTAATTATGGTGAGAGTCACTGGATAGCAGTTAAGAACATCCTTAAGTACTTGAGAAGAACTAAGGATATGTTCCTAGTCTATAGAGGACTTGAAGGAGAGCTAGTTGTAAATGGTTACACTGATGCTGGTTTTCAGTCTGATATAGATGATTTCAGATCGCAATCAGGTTTTGTGTTCTGTTTGAATGGAGGTGTAGTGAGCTGGAAAAGTTCAAAGCAAGACACTGTTGTTGATTCTACAACTGAAGCTGAGTACATTGCTGCCTCGGATGCGGTTAAGGAAGTTGTATGGATCAGGAAGTTCATCACAGAGCTTGGAGTTGTTCCTAGCATTGCAAGTCCTATAGACCTTTATTGTGATAATAATGGGGCTATAGCACAGGCTAAGGAACCAAATTCGCATCATAGATCCAAACACATACTCATACGTTTCCATTTGATTAGAGAGATCATTAAAAGAGGAGACGTGAAGATATGCAGAGTGGGCACAAATGACAACATTGTCGATCCACTTACTAAGCCTCTTCCACAGCCTAAACATGAGAGTCATACGAGGTCTATGGGTATTAGATATCTGACTGATTGGGCCTAGTGCAAATGGGAGATTGTTAGTAGTGTGCCCTAGGTCAATGGATATTTGTGATTCATGTATTAACATTATGACTTGTTAATAATATATTATGAGGTATTCCTTTATATATGCATGTATTTCGTTTATGTAATGTGGTTTACATTCCATGAATAGTATTAGACTTATGTCATCAAGTATATGACTTAATAGTAAAACCATAAACGTTATAACACTATTCTAGATCGTCTCGGTCGATCATTATTGGTGGAACAATAATGAATTAAGACTAGTATGTGTTACGATTGATGATCACGTTTTCTGATCATGGATATGAGATATCAAATCGGAAACATAGATATATGTTAGAGAACATATATTGGACCGACCCACATAAAGAATACTCATGGTTTCATGTCATTAGTGATTCTTTATATAGTTTGACTTTAGTCCTTTGACTGAAGTCATCATGGTTCCTACATGAGGAATTTAGTGTTTTGATATTAGACTAAGTTATTTTAACCGAATAACAAATAGTCTTATGTTGGACACTAAATGAATCTTCGGAGGATGTGAATGGCGTAGATGGGATTTGTACCTCTCTTAAATGAGAGAGATATCATTTGGGCCTCTTGACAAGTGTGGTGAAGAAATGCATGGCTGTGCTCAAATGAATTGATGAAGAGTCATCAATGTCATTTGTTAAATCATCAACAGGGATCAAGAAACTATGGTTAATCAAAGGTTGACATGTACCATGCCTTGTGATTAATCTTGATATCGTGTTACAAAAGGACTGAGCCTATAACCATAGTTATAGGTTAAATCGGATTATTGATCCTCATTTGATTTGAGTAGTCATAATGTCTTGCTAGAGGCCGCTTATGACTTATGGGCCTTGAAGTGTGATCAAGCCCATTGCCAACATCGAATGAGCCTACAGGGTCGCACACAAAGAGTTATGTGATCTGGGCTTATTCTCTTGGGCCTAATTTATTAGGTGTTGAATAAATATATTTAGATATATTTATTGGGCTAGATTTAATTAAGTTGTCGGGCTTCTATTATATGAGATATAATGAGCCGAAACTTATTAGGGCCTAAATGGGATTAGGGTTTCTCTATAAATAGAGAAGCTTAGGTCTCATTAGGTTTCATGACATTATTGTCAAGAAACCCTAGCCACCATCTAAGAGAAAGATCGTGTGGCGTTTAGAAAGTTTTTCAGAACGTGCTAGCACACTACAGCCGCAGCCCGGATCGTGCATGCTCGTGTGGATACTGGTAGAGGGCATTAGCGATTTGTAGTGTCTTGGAATCCGAAAAAGAAGCAGTCCACCCACGAAAATAAGGTATTTTTGTTAATCCTTTGTGTTTTCGATTATACGTGATGTTCTTGTATGGTCTTTTTCGCAGCGTATTGTGAATACTGGGACCGTATGCGATCCAACATTTATAGCTACTTGTGAGGTTACTTAAGGTTAATTGCATGGCTAAGTTGAACAAAAATGATGATTAACTTGAGTTGGGATGGTTAGAGATTGCAAAGACAGATTCATTACTCCATTTGTTTAATTTTTCTGAGCTGTTTAATGTTTGAATCTAGAGAAACTCAAAACATAGAAGTTGTAGATCTATAGGTCTACTATCTCCATGAAGTTTTCCATGATTTTAGGGTGAGCCAAATGAGAGTAATAGGCCCCTAATTAAATCGGGTTCAGAACACCAGCGAGATTGAACTAAGACCTGAAAGTTAATTGTTTGAGGACCTTAGAGTTGGAATTGGATAATGAGCTCTTCTTACGAAATATTCAAGAATGTGTCATTTCAGAGTTGTAGAGAGGAAATTTTAATTGGATGAGGATTCTGCTAGCTATGTCCGAATAAGTGAAGGTTGTTCCTAACCTTAGTGATCTGAAGAAACGTAAAGCAGTCAAGTGTGTAAAAATCACAATAAATTCAATTTATATTATTTTCGAGCCGGCGTTGGATATGTGATATCCATATGAGTTTATGGAAAATGAAACTTTGAATCACCTTAATTGGATGTGAAATGAATGAGTTATAAGGTTTTAAGTCGGACGAGGTCCAACACATGTTGCATGTTAAAGTTGATTGTTAATGGAAGATTTGAATGCCCTTAATGACCGAATTAGACCATGGTTATAAAAGAAGAAATGTAAAGTTATGTGTTAATTAGAGGTCTGGAAAGTTTGAAAAAAAACATTGTACCTATGTATAGGGAGTTATGAATTGTTAACTATTGACTGATTATGTGCATTTTGGTGAAACCTAGCCATAAGTGTAGGTTTTGTGAGTATTGTGATTGGAAGCAAATTTAGAGATTTCTGTGATTTGAATTGGCTCAAATAATCTTTTGAAAAGTTGTAGAGGAAGAAATTATCTTGAAAATGAGATATAGCATGTTAATTTTGGATGTCAGAATTGGGAGTTATGAATTTTCAAAGACTGGACCTAAGTTAGGTCATTGACTAGTGATAAGGGCAGCCACTTGCAAGACAGTTTTGAGTTTGTTAGAGGTGGAATTGACTGTTAAGCCCTTCATGATAAGTGTAGTGTTCTGTTTGATCTTTTCATAGGTATAAAGTATGCAATTTTTTGACATTTGTGAAAAAGGTTATGCTTTTATAAAATTGTATTTCAGTTCAGGTGGTTTCAGTGGGTAGAATCATTCATTGAATTGTTTGACCTACTTAACAACTGAATTTGATGTCATGTTGTTCATGAAAGTTGTAGGTCACATTCTAATATTTCATTTGGCATAAATCTTGTAATTTTTAGCAAAGGGAATGAGAAGTTATGGATTTTATAAAATGTTGCACTGTTTTGACAAAATGTTGCACTGTTTTGAGAGGCATTGTGAAGGCAGTAAATTTGAATATATTTTTGACACCCTTAGAGGTGAAATTAGTTTTTCTGTCCTTCAAGAAACTTGTAGAGCTCGCTTTTCTCTATAAAATAGACATCAATTTTGTCCAATTTGAAGTTTTGAGTAGGGAGTTATGCCCTGTGGAAATTGGGATGTCGGAGGACGTTTGTTCCAGATCTGCCATTGTAGTGTGTAAGTCGACTTGCATCCTTAGACAAGTCGACTAGGACATGCACAGTAGCATAAGTTGACTAGGATTCTCAGGCAAGTCGACTAGGATCATATATTTTCCTTCATTTGCTTATAATTTTTCCGTCCGACATCCGATTGTCCTGATTCTGGAGGCATCGAATTCATGAAATGTTTAATTTCATTTTATGAGAAATTTGAAATGTTTGGACGGAAAATTGACCTGGGTCCGGGTAATGGTTCTTTGGTCACAATTTTATTTATTGTTGGACCTATAGAGGCCCGAATTAAGTAATTTCGGTGCCGTTAGATTTCTAATTTTTAGATGGAATGTTTGTGATGGAAATTTTGGATAAAGGCCGGGAATATCATGAACATGCATTGTACACATTTTAAATCGCTACATGTGCATTCATAAATATTTCTGATTTGGACAATTGGTAATGTTTATATACTATAACTGTTATAGAGGCACATTTGGAGCGTCGATCCACCGACGTTACTGAGACTTCCAGGTATGAGCTCGGAAGTACAAGTGAGTGACTGAGATGACTTTCTCTCAATTTTTGTATGTTCACTATGGAGATAATGGCGGGTTAGTATTTGTGATTGTTTTTGACTGAATTCTGGACAGATGGTTCGATGTAATGGGAGATTTGACATAGAAGTGTTCATGATGTAAAAATTATGAATTGCTTGTTGTTAATTGTGATCAATTGTTTTGCCTCTAATGTGACATAATGACTGTTGATAATTCATTGACTGCTAAATTGGGCATATGTATTGCATACACAATTGACTGAATATTTGTATATGGGAAAGAGGCAAGAATGCCTTGTATATTGCGATTTACGGTAATCCAATCAGGTGATATTTCTGAATATGTTTTGTGAAATAGTTCGTGATACTACTGAATGTAAATTGGATGAATTACATTGATATATGAGAGTGTTAAATGTATACACAGATGCATTTCATACATAAATACATGAACGGATAATAATAGTTGTGACCAGAGACGCCACTGATATTGAAAAAGAGCCTCAAGCTCGAAGGGAGATAGTGCATACCCAGAGGGTTCTCCTACTCCCTAAACACGTCTACTGCCTACTGTTTACTATTTAAACACTCGGTCACAACACTGAAATAAAATGGGAAAGTGTCACATATGCATTGCATACATATTTGATTGAACATTTTGAATGGGTTAAAGGCAAAAATGCCTTATATATACTGCGGAGAGTGCTAAAGTAAAATAAACTGTGCTTTGCTTATGTGCAAAAATGTGGTATTTCTGAATGTGCAGTTATGTGCTTAGATATAATCATGCGGTACTTTTGAACATGGGTTATGTCACGTGGTACTTCTGAATGCAGAATATGAAACAACTGTGTTATATTTGAGTGGTACATATATGCCTTTAGTTATGTATGACTAATTGGAGGCTGTGTATAAACTGTTTTTATTGCTTATGGTCAAGGAAAATTGTGAAATGTAATCAAGTTTATAACAGTGAGAGTATACGTTATATGACATGGCATGTTGCATGAATTGGACGAATCATCGATGATGGTTCCTCACTGAGTTCGCAAAACTCACCCAAAATTTGCAAATATTTTTCAGGACTCAGAAGAATACCCCGTTAGGTTCACGGGAGTATGTCTACTGCATTCAAATGAAGAATAGAGGTCAAGATCAGTCCACGTCTGCATTAGTGTCATCCTTCTGTTATTCATAAAATTGTATTCCGCAAGCTTTGTAAATTAATATTTTGTATTTATAGCGGGCCCAATTTGATTCTGGATTGGTATACATTAAATGGCTATTTTAAATTATTGTTGAATGTTTGTAATGATTGGGAATGACTGGAATGGTATACAAATTAACGCGGGCTCAATTGTCTACTGTTTTTCGCGCGTGAATGTTTAGAAATTTTTTTTGATACTGAGTGATGTAGCACACTACCCTCGTGGGACACGGATTCGGATATCACCATCGATGTCGGGTTCGGGTCACATGGGAGTAGGGTGTTACATTTAGGTGGTATCAGAGCCCAGAAGTACAATCTTATATGGACATTCTGAAATATATACCAAATGATATGCATATGCGTAGTAGTTATGTAAATAGACAACAAATGATCGATCCCCAAAGTATGAGTCACATGCATGAGCATTTCCCTTAAGAGTTGGGACGGTTAATAGCACTAAGAAAATTGGTGGTTTGACAGAATAGGAGAAAATAGAGGGTTATGGATATTTTGGAAATAAGAAATGTATCTGGTCTCGTATGATGGAAACATGTTCACCTCTATTGGGATATGGATCCTTAGGGGTGATAATAGGTATGTTGTTAAAGGTTGATTGAGGGAAATGAGCATATGAGAAAAAGGGAGACTAAGGTGTATAGATGAAATGAAATGAACTCGTGAAACGGTTATGATCATGAACACGTGAGCGTGGAACCCAAAATGGTTATGCTAATCTTATGCTAAGAGTTTGTAAATCAGTATAAGGGGATATTAGGAGAAAATTTAGACTGGCAATTCCTGCTGATTGCACATCAGAAATTCTAGAGTGGTTGAATATATATATATATCTAAGGGAAAAAGAAATGGTAAATTGATGGATAAACAGATAAAGATGCAGTGTATCTATATCAATGTAATATTTTGTTATGTTTTGGTGATATGTCTTCGAATGTGATATAAATGTGAATATCCTATCATGGATTGTTTGAGGAAAGATAAAGAGCTAAGTAGCAATAATGAGATTAAAGTGTATACGCCAGGTGACTTGAACTTAAAAGGTCAAGCTTGAACTTAAAATGGTTGTATGACTTATTGACATAAGAATTATGTTTTGATATAGGAATAAAGCGGTGTGAAATGAAATTTAATGACAAGTGGATATATGAAACGAATTGTCTCGTTTGGGTTGGTTCACCTTTGTGAGTATACATTGGATAGTGAGTTCACCATGATTGGTGAAACAATTGAGCTTTTGTGAAAAGTATACGTGAAAATAATAGAGGAAACGATCAGTGATTAATTGACTAAGTGCTAATCATAGTTCCTATAGTGCAAGGGTCATAATTGATAGTGCTCATTCGGGAGGAAATTAAAATTTCAAATGATGTAACGTACGTGAAGAATTCGAGGAAAGAAGAAAGACATGATTATGAAATAATTCCTTTGTTCGAGGATTGGCACAAACGGAAAAGAGTTTTGTAGAATCCTTAGTAGTATAAGCTACTAATTGGTCCCCAGATGAAATGAAATGATTTTGGTGATGTATATACCAAGAGGAAGTGTCAAAGAAATTGTTTAGTGCCTCACAGAATCTTAGTGCAAAGGATGTTCCGATCATTCAAGTTATGCATTCAGGTTATGGCATAAACTTGGAGACAGTAAGTATAGTTGAAATTGATCCTTGTGAGATACTACGAACGATTAAACGATTGAAAATCAATTATGAAAAATAGTTGGTTGATGAGAATTTCGTGAACTGTATTGATGATTGTAGCAAGAAATTGAGTTAAGATGAACAGACGATTCAAGTTAATAGCGGTCATGATGGGAACAAATAGAAAATAAGTGTGTACTAAATCAAAAGTGAAATGGAGTCATGTTTCGAGAGGAGATTCAGGCATAACAAGTGGAATATATTACTGAGATTATATGCATTGTGTGTACAGTAATGTAGAGGATTCAACTACGTGAGTGGATTTATTGCAATGTGAAAAAAATCGGTCTCCATAAGATTTGATGCAAAGGGAGATCTAAATTGAAGCTAAGAAAAATAATACCAACCCACAAAGTGAAATACTCAATGAAATGAAATGTATGGAGGTATGAGTACGAATGAATAGGCATTAGCATATGTCCTAAGGGAAATTAAATGAAAAGAGAAATAGAGACAAGAAGTCCTAAGGGGGAAACTGAAAATGACACGAGGTAATGTCACCTTCATTAAGGGATCGCAAATAAAGCAATTGTAGACGCAATGAAAACAAAATTGAGTGATGTCTGTTGAAGTTAGCAATACCCCAATAGAGATTTATGCATGGTAAGTAAATGGCATCAATTGGTGACTATGATCATAAATGAGATGAATCATGGAGAAATCTGACACTGATGATAAGCATATCCTTTGGAGATTGGGCAGTGTATACTGAAGTTTCACTAAGTGGTATTGGTGCTATGATAGAAATTGTTTGAAGCTTTGGAGACCTTAGATATGCTAAGGCATTCCTATAATGCATAAATTGTGTAATTTCGAGAACATTATTGAGTTTGAAAGGCATGCACAAATCAATACTATACTGGTAAAGGTAGAGTGTAGTCTAAAACGGTGAACAGACAATACTAAAATAAATAGAACGAATGTAGATATTGGGTTTCCAAATCTAGGACAATAAAGAGTGTAAAATGTCAAGTAGAAGATGGGGTAAACTGAGATGTTACTAGTGTATTGAAGGTTTAGATTCAGCTCTACTGGAAAGAGGTAAGAGAGTATAAGAGGTCAGGAGTCAAACTGGTGAGTTCCATAATGAATCGGACTGTTCGAGTGACATCGAAAGAATGATATTTGGTAATTTAAAGAAGAAGTATGTGTACTCGACAAAAATGACTTGAGCAAAGGAATTGTTAGAGAAGTGTACGTACGGAATACGCTAAAAGTGTGTTTTAACGACGAAGGATATAGAGCTCTGTGGTTACATGTTGGAATTTCCAACAGTGGGGAGTGCTTAAAGGTTTTGGAATTCATAGGAATATGAGCTTGATAACAATGGTGATCATATGACGGGATTGTACATTCTTGCATTGAGTGCGTGAACACTAAAGCACAGTGAATTATTAAAGAAGAAATGGATATGAAATAATAGTCAATGAGATATGAAGGATCAATGGATTAGGTGAATGAACACCTGGTATAGTGAAATGGACATAAGTGTCAATGGGTTAGCACCAAAGGAAAGTGAAGAATCGAAGACTAGGTGAAGAGTTTTCGTAAGTATCATCTTGGCAAGGTGTACTCAGAATTGGAAAACAATATCAATGAAGCTATATGAATTGGTCTGTATGTTACTGGTGAAAGAGATATTGGATTTATAAAATGTAATAAGTGAATAGGTTCGAAAATAATGATCTGATCCATAGCATACGGAATAAAGTTGGTGTCTACTCTGAAATGGTCAAGTGAGATAGTTAAGATAGAGAGATAGCCAAATAAGTGACTGAAAAACTTATTGAATCTGTCTACTGTGATCTTTCGAAAAATGAGTAATTGAGTGACGAGGTGTATGGGAAATGTAGGGAGTTATTGAAGTGAATCACACGTTAATATATTGAACAATAATATGATCAAGATACACAAGAAGGGGGGTTGAATTGTGATAAACTTTTTCTTAATCCCCTTAAAAAAAATTACTTGTTCTTTCGAAAACTTATCGTAAATCCAATTCGTAACTAGTTTGAAAAACTTTGTTAATTTTGAAGAATACGATATAAGTAATATGAGAGTAGAAAGAAAAAACACAGCAATTTATCTGGTTCACCCCAAACTGCGGGCTACGTCCCATCCTCCAGATATCCTTCTGAGATTTCACCATTTGAGCTGTTTACAAGTATTCTTTCGATTGAGCCTCTCGGTCTCTTTACTGAGAAGTATTCTTTACTCTTAGCCTCTTGGGCTATCTGTAACACTTTCTAATTGAAAGAATAGTAAAGAGCTTATTCTGATAGAAATGCTCTTAACTGCATTTACTCGAAATATCGTTCACAATTTTCTCTCGGATAATCTGAAATCAAAAGTTGAATATTCAAGGTTTCATGTAGTTTCATAAAGTTGCATAAAGTTATTTCTTCTTCAATCTCGACTCTTATTTATAGTCGGTCTTCATTTGTTTCTTGAATATCGCTTCTTGATTCTTGAAAAAGCGGTTATTCGGTTTGACTCAGTAACTAACTCAATGATGTTTCTTTCTTCCGTCGATTTTTGTATCGTTGCTTTTCTCTTGTAAAGCTTCAAATGCGCTTTTCTTATATCATTTGCTTTTCTCTTGTAAAGCTTCCACTGATTTTTGTATCGGTTGCTTTTCTCTTGTAAAGCTTAGTATGCTTTCCTTGTATCATTTGCTTTTCTCTTGTAAAGCTTCCGCCCGCTTTCCGCTTGTAAAGCTTAGTCTTCTTTTCTCTTTATAACGCTTTAAATCCGCTCTTCTTCAACTAATTCTTACTTCGCTGATTTTTCTCCTTGATTTGTTTTTACTTCTCATCGTCCATCTACTTTTCATTTGTATATTTCTCTTTGTTTGTCATCAAAATTATTTAATCGTGAAGTCGATTTGATTTAACATTCTCCCTTTTGATGATAACAAATATTATGAAATAGAGAAATATGAAAGGTGTCACATATACAGAAGTATTAATAGATTAAAAATAACTTCTGCCTTTTGCTTTCAAAATTTCTTCTATCTTTTCCTTTCAGCTGATTCTCCCTTCTCATTCTTCCTTCTCCCCCTATTTGTTATTAATCAAAAAAATTATTTCCCAGATTGCTTCACCAACTTTTTCAGCATCTTCTTAATCTTCTTCATATCCTTATCAAGTTTTTGAACTTGTTTATTTAAAGTCAATGATTCAGCTGCAGTCGAGGATTTTGTCTCAACAACTTGTTTTTCAACAATAGCAACTGTTGTTGTATAAGCTTCCACGTTTGAGACATGTGGTTCAATAATTTGTAGGAGAGGCGGAGGAACATATACAGCTTGATCAGGAATATCAAAATCATAGGAATCAAGTATACGTTGCAATGTGCTTCCAAGCCAAGGCATAGCTTCTGCAATTGAGTTGATCTCCCACAAAGGCCGATTTTGCAGAATGTTCTGTAAAATACTATAAGAACATTTTAAGTTCCCAATCAGAAAAGAACGATCTTGACCTTTTACGATAGTGCCTCCCTGTGGATCATCTGTGTAGCCTTAGTTTGGCTTGTTCCTGGATCTTGATAAATGCAGATAGAACTTCCACTTCTTTTCTCTTCACATGCTTCATCAATCAATTGCACTGCTTCCGCAATCTGATCAGAAGTCATATCATCCAAAACTGGTTCTGGTTGAACTTTCAGCTTCAGTTTCTCTTCACACTTGCGTTCAACAAAATTTGGTGGTTATAAATCAGGTACCACCTTGATTACTTTACTGTCCAGTATTGGATAAGAAGTAAGACGCTCTCCAAATGGCTCTGGTGGATATGGTTCTCTTCCAACTCTCTTCAGTTGATCATAGAAATTTTTATAACCCCTATCCAATGATGTAGAATCTTTGTTATCAAATTTAACTGATTTAAAGAAGGCTTTCACAAATCTCTTTGGTTTGTCTCGGATGATGACAGATTTGGTCTTCTTCTCTTCTGTGACAACCAATCTGTGTTCCCAATTTTCTCTTTGAAAAGTTAAATATTTGGATGGAGCATTAGTCATCACACTCAAGACTTTTTGACTAACCTTTTGTCCTATAACATGTGTAGCAATCTGTTTGCGAACAAGTGAAGAATGAAAAGTAGTAGAAACTACTTCTTCAAACATTAGATTATCAAGGACATTGTGAGTATCCTTAAGATTACCAGTAACAGCTTCCACATTAACTTCAGCAATATCAACCGTATCAGCAACAGACTTTTCTGTAGTATCAACAACAGTCTTTTCTTGTCGTACCTTCTTAGACTTTGTTTCTGTTGTTGAACTTCCTTCTTTTGTCGCACTTATTTTCTTTCCCCTTGGTGACTTTTTATGTTGCATTTTTTGCTTTTCAGGTTCTTCTTTCCTTTTTCCTCCACTTCCTTGAGACTGAATTTTTGAATCTTTTTCAAGGATTGATGTCAACGACTTTGTAGCTCTTGATCCTTGCAGTTCAGAATGCTTTGATTGGCTTGATTCTCTGGATTGGTGGCTTCTTTACATTGCGATTTTACGCTCTGGGTGGCGTTCTTGCTTGCTTTGGAATGTCACTCGGTGATGGTTCCTTACGCTTCAAGTCACTGATTCAAAAATCAAACACTTCGACTTTGATTTATGAGAATGTGATCTTGTTTCCTTCATAGAAGATTTCTTGATATCGCTCCCCTCAATTGTTGCTTTCCTTGGCGATTCTCGCTCCTTTTACGTCGAAAATCTCGGACCCATTTTAGCAATAGATGTTGAATCTATATAGCTTTTAACAGATATCTTACATCTAATTCCCAATCAATCGATGCCGATTCTCGAACACTCTTGTCAACAACATCCCAAGGACAAGTGTTTGTATCCTTTATTGATTTTACCATGTCTTGATAAATCAAATCGATAAATTTATTGGGTGATGATTGGAAGATGAAGAATACATTGTTCATCTAGGGTAGTGACACGATGTCGTGAACCTATTCTCGGTAAAACACGATCCACGTAACCGCGAACAATACCCTTGCCTTTGGTACCAGCCAAGAGGCTCTCCTTTCGATTAGGTTATTTTGTCCATAAAGTTGACGACTAACTTCATCTTCGTTCATCTTAAGCTTAGTCATCCATTTCGCCATATTAGTGAGTTGAACTCCATCCATCGGACATTCAGTGACTTTCTCCAGTAACTCCTTCATTACTATAACAGAGTGTGTGTCTACATACGACACGATTGTATCGTCTACTGACTTAGTATTCTTCCAGAACTCATAAACTTCTTGGAGATAGACTTCATCTCGTATTTGAAATAAGTTTCTCCAACCTGCCGCTATTATCTCCGGCTCTATATCCATCTGTTCTTTTCTTAGTTCTTGAAGTTTACTAATCTTCCCGACCGATCTGGATCAACTCATAAAATGGGCTTGACATTCATCTTGCGATTACGATTGGTAGGAACTTGCTTGAAGAAATTTCAGAGAGATTCAAGAGAACTAGCAATTTCGAATTGGTAGAAATCCCAAAAGTCGGTTTTAGGAATTTATAGCGAATTCTAGAACTATTGTACTTCTCGATGATCGTGACTTTTCCTCTAAAACTTTTCTTGTGAAAGAAGTTTTATATCTGAAACCGCCTAACGTCGTTAACTCCACCGTTCCTTTGTCTTGTCTTTATAAAAAAACCGGATGAATGGTCCGTTAACTCCTCAAATCATCTGTCTTGTCTTTATGAAAACCGGATGAATGGTCCGTTAACTCCTCCGTCATGCATCTTGTCTTATGAAAACCGGATGAATGGTCCGTTAACTCCTCCAAATGCATCATCTTGTCTTTATGAAAAACCGGATGAATGGTCCGTAACCATCACCATATTGAGGTTACGTCTGATTTCTTAAAGCGATCTTCACTTAGTGGTTTTGTGAAGATATCCGCCCTTGATATTTCATTTCTACGAATTGTGGTAGCGACTTTCTTTCGAACGTAATCTCTCAAGAAATGATGTCGACTTCTATGTGCTTTACCTTGAATATTGAATTGGATTCTTTGACAAGTCGATGGCGCTAGTGTTGTCATGATATATTGGAATCTCTTCCTCTTGTATTGAGTAGTCCTCTAATTGATGCTTGATCCACAATATTTGTGAACAACAACTTGCGGCGGACATATATTGACTTGGCGATTGATAATGCAATCGAGCTTTGTCTCTTGCTTGACCATGACACCAGGTTTGGTCCAAGAAAGTGACAGCCACCACTCGTGCTCTTTCTTTCGATCCTATCACCGGCATAGTCCGCATCGCAATATCCATTCAACCTGAAATTTTTACCTTTCTCATACATTAAGCAAAGATCAGTAGTACCTGCGAGATATCTCAAAATTCGTTTTACAACAATATAATGAGATTCTCTAGGATCGGCCTGAAATCTTGCACACAAGCATACACTGAATAGAATGTTAGGTCTACTTGCTGTAAGATAAAGCAAAGAACCAATCATCCCTCTAAATAGGGTTTGATCCACCTTCTTACCACTTTCGTCTTTTGACAACAAGTTTGAAGGATGCATCGGGGTAGACATATGTTTAACACTGCACATATCAAACTTAGACAACAATTCTTTCAGATATTTTTGTTGATGGATAAAAATCTTATCCTTAGTTTGCTTTACTTGCAATCCAAGAAAGAATTTTAACTCACCCATCATGCTCATCTCAAATTCATTTTCATCGATTTTCAAAACTCATGCATAACCTTCTTGAAGTTGCACCAAAATAATATCATCAACATAAATTTGCCTGATAATGAAATCATTACTCAAGTTCTTTCTAAAAGAGTTTTGTCTACTTTACCTCTAGTAAATCCATTTTCTATAAGAAATGAACTCAGACGATCATACCAAGCTCTAAGGGCTGTTTAGGTCCATATAAGGCTTTATGAAGTCGTAGACATGATCTGGATACTTTATGTCCTCAAATCCGGAGGTTGCTTAACATAGACTTCTTCATCTATAAAACCATTGAAATGCACTTTTACATCCATCTGAAAAGCTTTATGTAATGGCAAACCGCATATGCAAGCGGTATCCTTATTGCTTCAAGTCTTGCTCTTTGGAGCATATGTCTCATTGTAGTCTATTCCTTCTTGCTGATTATAGCCTTGTGCTACTAATCTTGCCTTATTGCGACTTACTTTTCTGATTCGTCTAGTTTATTCTTGAATACCCATCTAGTACCAATAATGGATTTCTTTTCGGGTTTAGGAACTAAGGACGGACTTTATTCCTATAGAATTGATTCAACTCCTCTTGCATAGCTAGTATCCATGCTTCATCTTTTAGAGCTTCATCAATCTTCTTAGGTTCTACTTGAGGATATAAATGCTACGTTGGCTTCTTTTCGAACTTGGACCTTGTTCGTACACCTTCGAGGTTTCTCCAATGATTGACTCTTTAGGATGAGAACTTTTGTATCTCAATCTTTCTTTAACTCCAAATTCTTCGAAATGTCTTTCTTTTCGTCATATAGTGTTTTTGATGAAGATACTTCTATGTACTCCGTCAAAGGCACTGTAACAACATCATTATCTTATTCCTCTTCCTTATTGGGTTGAGAGCTATCATCGAACTTGACATGAATAGTTTCTTCAATCTTTGAGGTGAGGTTGTAGACTCTAAATGCCTTTGAGGTGAGAGAATAACCTAGAAATATTCGAAAGTGTCTTTGCATCAAACTTGTCCGAACTTCCTTTGTGTTGAGAATAGTGCACTTTGGCTGAAAGGATGAAAATAAGAAATGTTTGGTTTCCTTCCATTCCACAACTTATAGGAGTTTTCTTGATATTGGTCGAAAGTAACACTCTATTTCGAATATAGCATGTTGTATTTGACTTCACCTTGAAATATTTAGAAAGATTCATCTCGCATGACATTGTTCTTGCCATCTCTTGAATCGTCCTATTCTTTCTTTCAACAACTTCATTGTCATGAGTCCTTGGGGCGAGAGAAGTTATGGAAAATTCCATTTTCTTCGAGAATACTCTAAACTTCTCATTTTGAATTCTCCACCATGATCACTCCTTATCTGGCTATAGACACTCCTTTTCATTTCAGTAACCTCATGGACGGGTTTCTAAAGCACTTGAAAGACTCATCTTTATGTGCCAGAAAAAGTATCCAACAAAACCTTGTAAAATCATCAACAATGACAAATCTATACTTCTTTCCACCAAGACTTATCGTCCTTGTTGGAACAAATAAATTCATATGTAACAACTCTAGTGGTCTAGATGAAGTTACGAAATGTTTTGAAGAGAAAGAGGTTTTAACTTGTTTCCCTTTCTGACAACTTTCACAAAAGAAATCTTTGTCAAAACAAATTTGTGGCAAACCTTTTACCAAATCATGTTTCAAAAGTTTTGAAATATGTTTAAAACTGACATGACCTAGTTTTTTATGCCAGATCAGTCTTTCTTCTTCAGTAGATAAAAAACATGAAATATTTTGAGACTAAAAATCGTCTAAATCAATTTTGTAAAGATTGTTTCGTCTTTCGGCCGAAAAGAAGATAGAACCATCTTTGTTTCTGACTTCACAAAAGTTTTGGTTGAATGTAACTTCAAAACCAGAATCACATAATTGACTAATACTTATCAAGTTATGCTTTAGACCATCAACTAGCAGTATGTTGTTAATGCATGCATGGGAATTCTTACCAATCTTACCAATCCGATTATCTTGCCACCTTGTTGTCTCCAAAAGTTACGAACCTCCTTTCTTGTCTTTGAAGATCTAGGAACATAGACCTTTTCCCATCATGTGACGCGAGCATCCTTGTCCAAATACCAATGGTGCTTCATTGGCTCTTCCAAGAAGGATTTCTCTTCATCACTTTCTTCTTGACTACGGACATATGTTAGCATGTTACGGCGCTTCGAGCTTGTGTCGATTACGATGAATCCAGATCCTCCACGTTGCCATCATGCTTTTCTTGTTATCCCTACTCTTTTGGGTTGTCTTTTCAACATTGGACACTTTCGGACTTGTAATGTCCGCTTATTGCATTCATAACATGTAATAGATGCTTTCTCGATTTTTCCATCGTCTTTGCCGCTGTTCCTTCGAATGTTGAATTTCCTTTAGACTTCTTTTCCACATTCTTCTTATCTTTTGAAATGAAAGATAGCTCATCGTCTTCATCACTTGATTGATTACGACTTCTTGGAATCATCATCCTTTGATTCTTCAATCTTTAATGCCTTTGATGTATTCCTCTTTGTCTTCTTCTTACGGATCTTGTGATTCATTTGACTTGCTTTGGCGCTATGGACTTCTCTTTCTTGGGCTTATCTTCGCATCAAGCTCTGCCGTGTATCTTCAACGATCCAAGCAATTCATCAAGCTTGATGCGCTTAAGTCTTTGGCTTCTTGTCAGTGATTACTTTGGGTCTCTATCTTTTTGGCAGACTCCTCAAAATCTTTCAAACATGGTCTTGACTGTTGTACGTTCTTCCAAGAGCTTTTAGCCCATTAACAATTGTTTGAAATCTTCCAAACATTTGATCAATGGTCTCTTCTTCTTTCATTTTGAACAACTCGTACTAATGCACCAGAATGCTTATCTTGGACTCCTTGACTTGATTTGTTCCTTCATGTGCAATTGATAATGTATCCCACATTTCTTTGGCAGTGTCGCATCCATGAACTTTGTCATACTCATACGCTTTCAATGCACAACTCAAGAAAAATTTAGCTTGGAGTTTAGTTGAAATCTTGCTTTACGCTTTCATTGTCCATCTTTCTCGTGGAATTGGATTTTTATCATCATCTTCAGGTGTGTATGGTCCGTTCTCGATGATGTCCCAAAGGTCAATGTGAGTAGATTCGATAAACAATCTCATCCGGTCCTTCCAATAGTGGTAGTCTTCACCATTGAATCTTTGGAGGTCTAGTATTGAAGCTCCTTGACAATATACATGTGTGATTCCATCATTTTCTTTAATTCACACTTTATTAAAGTGATTCTTGAACACCAGGCTCGATACCAATTGAAGTGAATCACACATTAATATATTGAACAATAATATGATCAAGATACCTGAAGGGGGCTTGAATTGTGATAAACTTTTCTTAATCCCTTAAAAATTACTTGTTCTTTGAAAACTTATAAATAAATCAATTCGTAACTAGTTTGAAAAACTTTGTTAATTTTGAAGAATACGATATAAGTAATATGAGAGTAGAAAGAAAAACACAGCAATTTATCTGGTTCACCCCAATTTGTGGGCTACGTCCGATCCTCGATATCCTTACGAGATTTCACCATTTGAAGCTATTTACAAGTATTCTTTCGATTGAGCCTCTCAGGTCTCTTTACACAAGTATTCTTTACTCTTAGCCTCTTGGGCTATCTGTAACACTTTCTAATTGAAAGAATAGTAAAGAGCTTATTACAATAGAAATGCTCTTAACCTTGTTTACTCGAAATATCGTTCACAATTTTTCTCTCAGATAATCTGGAAATCAAAAGTTGAATATTCAAGGTTTCATGTAGTTTCATAAAGTTGCATAAAGTTGTTTCTTCTTCAATCTCGACTCTTATTTATAGTCGGGTCTTCAACTGTTTCTTGAATATCGCGCTTGATTCTTGAAAAGCGGTTATTGAGTTTGACTCAGAACTAACTCAATGATGTTTCTTTCTTCCGTCGATTTTTGTATCGGCTACTTTTCTCTTGTAAAGCTTCCGTCTGCTATTCTTGTATCAGCTGCTTTTCTCTTGTAAAGCTTCCGTCTGATTTTTTATATCGGCTGCTTTTCTCTTGTAAAGCTTCCGTCTGCTTTCCTTATATCAGCTGCTTTTCTCTTGTAAAGCTTCCGTCTGCTTTCCGTTTGTAAAGTTTCCGTCTGTTTTTCTCTTTGTAACGCTTTTGTCTGCTTTTCTTCAACTGATTCTTACTTGGCTGATTTTCTCCTTCAATTGTTTTTACTTCTCATGCGTCCATCTACTTTTCATTTGTATATTTCTCTTTGTTTGTCATCAAAATTATTTAATACGTGAAGTCTGATTTGACTTAACAGTTATGACAAATGATCATTTTCTACCATATTGACCCTTCGACTATGAATTTCGCGGACTAAATTTTTATTAGGAGGGGGGAGTTGTAATATCCCATCCCCGACGGGAAGGGTAAAATAGTAATTTGGTCAGGGGTGAGAGTGATTAGGACTAATTTGGCATTTTTATGCATACTGGTATTTGTAAATAGTGGAATTGTTGCACATGAAAAATAACTGTACATGCATTCATGATATTTCTCGGTATTTGTGCCTAAATGGGATTTTATTTTGGAAAATATGGTTTATGGGCTTGAAAATTTAATTGGAGTGGATTGTTATGTGTTTTAAATTTTCAGGGAAGTTTAAGAATTTTTCTGAATTTTTCTGGAGAAAATTTCGGGACCTGAAAAAAATCGCCAAGTGGCTAACCGGTTGATTTTTGGTAGTGAAAATTGTTGTCCAATGGTACTACAATATTGGGTATATTATTTTGTATTTAGAATTAGGGCCATTAGAATTGAATGGGTCAAATTTCATTAGGGTTTCTTGATAAATCCTATTACATGTTTTTGTCTTATCCTTCTTTTGTCTTTTCTTCTAAATGGACAAGTGTCCTATGACTCATCTTAAATTGATTTAATGTTGGTGTTTCACCAATCCTCCACGACACTTGCAATTTTCCAAGGCCAAAATGAGGTTGTCTTGATGCTCTCCCTCTCTTCATTCTCGACACTTCTAATTTTGAGAGGGAGAAAAAGAGTTTTTGGGAGATTTTCTTCTCCTCCTTTGTGGGTTCTCCGCCCTTGAAGTCTCCATTTGTTCTAGCCAAAATTGTTACTCTTCATCTTGCTTCTAAGAGCCTAGCCTAGCTTCCCTTGCAAAGTGATGATGATGATTGTGTGGTGGAAAGAATTAGAAAGGATTGTGAGATTGTGAAGTCTAGAAGAGTGGAAGCTTGTTTAAGCTAAATCATATGTTTATATGATGGTTTTATAGCTACTTGTGATGTTACTTAAGGTTAATTGCATGGCTAAGTTGAACAAAAATGATGACTAACTTGAGTTGGGATGGTTAGAGATTGCAAAGACAGATTTGTGACTCCACTTGTTTAATTTTTATGAGCTGTTTAACGTTTGAATCTAGAGAAACTCAAAACATATAAGTTGTAGATCTATAGGTCTACTATCTCTATGAATGTTTCCACGATTTTAGAGTGAGCCAAATGAGAGTAATAGGCCCCTAATTAAATCGGGTTCAGAACACCAGCGAGATTGAACTAAGACCTGAAAGTTAATTGTTTGAGGACCTTAGATTTGGAATTGGATGATGAGATCTTCTTACGAAATGTTCAAGAATATGTCATTTAAGGGTTGTAGAGAGGAAATTTTAATTGGATGAGGATTATGCTAGCTATGTCCGAATAAGTGAAGGTTGTTCCTAACCTTAGTGATACAGAAGAGAACAGAAACAGGTCAAGTGTGTAAAAATCACAATAAATCCAATTTATATTATTTTCGAATATACTTTGGATATGTGATATCCATATGAGTTTATGGAAAATGAAACTTTGAATCACCTTAATTGGATGTGAAATGAATGAGTTATAAGGTTTTAAGTCAGACAGGGTCCAACCTGTGACTGCATGTTAAAGTTGATTGTTAATGGAAGATTTGAATGCCCTTAATGACCGAATTAGACCATGGTTATAAAAGAAGAAATGTAAATTTATGTGTTAATTAGAGGTCTGGAAAGTTTGAAAAGAAAACATTGTACCTATGTATAGGGAGTTATGAACTGTTAACTACTGACTGATTATGTGTATTTTGGTGAAACCTAGCCATAAGTGTAGGTTTTGTGAGTATTGTGATTAGAAGCAAATTTAGAGATTTCTGTGATTTGAATTGGCTCAAATAATCTTTTGAAATGTTGTAGAGGAAGAAATTATCTTGAAAATGAGATATAGCATGTTAATTTTGGATGTCAGAATTGGGAGTTATGAATTTTCAAAAACTGGACCTAAGTTAGGTCATTGACTAGTGATCAGGGCAACCACTTGCAAGACAGTTTTGAGTTTGTTAGAGGTGGAATTGACTGTTAAGCCCTTCATGATAAGTGTAGTGTTCTGTTTGATCTTTTCATAGGTATAAAGTATGCAATTTTTTGACATTTTTGAAAAAATTAATGCTTTTTATAAAATTGCTGTTCAGTTCAGGTGGTTTCAGTGGGCAGAATCATTCATTGAATTGTTTGACCTACTTAGAATTGAATTTGATTTCATGTTGTTCATGAAAGTTGTAGGTCACATTCTGATATTTCATTTGACATAAATCTTGTAAGTTTTAGCCAAGAGAATGAGAAGTTATGGATTTTATAAAATGTTGCACTGTTTTGACAAAATGTTGCACTGTTTTGAGAGGCATTGTGAAGGCAGTAAATTTGAATATATTTTTGACACCCTTAGAGGTAAAATTAGTTTTTCTTTCCTGCATGAAACTTGTAGAGCTCTCTTTTCTCTATAAAATAGATATCATTTTTATCCAATTTGAAGTTTGGAGTAGGGAGTTATGCCTTTTGGAAGTTGGGATGTCGGAGGACGTTTGTTCCAGATCTGCCATTGTAGTGTGTAAGTCGACTTGCATCCTTAGACAAGTCGACTAGGACATGCACAGTAGCATAAGTCGACTAGGATTCTCAGGTAAGTCGACTAGGATCATATATTTTCTTTCATTTGCTTATAACTTTTCCGTCCGACATCTGATTGACCTGATTCTTGAGGCATCGGATTCATGAAATGTTTAATTTCATTTTATGAGAATTTGGGAATGTTTGGACGGGAAATTGACCTGGGTCCAGGTAATGGTTCTTTGGTCACTGTTTTATTTATTGTTGGACCTATAGAGGCCTGAATTGAGTAATTTCGGTGCCGTTAGAATTCTAATTTTTAGATGGAATGTTTGTGATGGAAATTTTTGATTAAGGCCGGGAATATCATGAATATGCATTGTACACATTTTAAATCGCTACATGTGCATTCGTAAATATTTCTGATTTGGACAATTGGTAATGTTTATATACTATAACTGTTATAGAGGCACATTTGGAGCGTCGATCCATCGATATTACTGAGACTTCCAGGTATTAGCTCGGAAGTACAGGTGAGTGACTGAGATAACTTTCTCTCAATTTCTGTATGTTCACTGTGGAGATAATGGCGAGTTAGTATTTGTGATTGTTTCTGACTGAATTCCGGACAGATGGTCCGATGTAATGGGAGATTTGACATAGAAGTGTTCATGATGTAAAAATTGTGAATTGCTTGTGGTTAATTGTGATCAATTGTTTTGCCTCTAATGTGACATACTGATTGTTGATAATTCATTGACTGCTAAATTGGGCATATGTATTGCATACACAATTGACTGAATATTTGTATATGGGAAAGAGGCAATAATTCCTTGTATACTGCGATTTACGGTAATCCAATCAGGTGATATTTCTGAATATGTTTTGTGAAATAGTTCGTGATACTACTGAATGTAAACTAGATGAATTACATTGATATATGAGAGTGTTAAATGTATACACGGATGCATTTCATGCACAAATACATGAACGGATAATAATTGTTGTGACCAGAGACGCCGCTGATACTGAAAAAGAGCCTCAAGCTCGAAGGGAGATAGTGCATACCCAGAGGGCTCTCCTACTCCCTAAACGCGTCTACTGTTTACTGTTTAAACACTCAGTCACAACACTGAAATAAAATGGGAAAGTTTCACATATGCATTGCATACATATTTGATTGAACATTTTGAATGGGTGAAAGGCAAAAATGCCTTATATATACTGCGGAGTGTGGTAATGTAAAATAAACTGTGCTTTGCTTATGTGCAAAAATGTGGTATTTTTGAATGTGCAGTTATGCGCTTAGATATAATCATGCGGTACTTTTGAACATGGGTTATGTCACGTGGTACTTCTGAATGCGGAATATGAAACAACTGTGTTATATTTGAGTGGTACTTATATGCCTTTGGTTGTGTATGACTAATTGGATGTTGTGTATAAACTGTCTTTATTGCTTACGGTCAAGGAAAATTGTGAAATGTAATCAAGTTTGTAACAGTGAGAGTATACGTTATATGACATGACATGTTGCATGAATTGGGCGAACCATCGATGATGGTTCCTCACTGAGTTCGCAAAACTCACCCAAAATTTGTAAATATTTTTCAGGACTCAGAAGAATACCCCGTTAGGTTCACGGGAGTATGTCTACTGCATTCAAATGAAGAATAGAGGTCAGGATCAGTCCACGTCTGCATTAGTGTCATCCTTCTGTTATTCATAAAATTGTATTCCACAAGCTTTGTAAATTAATACTTTGTATTTATAGCGGGCCCAATTTGATTATGGATTGGTATACATCAAATGGCTATTTTAAATTATTGTTGAATGTTTGTAATGATTGGGAATGACTGGAATGGTATACAAATTAACGAGGGCTCGATTGTCTACTATTTTTCACGCGTATGAATGTTTACAAAAAAAATTTGATACTAAGTTTATTGAGTGATGTAGCACACTACCCTCGTGGGGCACGGATTCGGATATCACCGTCGATGTCGAGTTCGGGTCACACGGGAGTGGGGTGTTACACAAGTTGGTGGCTTAGGGGATTAACGTGGCAGCTATTGGAGACATCATAACAAAGCACTTGGTGGAATAAAAGAAGCACACACGTTAAAGCAAGCTGGAACTTTTGCTAGGGAATAATGTCTTGTTCTAGGAGATAAAAACAAAAAGCAACGTGGATAGCTGGAGAAAATACATCCACAAAAAGGAGGAGTTTTAATTTATTTTTAATTCTGTATTTATTTTAATTGTGTGATTTAATCAATGCAAACATATATTATGACCATGATTTATGTTACATTGATAAATATGTGTGAGTAAGTTTTTCTTTTCGGTTAAGGTTAAGAGTGATATTGGATTAGGATAATTTTTGTGGTATTGATTTTTGCTTGATTAAATGCATATTTAGTCCTAATTTAGCTTGATCAACTAGATTAAGGCCTTAGATGATTGAATGCCACAACCAATGAGATTTAATTTGTCGGAAAATTAATCAAGCGACATACTTGAGACTAAAGTGTGGACCAACCTTAGGATCTTGTGTGAGGATACCTAAAATTAACGAATTTAATTTTAGGCTTCTTGTATTTAACGCCTTTTATTCCTAATTATCTATGGACCAAGTAGTGACTTGGATTTAGAAAAGAAGGGAACACCATGAACATTGGGTTTGACTTGCTTAAGTGAAGTATTTCCTAAATCAATCCACCGTTACAATTTTATTTTTAGTGTCTAATCCAATTGAAATCTAATACCTTAACATATTTTTTTCATTTTATTAAATCTAGTCGTTTTAATTCATACCTTGCATTTTTTGTATATTTTCTCAATTTGCTTACTTTATTTTATTTTATTTTCAAATCAATCAATTCTTGATCAACTGAGTAATTTTTCATCGTTTAATTTATTTGTCTTACGTGTTGGAAAATTTTCCCTTGGGTACGATATCTAGTTCTTACCGATTTATATTACTTGTGGATGGGGTGCACTTGCCTCTAATTGGTCTAGATAGAATTTAATTTATATTGTTCTGTTTAGATCGCAACAAGTTTTTGGCGCCGTTGTCAGGGAATAATTTTCTTATTGTGAGTCATTAGATTAAACGGTGTTAATTGTCTCAAATTTAATTCTTGCTTTGTTGTTTATTTGCATATTTTACTTGTTTGTTTGACTGCTTTACGTCGGTGTGTTTTATTTTTTTCTTCATTTTTAGCTCTGTATTTATTTGCTTTTTAGTTATTCCATTTTGTTTATGCTCACTCGTGGTCAAAAGCCTGAGAATTTGCTATTAGATAATGAGATTGAAAAAACTATTCGCAGGTTGATTAAGGAAACCAAATTGGCTCGGAGTAGTACTTCATCATAAAGGACTAGAGAAGAGCAGTTTTCAGAGATGGAACAACGCGAGGAGAGGTTGATGCCACATACTGAAGAGAGAAGGGAGTTGACTATGATGGATTTGACAATGGGATACAACAATAGACCCATACCTCCCATTATAAGGCCGATGATCACAGCTGCAAGTTTTGAGATTCCTCACAGCATTACATCCATAGTGAGAGCATCTCAATTTGGAGGATTGCCTTTGGAGGATCCGAACACCCATTTGGAGACATTTTTGGATATTTGTGATTTATTCAAGCAGAATGGAGTATCGGAAGATGCAGTGAGATTAATTTTATTCCCATTTTCTCTAAGGGATAAGGCTAGAGCATGGTTGGCTAGTTTGCAGTCGGGATCAATTACTACATGGGATGAGATGATGAGATTATTTTTGGTGAAATTTTTCCCTCCTGCCAAGATTGCAAAGATGAAGAATGAGATCACTTCCTTCACTCAATATGAAAATGAAAGTTTATATGAAGCTTGGGAGCGATTTCGGGATATGTTGACATAATGTCCTAGTCATGGGTTATCCACATGGTAACAGGTCAATACTTTTTATACAGGAATGAACCCATCAACCAGGAGTACCATAAATGCTGCTGCAGGAGGTAGTTTAATGAGAAAAACACCAGATTAAGCCTACAGGTTGATTGATGAGATGGCCACTAGCAGTTTTCAATATCATACAGAAAAGCATCCTAGACGACCTACAGGAGCTCGTGTAGTCGACAATACAGTGGCTTTATCTACTCAGTGGATGTTTTGATGAAAAAATTGGATAGTTTGATGCACAGTGTGAGAGGAGGAGCTAGTTCTTCATTAAGGAGTTGTGCTGTTTGCGAGCATTGTGGTAGAGATTCCCATGCATCTTCTGAGTGTCAAGTCGGGAATCCTTTTGCTCAAGAGTCAGAAGAGACCCATTATGTGGGCAATTATAACAGACAACTCGGAGATCCCTATTTTAACACTTATAACCTAGGATGGAGGAATCATCCAAATTTCTATTGGCGGAACAATCAGGTGGCACAACCACAATCATCCAATGTTCAGAGACAACCACCTCCACCTCCAAGTTTCTCCCCCTCTTAAAAGAATTTCGTCCTCAAAATTCATACTTAAGCAAACGTCAAGCAATACTATTTCTTTACTCATGTCTTCCAAATAATCCTAGTCATTCGCATAATCAAATTTCTCACCACACATATTTATAATGTTTTTCACCTTTTATCTTAAATACCATCCATCTCATATCCAAACACCAATATTTCTTATCGATTTGATTAGGAGTGTAGGATGCTCCTCCGTTTCACATTTAACTTCATCACTCTAAAACTTTCTTTCAAATGATTGTATTCAGTATACTCATTCGGTCTTTCAATTCGTTATTTGGTCATTTACTTTCTTAATTAGTTCCTCCTTATGCTTCAGATCACTCAAATTTTTTTCCACTTCTTGTGTCTATAACACCATAATCTTATCACGTCAATATTTCCTTAATATGTTCACATATATCATCCTTTGAATCCTTTTATCAGTAGCATTAACTCATAATATGATCATATGAATCAATTCTTAGCAGCTTAGCGAATTCTTTTTCCTAACTTGTGCACACCTGAGCAAGGTGATACCTTCAGGGACAATTTATTTTTCACTTAATAATTCACATCACTTTAGTCTCAGTTCATGTAACTCTTATGTCAATCTCCCGTATTCCATATCTTTGCCATGAATCCATCTAATTCATTCATCTTTCTTGATCACTTAATTTCTAATACCTCTTCAATCGATATGACATTTAATCATTCTTAAGCCTTACTCATCATAATACCAAAGCGATAACTCTTTCTATCTTCTAACTCTTCATACAGTATTCTATTGAAAACACTATGACAACGATTGAGATGCTTAAAGTCAAATAGAACTATACACTGATCTCATGTTCTTACTAACTCTAAACTATAAACTCTAAGCATATCTCCAACAGTTAAGACTGTCAACAATTTAAACTTTTAGTCACTTGACATATTTCTTCTAGGATGTATAGCTTAAATCACCATTATTTTTTTTCATAGTCTCTTTGCTTAATCATCTTTACCGGTACGCATACTTCTTATCTCAATCACCCAACTCTAACTCAAAATTCATACTCATTTCTAATTTCTTAGTAAGATTCACAATTGTTGAATCTTCAATTCGGGCTTGGTTCATATGAACTGATCTAAACTTTCAGTGACTAATTATTTTGCCTAAAAAAATCAATTCCACATTCTACATTCTTTACTGTACTAGATTTAATAACCTCAATATCCAAATTTATGACACACTTCTATTAATTTCTCTATTCAATGCATCTGATCATAACACTAGCTTTACCAGTATAGCACTCACTTATACAATCACACTCCTTCGAATAACTCTATCTATTACCTCAGTCTCATATTTAATTCTTTCTACTCAAGCATCTTTAGTGATTTCACATACTTCTTATTCCATTCACCCTATATCCTTTTTCTCATTTAAACTTGACGCTCATATCTGTTTTCAATCTCATAATCCCTTAATCCTTAATTTGGGGTAAAACAAACCTTCTATTCTATGCTTTCTTTTGTATTAGTTCTGATAACCTCAATATCACATTTTTACTTAAGGCATCCGATATACCACTTAGTTTCACTTGGACATTCTCGCTAGAACAATCTTAGCCTTTCGGTATTTATAGCAATCTCCTGCGTCTTAGAACTTCTTCTCCTAATATTGATTGTCTCAAACTTTTACGATCTGCACTTGCATATTTATATTGGAGATATTCCTGTACATATACTGTCTTTAAACTTTCAAAATGACCATTAATGTAGTAGTTCTAAATCATCTATCAAATAGTCAACTCATAGGACTTCCATTTTCTCTATGCACACGACATCACTTTGTTACGCTGCATTGGGTTTTAGCCAAATGTTTTATACAACATCAGTGCATACTATAAAATCTCCAAATCTATGTGATATAATTTACCTCAGCATAGTTCCTTCAAAATTCTCTTTATGCACGTTACTCATACGCTTTACAAATTTTTCTCCATGTATTTAAACTATTTTTCTCAATTCTTCGAATGCCTTTAATACACCTTCCAATCTTGAATCTCTTTAGTCTCCAATACCATAAAGCTATTAGGCATTTGTTAACTCAAGTAATTATTATCAAGTTTCATATGCCTCTTGATTAGCCCTCGTGATTCCTTACATAACTGATCCTTAATGCGGTACATTGTCTCACTTTCTTTTCAATTGCTTACTTGAGTTCCTTATACCAATGATTTTCTCCATTTTTTTTAATTTTCTCAGATCTCTCTTGGACTTATTCTCATGTTTGTTCATTCATACAAATTCTCCACACATTGCAATTTATTTGCAGACTTAACTCCTTGATTTTTAAGACATTCATTGAGTTAAGTCATTCATCAAGTTAGGTTTGCATATCCTCATCATACTTTCATATAATGTAACTTGAACGTACATACTTCTCATACTAGAAAATTCGTGAATCTATAACATATTCCACCTCCCTGCTTGATGCTCTGTTAGGGTGTGTACTCACTTTTGAATCATTACATATTCTTTTAAGATCAGTTCTTCCATTGATCATCCTTAATATAAACTATCTGCTCTGCTTATTCTAACTTAACAAAATTTTTCTTCAAAAGAGGGTTTCTTGCTACCATCATCTATACTCTTTATGCAATCTTGATCAATCACTTATTACCAACTAGTCGTAATACCGCGGGGAGACCAATTTCTACCTTCCTCACAAGGTCATACTATTCAAAATCACCCAAAACCCAAGGGAGTAAAGAACATACTTATTGTCACACATGCTTAGATAGCGTCATCAAATTCATCCCATTTTGACCACTTACCAATTCATTGGTCTCCATTAACCCCAGAAAATATTCTCCTCAGATCAATGTATTTCTCATTGTGACATCTTTAACAAATCTCAATCTATTCCCACATGATCATTATAAGCACCTTCATATGTTACTCTAGTTTCCCCTCAAACTTTAGACTATGGGAGCTATGACTAACAATGATCTAATAAGTCATAAGTTTCTTCCTCTATCATCTCCACCTATACTTATATGTATATATATATATATTACCTATGTGCTTAATATACTCACTTGTGTATGATGGAGGGTCATCATCCAGATACTCACAATAACAACCATTTAACCTTCTTAGACTTGTACTAATATCACCTTCATTCATATACCCTTCCCATTATCCTTCACATTACATCTTACATATATCAATTCACCATTGATTCAAAAAATCATCACACAGTTTATAAATGTAAGAAAAATCATCACACAACTTACATATCAAACATGTAGCACATTTTTCAAATCAATCACAAGCAAGAAAAGCAACATTTTTGAAGTAATTGAAAGCATTTCATTCTCTTGATTCAAAAACAAACTTTTATTTCTTGATTCGGAAAAAGAAAACTTAAAGGCTCATTTCTCAAATTATAAGCTTGTACCCACTTAGGTTCCGATTTCATATTCTTAAGACCCTAAGAATCTTTGTTTTCTATACATTCCACTTGTTCACTTTAAGCTCAACGTTTCTTCTTATATCCTTGTCTTCCTCAAGCAAGCCATGTCCATACATTTACATCTATTTCACATTCGGGGATATATTACCATAATGCCATACACTACATCACCCATATGATATTTCCTATTTCCATTTATCCAATGAAAAATTATCATTTTCCTCACTGATTCGGTCATCCCAAACTCTTAACAATTTCTTATCTGAGCAACTCATATACATGCGCCCATGTAAGATCTCAATTCCGGCGTTCTGATACCATAAATGTTGGGACCCAATCCGGAGACCAGACCCCAACTGCTTAAAACTTAACACTCTCACCCTTGCTTTAATTCCACATCTATTGGACCCGTTTCCAAAGCCCAATTTCCGGAGTCCTAAAGCCTTGTGCTTATTTCCTTACAGGGTCATTAGCTGTAACTCAACATTCGTGGCAAGCGCACACCAATTAATCACCAAAATCATGAGTTGATTTATTCATACAAAATGTATCCTTAAGTCTTGAGTTCAATTTGAAACAAGAATCACCTCAAACGGAGTTGTATAACTCAGGTTATGCTTAAAAAGTCTAAAAGAGCTCATACTCCAAATATGATCTCCAAACCGACCTCTCACTTATTTTAATGAAAAATTCTTCAATTTAACTTTAAATGGTGCCAATTTTTGTAGGTAGAAAGATATATGTCTTATAAATCTAATGGTTCAAGTCTTGCCTCAATTGGAGGTCGGATGAGGGATTTATGCCCAAAAGAATAGACTATGTTCAGACCCAAAATCAAATTGAACCTCTTTTGGCGCGATTTCCATAAATTTTGATATAGATGTCAGATTGAGTTTGTTATTTGACCATTAGAAAGAAGACATCTAGATATACAACTCTTATGGAGACTACAAAATGAGATTCTGCCTCTAACTTTGTCCAAAATCACAATCTTTCCCATAGCTGTCCGTTAAACGGACTTCCATGTCCGTTTAACAGACACATTCGGGTGAAAGTGGTCCAAAAGCTTCGAGAATGTCCGTTAAACGGACATGCAAGTCCGTCTAACGGATATGAGCAGGCTAAAGGGTGTTTTTGCGCTTGAGGCTGTCCATTTAACGGACATCCATGTACGTTTAACGGACATGCCATTTGTCAAAACTCCAATACCTCTCTCAAACATCTCACCTTCAACCTAACTGCATAATCACTTGTATACTTAACAAATTTAACTTATTCTAAAGCATAAACACTTCATAACACTTCAAATTCCAAGTTCACTCACCAACTTCACAATTTCCGGCTTAATGAATTCATCAAAACCATGAATTCATTCCTTAGTCATCAAGGCCATCATAAGCTCACAAGCAATATGAACATCAAAATGACTTTAACAGTTATCTTCCAATTGTCATAACTTCCTACTTCAAATCCTAAAAAGTACATATTATCCCTCAATGGAAAGATAACAAGATGAACTAAAATTTTAATTAAGGATGCAAAATTCAATTCCGTCATTAACGGAGGTAAAAACTCACTCAAATGTATTGCTCTTATAATGACCAATGAAACAGTGAATTAGCCACGTGAACAGTAACTGGTATAAGTTTAACCCCCATAAGTCTTTACTCCTAACTCCAAATAAGGCACATTATATACCATTAGAAAACTCCAAACGTATGCTACATTCTTCAAGAAGACACCTCAATTCAATTCAAACACTAAGATGGTCTAAAACCTAAGCGAAGTTTCTGTCAAATTTTGCAAAACTTTGACAGCACCTCCTTTGAAATTTCAACTAGCCAAACTTCAATCTAATTACCATCACCTGCATAAAACTCAGTATTCACAATCTATAATCCCCAACATCATAAACCAAATCCAAAAATCCCACAACTACTCAAATAGCAGCAAACGTAAAATTATATCTCTAATCATTTTCAATCCATAAAGCAATCCTTAACCTACTCTATTTACCAATTCCAAACCATACAATGATGCATTTGAATATGAAATATGCAAATTACATGAATTACATTCAAACCCAACATTCTTGCATTTACATGAACAATTTGAGTTATTACAACACTTTAGAGGGCATTTAGCCTGATTACAATCCAAAAGATCAAATGTCAAAAGTCAAAATATAAAAAGGATCAATTCTCCAAAATACAACCTAACTCTTTGTTTCCAAGAATGAATTCTAAATTAAAAACATTGAAGTGATGCCTCAATCCCAATACTTTCCCTCGGGTTCCGCTCGTCGCCTGTGGAGGGGGAAAGGGGCGTGAGCTTGACGACTCGATGAATATGACTTAATAATTAAGAAATAAGCAAAAACGTTCTTTACTCCTTCATTTTCAAAGCAATTTTCATATGATAGAAACCTTTCAAAATTTATCAAAACTTTTCACAATTCATTTCATCATTCATTTTCAAAGCCAAAATCACATTGTTCGGAACACTTTGAATTTTTCAAATCCTCTGAAAAAACTCATTTCATCACACCAATTACATATCAGGATCATATAAACATAGAGAAATTGACAAATCAATTTATCAAAAGCATTTACCCTACAACATAACATACAAAACAACATAAACAAACATATCACATAATCACATATAAGATGGTTTGGGTGGATCCAAACATGATGTACTACACATTTCGGCAAAGTGGTCATGTGTAGCTGTGAACACATGAGGGAGTCCGTGAGGAACTCCAAGGTCACTAGCGGGCAGCCGGGAGAAGGCTATATTTAGACAGGTGCACCTATCACACATAAGGGACCACCACAAACCCAAACAAACATGTATATCACATAATTCACACAATTCATATAATCGTTGAAATCATCCATTCGGATCTTTTTCTCTTGACAAACCAGTTCACACATATTTTCACTAAATCTTTACTTTCAAAACATTTCATATAATTTTAAACTATCACAATTAGCAATTCATTTAAATTTGGGAAACCATAGGAAAATATTATATGACATTTATTTCAAAGAACTTAAGTAGCTTATTAACTCAACTATTAAATTATCACCCACCTTAATTCCTTTAGCTAGGAGTTTGAACAATTGGCCTTTCTTCTTCCTCCAATTGCCTTAATTCACCTTCATGAAACACATCCAGCACAAAAGAATCCCATATCAACTTGAGATGTCAAAATTTGCCATTTCTAAGGACATTAAAGCATGGAAAGAACCTAACTAACCTTACCCATAAATATCCTACGCCATTTATACCTAAATCCATCCATAAAACCAAAATATTTCACTTTTCTCTTACCTTATAGAGATACCCACGGAAATTTCTCTCTATCTTGGCTTTGATGAACTCTTAATCCTTTCTTTCTCTTCTCCTTCTTAAACACTCTTCTACTCTTCACTAAGCAAGAAGATCACAAGACCCAATCTCTTCTTCTTCTTCTTCTCCCTATCCGACTCTCACTCTCTCCTTTCTCTAGAAATTTTGTGACTCTACTTTCACTAGCCTTAACACATGTCTTTTATATTAAAAACCTAAGCTCCAACTCATCAAAACTATGTAGTTTTGGTCTTGTCTTCTTAAACAAGCCATTCCTTTGCCTCTTCGCCTAAATAAACGACCACACACATAACTTCCCATCTTTTTGTTTTTTAAAAGACTATACAAAGACTCATCTATCCCTCCTTCTTAACCTTAAACTTTAAAAACCATATATAAACTCCCCAAAATACCCTCAAGTCATTTTATTCCTTTCAATTTCTAACAACTAATTCAACTCTAATTTAAACTAATCCCTAATTAAAATTTCATTTCCTTAAGAGTTAAAACCTCAAAATAATATAGACATGCTTAAATAATAAAAAAATTTTCAGGGGCCAACATTTCAAGGCTCCTAATCCTGCACCACCAGAGAAATCTAATCTCGAAGATCTACTCTTAAAGTACATTTCCACTACCGAGGTTAGGATGCAGAACTAAGAATCTTCTATCAGACATTTGGAGAATCAGGTGAGCCAAATTGCAAGTTTGCTGAAGGAAAGACCTTTGAGTTCATTGCCTAATACTACTGAGGCCAACCCAAGAGAACATGCAAAGGCAATTGTATTAAGGAGTGGCAGGCAACTTGAAGAAGTTAAAGAGAAACAGAAGGATAAAGAAGTGGAAAAAAATGAAGAAGATGAGAGTCAGAAAAGTGGCAAGGAGACCAAGGAAGCCCCAGCTGAAAAGGAGGACCATCCAAGGTTAGTTTTTGACCCCATCACAAATCCGGTAAGACCTCGAATTCCTTATCCTCAAAGGTTGAAAGGTACACAATTAGATAAGCAATTTGGTCATTTTCTTGAGATATTTAAAAAGTTGCATATAAACATTCCTTTTGTTAAGGCCATAGTGCAGATGCCTTCTTATGCGAAGTTTTTAAAAGAAATTTTGTCTAATAAGAGACGGCTTGAGGAGTATGCCACGATGAAGCTGAATGAGGAGTGTTCGGCTATATTGTCGATAAAGCTACCACTGAAGCTTAAGGATCCAGGGAGTTTTACTATTCCTTGTATTATTGGTGATTTAAATATAGATAAAGCTTTAATGGATTTGGGTTTGAGTATTAACTTAATGCCTCTTTCTGTTTTCAGGAAGTTAGGATTGGTAGAGCCCAAACCCACTACTATTTCGCTTCAACTGGCAGATAGGTCAATCACCTATCCGAGAGGAATCACTGAGGATGTATTGGTAAAGGTCGAAAAGTTCATCTTCCCGGTGGATTTCTTAGTTCTTGATATGGAGGAAGATATAGACATCCCCATCATTCTTGGGAGACCTTTCATGGCCACTGCACGGACCATCATCGACGTGCAACGTGGAAAACTCATCTTAAGACTTCAACATGAACAACTAGTGTTTGATGTGTTCAATGATATGAAGCATCCTTCTACTCTTGACTCTTGCCATTTTATTGATATTTATTCTTATGATGCTAAAGATTCTTCTACTATTTGTGTAGATTTGTTGGAAGGGGAAGCACAAGGAATGATCGAAGAGTTAGGGAAAGAATTGAAAGAAGAGTTGGAGGATATTGCAGTTGAGTTGGAGCAGGCATATTGGACACATTATAGAGCATACAAGCTTCTCCAACGTCCGACCAAGCTAGTTCCGAAGCCTTTAATTGAAAATCCCCCTTATAAGGAGCGATTGTCTCTTCATGACACTTTGCCTCCTTGATCGCAGTGCATGCCTTCGATGGGGTGTAATTTTCTTTCTTTTATTTTCTCATTGTTTCCTTTGCGTTTCTTTTTAGTTTAATGCATTTCTTCGAGTTGTTTTGAGTTTTCTTCAGGTTTGCATGGTTGGTGACAAAAAAAAATTCTTGGCTGATTTTTCTTCAGGGAAATTTCTTCTTTCTCTTTCCCCTCTTTGTGTTTGATTGTTGACTACTTGAACATTAGGGACAATGTTCATTTTAAGTGTTGGGGGATTGAGATTTTGTGCATGCTGATGATATTGATGTTGATGTTAAGAAATACACACTTGAATGATTGCGAAACTTTTGGTAGCTAACTTGGGTCCCAGTTGTGATGAATTTGACCATACAATTCTGTCAAAGTAGTTGGATAGAAAATTGAGTTGTTTACATGAACTTGGAATAGGCAGCTTGAGAGGATAGTGAACCATGTGGATTAATTAAAGTAGTCAATTGCATAAACTTAGTTAATAACTGATGCTGAGTGATGAGGCAATGTATGAAATTTTGATGATTTTCATTTAAATACATGTGAGGTCTTGAGCCATATGACTACATCTTATAGTCATTTATTTTCTTTGTTGTATGTGATGCTTCCCTATGTGGATTACCTTCAGAACTTGCTTTGAACCTGATTGACACTGCTAGTTACATGCTTTATGGACATGATAAAGGCCTTCTTTGTTTTTAACCTTTAGCTTAAATAACCCACCAAATCATTTTTTCCTTGTTACCCCTTTGAGCCTTTAACTTTGTTGTTTTCGTATTAATCGCATTGCATTGAAACTTGAAAACCTTTAACCTTACCCTTTTCATAGGATGAATGAAGTACTAAGTATTTGATGTCTTTGATTTAGGAACTTTTGGTTTACATGTTATTCTGAGATATTTTAGAAGTACATCTACTCAGTTATTGTTGATTTTTGTTACTACTATCTTCTTTTATGTTTATTGTAAAAAAACAAAAAATAAATAAAAAAATAAAAGAACAAAAAAAATAGAAAAAAGAAAAAGAAAAATAGAAAACAAAAAAATCAAAATAGTAGCATTTGATAGTGATGAGTAGTTGTAATCCTGTATTTCTGATGTACATTTCAGAAGTTCTTTTCGTTGGATCGGAAAAAGAAAACATGGTTTGTTTGGAAAAACGGTAGATTTCAAAACTTTTAAGAAATCATTACTTGTAGCGGAAGCAACAAATCCAAATCAACATGCCAATCCATACATGATATGGTATAAGGATAATAAAATATAAACAAGATCAAGAGTATAACCGACTCCTTCGCTACAGTTTTAAATCCTCGTTGCGCTATCCTCTCCTTCTTCGTGTATCCAAATCCTTTGCCTTTGACTCTTTTCCTTTAGCAATCTACTTTCTCCTCGTTGTAGTATCCTCAACCAATTAGATTTACCACCTATTCTTCAAGGACAATTAGGTTAACAAAATCCTTTGGTGGGAAAGGAGAAGAAATGTTTGGAGGAGATTTTCTTAGAAGAAAAAGAAGCAAAATTGAAACTCTTTCAATTGTATTTTCGATTCTCTCTTTCATGAAAGGAGAGAAGGTGTAAAGAACTTGCAGGAACTCTTTCTTGCCTACCAATTTCGTATATGCATGGATGGAAGGAGAGAGAGGCATCAAATGCATCACTTCTTTCATTAATCAATCATAAAATAGCCAATAAATGAGATTATCTTCATTTATCTTTATGATGGCTATTTGAAAAGACCATAACCTAAAATTCAATACCCAATTTTGGTTTTTCCAAGAAGAAAGAAGGAAGATGGTCAATCTAATGTACATCTTTCATCTTTAATCTAATGAATGCAAATAGGTTACAAGCCAACATTAAAAGACAACCATTAAACCATTTAATGGTAAGTTCATAACTCCATTTAATGATGATCAACCATAATAAAGACCATCTTTATTTAGCATTTTAATGTCAAATGTGTGGTTACACATTTAACCTAGGAATAACCGAAATTGCTATCTTCTTCTTAAAAAATTTGTTTTAATATAATTAATCTAATTAATTACATTAAACCAAAAACCAAGTCCATTACTAAATGTACATTTGGGCTTCTTTAATTAGACCAAGCCCAAGATTCAATTATGGGCTTCTAATTAACCTCCATTTATATTTCTTACTTAGCTTGATAACCTTCCTTAAAGCCAAGTGGGGAATCTTATTGGACTTTGATAATTCAAGCTCCAATAAGCCCAGAATTAATTCAATCTCATTGGAATTAATTCTAGCTTATTAACTAAATGTCATTCCACTAAAGCAAATTAGTTGAACTCTTGAATTATTAAATATTATAAGAATATGTCTAATTGCAAACCCCATTTAGAACCTTATTATAGCCATCCGCACAATAAAGGGTAAAATTATCGTTTTGCCCTTATGTTGGTTTTTCCTTCTAGATCTCTTATTTTACTTTACATGGTGATTAACACATAAGATCTCATTTCAGTGTTAAGACTTGATGGGTAGCTAGTCCATCAAACTACTAGCGCCAGTTTAATCACCAAATCTCCTTAAAACATCTAAAAGAGATGATAACACTATAAACTCTTTATTTGGGTGAATGTTCCCTGATACATGTTTCAATTAATAATTCCAACATGCAGACACTGGATTAATACTCTATAAAAATCCATTCCAATCATATCAAGAATTATAATAAAACATATATGAGTTCACCACTCATCAAGATTATGGTTCATAATAAGCGAATGCTTAAGTTGTATGTTTTAAGATTCAAGTAACGACCCACTTTATTCTTAAAAACATACTTGATTCCAGATTCATTTAATAGTGCCATTATCGATAGTTAACTACTATCATGATATGAAACTCATCATTCCCTTGAAGTAAACTCCTTTACTTATATGGAGATAAATCGCAACACTACACTCTAAATCATAATCAAGCGACCAACTTAATTATTCAACTGTGAATCAATTAATTCAGATTCTAATAATATACATGTTTCCCATACATCTCTATGTATATGTATATTACTTACAAAAGAATCTTGGTACCTTATGACCAGATATATAATGCTCATACAGATAAACCAAACACTTTTTTTTTATTAATAATAAATATTTTCATTACAAAACTGTAACTGAAGAAGATAAAGTTACATGTAAATACACTTACTTTTTAGGGCACTATATTTATATAACTCCAACAATCTCCCACTTGTAGGAAAATCCCGGGAGGTACATCACATGTACCGGCAGCGGAAAACAAAAATTTTGTTCGGGACCTTCCGAACCCAGGATCGGTATCCGTATGAAGACATCAACCTAAATAGCCAAAGAGACTATCTCTAAAGGTGATCCACAGAGATCGAAAACCTAACGGATCAAACCCTTTGACCCGAAATAGCTAAACGAGAATAAGAGCTGCTAGACCCTACCTACATCTCCGGAGAGCTTGAGATTCACGTTGGACCTTGCCTTGAGAAGAGAAGAATCAATGATGGCTTGATGAAGAAGAAGAAATGAAATCAATTTCACCTTAAGCAACTCTTAAGCTTCCTTTGTTTTTCTCCAGCAAAACCTACGACCATCTTTATGCCATACCCGAAAATCAGCATATATATATGGTGTCTTTAACTTTTAAGACACCAATTAAAAGCTTACAAATGGATGGCACACCATTTAAGGAATAAAGTAATGATACTTTGACTTTTCAAGGCTTTAACCTCTTCTTCTCCCATTTCCAGCGACAACTTGCATATATATATATAATAATTAATTAATTAATTACTTAATTAATTAATTAGAATATATTGCTAAGTCGATCCAACTGGAATTGGTCTACAAACTCTGGGCCCCGATCTTTGAAACGACTCGGAAACCTTTCTTAGCAATATTGATGTCGCGATCTCATGGGACATATCCCAATCCATTGGGATCCATTTAATCTAAAGCTCTCCATAATTGGAACTCTGTCCAATTACTATTTCTGATTCTCTGAAACACTCTTAGCGTGTGACCCTTTAGGCTCCGGTTATGTTGGCCACTTAGATTAACAATTAATTTGAGCAAGTCATGGCGGTATCTAGCAACACATCATGACCCCCAATTGACGGAAAGTAATCGGTTTGATGTATTCATCACGAACGGATCACAAACCCTTCCATAGACAATTCTGTGCAATTAGTCCTTTCACCATCCTATACCCCACTTGGTTATGAGTATGGTCAAGTGTCAACTCTCACTAGACCGAGTCTAGCCCAGTGATAACGAGATCTCGCCCTAGGACTCATTACTCTATATGTCCATGAAGACACTCTCCATGACATATTCACTCGCCAGAGATTTACAAGTAATGATCTGACAAGAGGCCATGGGTATCTCTTACGCTAATCCGAAGTGGTGAATCCTTTATTGGCTACTCAATTATCTTGAATACCTCAAGGCGCACTAAGCACCACCCTATGAGTTACCTCGGAAGGCAACAAGGAATGGAGTCAAAGCACATAATCGGTATCAAGATATCCTTGAGTACCTCGAGTCTAAGGATACTTGCACCATTCTATGATGAGATTATCAACGACACTAGATAAGATATCCATGTGATGATCTCATGGCGGGTCATCAATGAACTTACTACCGCTAGTAAGCATCCACATGTCAATTCTAAATATCTCATATTTACAGTTTACGAGATCCACCGCTTGATCCAATCAAGGAATATGACATGTGCTAGTCTATCCGGATTAATGATGTCGGTCTCATTAATCCTATGACTAGGAGAATTTGAATCTTGACATAATTACATGATAGGAATCTCGGAGTATGATCACATCATAATTTCCTTCATGCTATGTCATATATCATGGACTTCATTAATCGATTAAAGATCCAATCAATTCATAAACAATGTTCATGAACATCAAATTAATGAATTATGCCTTTTCTTTATTTATTCATTCGATGCATACATTTGTGAATAAAAGCAGCTAAAGGGATTGCCTTTAGGGCACTAATAAATAATACCGTCCTTGAATAAGTCGACTTATCCAATGTACAAGTCGACTTATCGGTACTTTTCAAGAACAAGTCGACTATCAGGAGTACAAGTTGACTTGTACTTACCAAATCTCCCACTTGACCTAAAGCCAATCGCCTTAGTATCTAATACCGTAAGCGAGTCCATGAGAAACACAATTCTCCTGTGACAATGGCTTTGTCAACGAAACAACAACACTTTGCTCCGTGGGAATTCTCTCTATCAGGATATCATCTTGACTAATGATGTCCCGAATCGGCGAAGTACGAGTTCGGATCGTCGATGAGACCTTGGTTCCTTTGCCTGCGCACTAGCCCCATTGTATCACAATACAATCCTATGGGCCCATCACAGCTAGGGACCAGATCAAGTTCAGTAATGAACTTCTTGATCTAAACCGCTTCCTTTGCGCATCTCATGCGACAGGTATTCTTCCTCGGTTGATGAATCAGCAGTCCTCTCTTGTTTGGAATTCTTTCCAACTGACCGCCACGCTATTCAGTGTGAATGTATATAACCTGATTGTGATTCAGAATCATCCTTATCAGATTAAATACTGGCATCTTAATGCCCGCTCATTAGGAGATTTCCATCTCCAAACATCAAGAAAACATCCTTAGTGCTTCACAAGTACTTGAGGATATTCTTGACAACCACCCAGTGACCCTCACCAGGATCCGATTGGTATCTGCTCATAACACTTAGAGCATACAATACATCGGGCCTCGTACATAGCATTGTTCCATGCTAAACCTCTTTAGCATCTCATCTATGTACGATGCTTGTGAAAGACCAAGCAACCTTTGATCTATCTCTATAAATCTATATCCCTAGGATATAAGTTGCTTTACCAAGGTCTTTCATCGCAAATTGATTGGACAACCAAATTTTAACTGATTGCAGCATAGAGACATCGTTTCCTAGTAACAGTATGTCATCTACATACAACACAAGGAATACGATTGCAGTCCCATTAACCTTCTTATGCACACAATGATCATCCGAATTTTGTGAGAAATCAAACTCTTTGATTAACTCGACTAAGCGGATAATCCAACTCTGAAGCTTGCTTCAATCCAAACATGGATTTACGAAGCTTGCATCGCCGCCATCGATGGAAGTGAAGCCCTCGGGTTGTGTCATACATATCCTCGGTGAGATTTCCTCTCGGAAAGCTATTTTCACATCCATTGCCATATCTCATAATCATTATGAGTGGCAATGGCTAGGAGTATCCTAATGGATTTAAGCATTGCTACTGGGTGAAGGTTTCGTCATAGTCAACTCCTTATGCGTGGCGAAATCCTTTAACGAAGCATTGCTTTATAGGTAATCAAATTACCATCCATGTTGGTTTTCTTACGAAAACCCTTTGCACCACCAATGGGTTTTATCCCTTGGTGTAACAACCAAAGTCCATACTTGGTTTATGTACATGGAATCCATTTGATTTACGGCTTAAAGCCATTTCTCGGACTCGAACTTTCGAGAACCTCTTCATAGGTAGCGAGCTCATCATCTCGTATGAGTGTCGTCATTCTGTCCCTTACGAAATCCATATTTCTCGAGGAGCAGGCGTATCTCGTGACCTCTGAAATTAGTGTGTAATAGAAGGTTGAATGTTACCTCATCTACATGAGTTCTGATTTGAGTTCGAGCGGTTGATTTGTGTTTGTTCGAGCATCTTGAACTTCTCCAAGTTCAACTTTGCTCCCCTTGTCCTCTTGTAAAAGAAACTATTTCTTTAAGAAAACAGCATGCTTGAAACAAACAACTTTTGTTCCTAAGCAAGGTAGAATTGATATTCCACGAACAAACACTTGTCAGCTTTGCATCAAGCTAATCTGACTGTGTCCGCTTCACGTAAGGTGACAACCCCATACTTTCAGCTAAGAAAGATAGGGTTTTCTGTTAGTCCATATCTCCATATGGAGTAACCACTGTTGTCTTTGATGGAACTCTGTTTAGCAAGTAAGCAATTTGTCTCAGCGCATATTCCCAAAGCTGCAAAACCTATCATCAATCGCACCATGTCTAACAAGGTTCGATTTCTCCTTTCAACCACACCATTGTCTTTGCGGCGTGTAAGGTGGAGTGTCTTGAGATAAAATCTCATGATCTCGAGATAATCCAAAGCTGTTGGTGTAAGTATTTTCCACCACGATCGGATCGTAATGTCTTCATACTTTTACCAAGTTAGTTTTCTACTTCATTTCGAATTATTTGAACTATTCAAATGCTTGATTTGTATCTTATCGAATCTGAGATACCCATATCGTGAATAATCACCGATAAAAATAATGAAGTAAAACAACCACTTCGGCATGGATGGACATCGGACCACATACATCCGAATGTATTAGGTCTAATATTCCATTCACTCGTTCACCCTTTCCTTTAAAGGATAACTTAGTCATCTTGCCTAATAAACAAGATTCGCATGTGTCATATGATTCATAATCAAATGACCTAAACATCCACTCTTATGGAGCTTAGCGATGCGTGTCTCATTTATATGGCCAAGTCGACAATGCCATAAGTAAGTTGATTTTAAATTATCTCGATTATGTCTTTTCGTCATTGACATTGAGCTGGATATGACATATCTAATATGTCAATTCCATTGCATAATGTACCAGTACCATAGAGCATTCCATTGAACTAATAGAACAACCATTGCTTCTAAAAGTCCAATGAAACCAGCTCTAATTAAACATAAAACATACAATATGTTCTTTGTTTAAAACGGGTACAAAATGATAATCATCAATTTGAATATAAGCTCACCAGGAGTGACAAGACATAAGTGCTTACGGCTAATGTAGCAACCTTGCTTCATTACACGCACGAAAGTCCGATTCTCCTTTTATGAGCTTTCTCATCCCCGAGGCCCCGCATATCATTTCATATGTATGAGCCACATCCGATTATCAAATACCGATCTGTTTGGATCAGAATAGTATTAACCTCAATGACAAACATATTTGAAGAAGTAGAGGCATCGATGCCTTCTTACGCTTGAGACTCGAGATAGATTTCTGATTTAGCCTCTGGTGGCTAGACTTGCCACAATGAAAGCAAAAACCTTTTGGGCGAGAATCTTTGGTTTTTCCTTGATGGCACTTCCTTTGGTTCCTATGCCTTTTCTTCTTTGAACCGAAGAAGAAGCATCCACCATTAACATCGCTATCTCTCTTGATAGCACCTTTCATTTGTCATGAAAGCAGATTGATCACTCAGTATTGTTGTGGATATTTGGTTTATCCGATAGTTTATCACAAACTGTGAATAACCATCAGACAATCCAACCAGAATTAAGTCTCTACTTAACTCATAATCCATTACAAATCCTAAGGCGGCCAATCTCTCAATATAGCCATTCATCTTGAGGTATCTTGCATGTTGTCCTCGGAGCCATCTTTGTGATGAAGAGAAGCCTTGAGGTCTTGAACCTTTCAGACCGAGCTCACTCATCAAACAGCTCCCTAAGATGAGATACTATAGAGTGAGCATCCATGGACTCGTGATGCTGTTGCAGCTCTGGTGACATCGAGGCAAATAGCCATGTCCCCGTCCATTAGATGCTTACGATATGATTTCTGATCCTTATCAGAAGCATCGACAGCAGGTGCATCTGGAAGTGGAACATCTAGGACGTATCCCAGTTCCTCAGATCTGAGAACAATTCTCAGATTCCTTAGCCAATCAAGAAAATTCAGTCCAGAAAGGAGAGCATTAATTCACACTGAAAGACTTCTTCAATCAACCTAAACGCGATAAAGAGAAGGAATGATTGAATAGAAATGCCTGCATGATCATAAGGACTTGCATGACATGCATATGGCTCCCACTAGTTTCCTAGAATCCATAACCCTTTTCTGAATCCGGAGAAACAAAGTGACATAATGTCTAGTGGGTCGATATCCGACATTGCTAAGAGTGACCTTGAGTTTGCTCAACAAGCCACAACTTAGGTCAATCGGTAGGTATCGGTCATACCAATTGCATCATCGATAACCGACATTAAGAATGACCTTGAGGTTAGCTCAACAAGCCACCTTATGTCTCGCGAGGTATCAGATATACCAATTACATCTTAGACACAACTATCGATCAGTGCTATCAACTTGTTGATGTATGCACTTCATTGGGTATCAACTCTTTGATGCGCATACATCTAATGTATGCTACCCAATTTCGCCTCTGTCCACGTTGACCTTGAGGTTAGCTCAACAAATCAACGCTTCTAGGAAAACCGACCCATTAATCCGAAAATCTTATTTTCATGGTTTGAACATATTCGTATAGAGTGAGCTTGAGGTTAGCTCAACAACCCAACCCTATAAGAACTCTGGTTCTTACCATATTAATGGAAGGCGTTAGTTTTCATATACCGAGGAGGGATTTCGGGTCTCTAGACTCCAAGCTTAAGGATTATAGTCACGAAGACTATATGGAATGATTTAGGTTTCATCAATCGTATTGAATCAATCCTTATAATCATCCATCATCCAACTCGAGCATGCCACAAGTGGACTTTCATCAAATGCAAGTCGCCTTTATGCTTCGCTTGCACACACAAGTCGACTTGTATGACACAAGTCGACTTATGTCACCTGCCCATGAATAAGTCAACTTATAAGGTACTACAAGTCGACTTATACTGAGATCCTGAACAAGTCGACTTATTCTATACACAAGTCGACTTATCCAATAACCTTGAACAAGTCGACTTATTTCATATACAAGTCGACTTATCCAGGAAATATGCTAAAAACTCTAATCGGCTAATTCCTCAATTAATGCAATTCCAATTCACAACACCTACATACCTAAGGTAATATCTGATAAATTTGATGTATCAATGAACAATTCATTGAACCATGAAAGCCTTAAATAGTCAAACTATATGAAAAACTTGAAATGAGTCAAAACTCATTAATTTCCGAACAATTTAGGAACACCCAAATTATCATCCTAAGCATCTCTAGCTAGCATATACATTATCAAATTTACTTCAGCACATGCCATAAAAATATGACGGTCAAAACAAACAAGATAATGCAATATACTAACGAGACACAAATGTGACCAATTCGGCATTCAAAAATTCTTGGAAAAGAAACTTCAAGCAATTCACTTTGGAAATCATACCACATCAAGATAACACATTTTTAATCACATTAAAAATGGTTCAAGGCATTGGAACTGAAAAAGCACACTCAATCAAGCCAAGCAAAACAGTCCCAACAATTTTCACAAAAACTGTCCAGTTCTGTACATTTCTCGAAATGATCAATGAAACAATTTCAATAAATCATGAGAAACTTACATAGGTTACTACATGTTCAGAACATGCTACATGAAATTTTTCAGGATTTTAGGCCATCAAAAACTCAGTCAACCTAAATAACAAAACCGATTCAAAATCTGTGTTCATCAGCACAGCAATTCCCAACAGCATAGAATAAATTCGTGAATAAATATCCAATCACCTTGAAATCCAATTTCCATGCTCACAGACATTCACCAACATCTTAGAGACATGTAGGTGAAGGAAAATCCAGAAAAAGATTTTTCTAGAATTTATTCTCGATTTTATACTACTGCCTGTTCCAGAATCGTTTCACAAAACAGCATCTGTAACCTTAGGGAATTAATTAGCAAAACTATATCAAATCAAATTGATAAATTCTGAAAATTCATAGAAATATTCTTTAACATGTTATGAACAATCCTGGGCAGAAAAATTTCGAAAACCCTATCTCTATAGCAATTCGAAATCTGGGCAGTACACATGCATCAACATCAACAGCACTTAGGGTTTCTGATCTAGCTTAGGTTATAGCTTCATACGGGATACCAGACGCTCTGATACCACTGTAGGAAAATCCCGGGAGGTACATCACATGTACCGGCAGCGGAAAACAAAAATTTTTGTTCCCGGGACCTTCCCGAACCCAGGATCCAGGTATCCGTATGAAGACATCAACCTAAATAGCCAAAAGAGACTATCTCTAAAGGTGATCCACGCAGAGATCAGAAAACCTAACCGGATCAAACCCCTTTGACCCGGGAATAGCTAGAACAGAATAAGAGCTGCTAGACCCTACCTCTGTCCTGGAGAGCTTGAGATTCACGTTGGACCTTGCCTTGGAGAAGAGAAGAATCAATGATGGCTTGATGAAGAAGAAGAAATGAAATCCAATTTCACCTTAAGCTTAACTCTTAAGCTTCCTTTGTTTTTCTCCAGCAAAACCTACGACCATCATTATGCCATACCCGAAAATCAGCATATATATATGGTGTCTTTAACTTTTAAGACACCAATTAAAAGCTTACAAATGGATGGCACACTATTTAAGGAATAAAGTAATGATACTTTGACTTTTCAAGGCTTTAACCTCTTCTTCTCCCATTTCCAACGACAACTTGCATATATATATATAATAATTAATTAATTAATTACTTAATTAATTAATTAGAATATATTTGCTAAGGTCCAGTCCAACTGGGGTCGGTCCACAAACCTCTAGGGCCCGGTCTTTGAAACAACTCCTAAACCTTTCTTAGCAATATTGATGTCGCGATCTCATGGGACATATCCCAATCCCATTGGGATCCATTTAATCTAAAGTGCTCCATAATTGGAACTCGTCCAATTACTATTTTCTGATTCTCTGAAACACTCTTAAGCGTGTGACCCTTTAGGCTCCCGGTTATGTTGGCCACTTAGATTAATAATTAATCTGAGCAAGTCATGAGCGGTATCTAGCAACACATCATGACCCCCAATTGATCGGAAAGTAATCGGTTTGATGTATTCATCACGAACCAGATCACAAACCCTTCCATAGACAATTACCGTGCAATTCGTCCTTTCACCATCCTATACCCCACTTGGTTATGAGTATGGTCAAAGTGTCAACTCTCACTAGACTGAGTCTAGCCCAAGTGATAACAGATCTCGTCCTTGGACTCATTACTCTATATGTCCATGAAGACACTCTCCATGACATATTCACTCTGGCCAGAGATTTACAAGTAATGATCCTGACAAGAGGCCATGGGTATCTCTTCGCTAATCCGTAGTGGTGAATCCTTTATTGGCTACTCAATTATCTTGAATACCTCAAGTGTACCCAAGCACCACCCTATGAGTTACCTCCGAAGGCAACAATGAATGGAGTCAAAGCACGTAATCAAGTATTCAAGATATCCTCGAGTACCTCAAGTCTAAGGATACTTGCACCATTCTATGATGAGATTATCACCGACACTAGATAAGATATCCATGTGATGATCTCATGGCGGGTCATCCAATGAACTTACTACGCTAGTAAGCATCCACATGTCAATTCTAAATATCTCATATTTACAGTTTCGAGATCCACCGCTTGATCCAATCGAGGAATATGACATGTGCTAGTCTATCCGGATTAATGATGTCCGGTCTCATTAATCCTATGACTAGGAGAATTTGAATCTTGACATAATTGCACATGATAGGAATCTCGTGAGTATGATCACATCATAATTTCCTTCATGCTATGTCATATATCATGGACTTCATTAATCGATTAAAGATCCAATCAATTCATAAACAATGTTCATGAACATCAAATTAATGAATTATGCCTTTTCTTTATTTATTCATTCGACCGCATCTGTTGTGAATAAAAAGCAGCTAAAGGGATTGCCTTTAGGGCACTAATAAATAATACCGTCCTTGAATAAGTCGACTTATCCAATGTACAAGTCGACTTATCAGTACTTTTCAAGAACAAGTCGACTTATCAGTAGTACAAGTCGACTTGTACTTACACCACTTACCCTAAAGCAAGTTTGACATATCCCTCATTCCCATCCCTTCTAGGTGACCCTCAAAGCTCTTTTGAGTCAATTTCTTTGTGAACGGATCAGCAAGGTTTTGCTTGGTGGGAATCTTTACCACATCCACTTCTCTGCGTTGTATTATCTCCCTTATAAGATGATACTTTCGCTCAATGTGTTTGACAGCTTTGTGGTTCCGAGGTTCTTTAGAATAACCCACTGTCCCACTATTATCACAATAAAGTGTAATGGCCTTTTCTGCCTCTTGAACTACCTCCAAATCAGTTAGGAACTTAGGAGCGGATCGCTTCATTTCACGCTTCTTCAAGCGACAACATACTCAACCTCCATAGTCGAATCGACAATACAAGATTGCTTGACACTCCTTTAAACTATGGCTCCACCTCCCAAAGTAAATATGGAACCGAAGTTGATTTCCTTGAATCAACATCGATTGGAAATCGAATCCGTATATCTGTCGGAATAAGATTACTTCGAGTAAACAAGCATTAAGTTCTTCGTCCTACAAAGATACTTAAGTATACACTTAAACGCAGTTCAATGTTTCATTCTGGATTGACTGAAATCGCTACCGGTCCCCTGCGAATGAGATATCCAATCCGAGGCACAAACATTGCATACATCAAACTACCAACTGCCGGAGCTTATGGAATGTTACGCATGCGTTCAACCTCCTCTTGGGTTTCAGGTGCTTGTTTCTTTGAAAGTTTGATTCCATGTCTAGTAGGAGTAAAACCCCTCTTGGAATCTTGCATGGGGAACTTATTGAGCATATTCTCAATGTAGGTTAGTTGAGACAAAGCTATCTGCTTGTTCTTGTTAGAGTAGTGCCCTGAAGGCAATCGCCTTTAGCACATTTTGTACAAATTTGTGTACAGTCTTTATAAATAAATAAAGAAAGGCATATTTCATTAATTTGTTGTTCATTATTTATGAACTGATATAGATCTGTAATCAAATTAATGAAGTCCATGATATATGACATAGCATGAAGGAAATTATGATGTGATCACACTACTGAGATTCCTATCATGTGCAATTATGTCATTATCTAAATTATCCTTAGTCATAGGATTACTGAGACTGGACATCGGTAATTCAGAGAGACTAGCACATCTCAAGCTCCTTAATTTGATCAAGCAATGGATCTCAGAAACTGTAAATATGAGATATTTAGAGTTGAGATGTGAATGCCTACTAGAGGTAGTAAGTACATTGGATGACCTGCTATGAGATCATCACATGGATGTCCTATTCTAATGTCAATGATAATCTCATCATAGCAATGGTGCAAATATCCTTAGACTTGAGGTACTCAAGGATATCTTGGATACTGATTCTGTGCTTTGACTCCATTCCTTGTTGCCTTACAGAGGTCACTTGTAGAGTGGTGCTTGGATACAGTTTGAGGTATTCGAAGGTAATTGAGTAGCCAATAGAGGATTCATCACTTCTTTGATAGCAGAAGATGATACCCATGGCCTCTTGTCAGGGTCATTACTTGGAAATCTCTGGCCGGAGTACTTATTTCATGAAGAGTGTCTTCAGTGACATATAAAGTAATGAGTCCCAGGACAAGAACTGATATCACTTGGACTAGATTTGACGTAGTCAGTCTAGTAAGAGTTGACACTTTTCCCATACTCATAACCAAGTGGGGTATAGCATAGTGAAAGGACGAATTGCACAGTAATTGTCTATGGAAAGGTTCGTGATATGGTTCATGATGAATATAGGTTCATTCGTCAAACCAATTACTTTCCTATCAATTGGGGGTCATGATGTGTTGCTAGATACCGCTCATGACTTGCTCAGATTAAGTGTTAATCCAAGTGGCCAACATAACCGGGAACCTAATGAGTCACACGTATAAGAGTGACTCGGAGAATTCGTAAAATAGTTTTGGATAGAGATCCAATATATGGAGAGCAATGGAATTAAATGGATCCCGATGAGATCGAGATATGTCCCGATGAGATCGCGACATCGATATTGCTGAAATAAGTTTTCGGTATTTTTTCCATACCGAGACCGATAGGCCGGTAGGACCGACCCCAGTATGACTGGACCATTTCAGCATTTACATACATATATATATCTTATTAATTAATTAAAGAATTAATATATATATATATATATGTTCAACTTGGATGAAGGAGGATAAGCCTTATCTTTTTAACTTTATATATATATATAAAGGCTAACGTGGAAAGCAACTCCCACTTTAGCATTTAATGCGCTTAAATTGTTAAGGACAAATGAATATAAGATGAAGAAATGAAAGAGGTGATGATCTTTGGATATAGGAGAAGGTTCTTGAAAAGTGTTTTCAAGCTTCCTCTCAAAGATACACGACAATCATCTTTCTTCAAACTCTCCTTCATCATCTTACACCAAGCTCTCCAAGAATAAAGGTAAGATCTAACAGTCTTTAGTTTTTTCTAGCTATTCCCGGGTCAAAGGGTTTACCCCTGTTAGGTTCTCCGATCTCTGCGTGGATACCATTAGAGACGGTCTCTTTTGGTCGTTATGGTTTGACTTTGTTATATAGACACATGGATCCTGGCTTTCGGGAAGCTCCCGAAATAAAAATTTTTGTTTTCTGCACCGTGTTCATGTGATGTACACACCAGGATTTTCCTACAGTGGTATTAGAGCCACTTGTGTCGTATATAACGAAGAAATCACAACTAGGTTGGAGTTGCCTATTGCTTGTGACGATGATGCATGTTGACTGTGTTAATTTCGAAATCAGTATAGAAATATAGTTTTCAAAATTTTCTTGCCCAGATGTGCTCGTAAGATGTTGAATATGTCTGTGGAAGATCAGAATTTATCAATGTGATTTGATATGGTTTTGCTAATTTATTCCCTAATGTTCTGGTTGTTGTGTTTGTGCACATTCCTTGAACAGGCATGCTTATAAATTCGAGAATAAATTATAGAAAAATTGTTTTTCAGATTTTATTTCACCGACATTTCTCTAAGATGTTTTTAAATGTCTATGAGGATGGAAAAATGTTTTCGAGGTGATTTACTATTTATTTTAGAATTTATTGTGTGCTGCTGGGAATAACTGTGTTGAAGAACACAGATTCTACATTGGCTTTGTTGTTGAGGTTGGTTGAGTTTTTGTTGGAAATAAATCCTGCAAAAATTCATGGAGCATGTTGTAACCTATGTAATTTTCTCAGAATTTATTGAAACTGTTTCAATGAGTTTTTCAAGCAAAAGATGAGCTTGGCGGTTTGAGAAAGTTCTTTGGGCTGCTTTTGTTTGGAATGATTGATTGTGTATTTTTCGGTTCCAATGCCTTGGATTATTTTTAATGTGATTAAAAATATGTTACATTGATGTTGTATTCTTGCCAAACTTATTTTCTTGAAATTGGGTTTCCAAAAATTTTTGGATGTTAAATGTGTCACATTAGCGTCTCATTAGTGTATTTGGTTGTCTTGATTGTTTTGGCCGTCACAAATTTTGTGACCAGTGCCGAAGTAGTCTTAATAAAGTGTAGACTACCTAGAGATACTTAGGGTGATAGTTTGATATTCTCAAATTATTTGGAAATCTAAGTGAATAATAGTGTATTCATCAATTTCAAGTTCTTCATGTATAGTATGATTATACATGGTAAGCATGATACAATGAAAGTGTTTCAATGGTACATCAAAGTAAAGTATATTACACTTGGTATTGTGAATTGGAACTGCACGGATTGAGAAATTAGCCGATTAGAAAGCAATTCCACATATGTAAGTCGATTTACACATGCATAAGTCGACTTGTATTCTTAGGTAAGTCGACTTATACATGCATAAGTCGACTTGCTAGTGCACATAAGTCGACTTGCACAATAGTATAAGTTTCATTTGCATGCAGTACTGATATCATAAGTCGACTTGCACAATGGTATAAATTAAACTTGCATTACTGATAGCATAAGTCGACTTACACATGCACAAGTCGACTTACAACATGCTTAGGTGGGATGATGGATGATTATAGGTATAGATTCAATGTGGTTGATGAAATGCCCTAAATCATTCCATATAGTCATGGTGACTATAATCCTACAGCTTGGATGAGACTAGAGCTTGAAATTCCTCACACATAATATGAAAACTAACGTCTTCCATTAATATAGGGAGAACCAGAGTTCTTATAGAGTTTGGGTTGTTGGGTAAACCCAAGCTCACTCTATACGGATATGTTCGAACCATGGAAATAAGATTTTCAGATTAATGGGTCGGTTTTCACTAGAAGCGTTGATTTGTTGAGTAAACTCAAGGTTAATGTAGACAGAGGCGAAATTGAGAAGTGTACATCAGATATGTACGCATCAAGAGTTGATAACCCAATGTGTGTGCATACATCACGAGTTGATAGCACTAGTCGATAATTGCACCTGTGATGTAACTGGTATGATCGATACCTGCCGATTGATCTAAGGTGGCTTGTTGGGTAAACCCAAGGTCATTTTTAGTAATGTCGGATATTTATGATGCAATTGGTATGACCGATACCTACTGATTGACCTAAGGTGGCTTGTTGGGTAAACCCAAGGTCATTTTTAGTAATATCGGATATCGACCCACTAGGACATTTTGTCATAATGTTTCTTGGATTCGTAATGAGGGTTATGGATTCTTTGAAACTAGTGGGAGTCATATGCATGTCATGCAAGTCCTTATGATCATGCATGTAATTATATTCTAACATTCTTTCTCTCTTTCTCTTTAGGTTGATTGAAGATGATTTCTAATGTGAATTTGCGCTCACTTATGGACTCCAATAAATTAACTGGACCTAATTTTTTCGATTGACTGAGAAATATGAGAATTGTTCTCAGATATGAGGAACTGGGCTATGTCCTAGATGTTCCACTTCCTGATCCACTTGTTATTGATGCTATCAAGAAGGATAGCAAGCCAGTGCTTGTATTGGACTCTTCTTCTTCTGGTTTAAAGAAAAAGAAACTAAAAAAGAAAAGATCTAAGAAACCAAAAGGAAGTGCAGCCAAAAAAAAACCAAAGAAACTGCACCAAAAGGACCAAAAGGAACTTGCTTCCATTGTGGCAAGATTGGCCACTGGAGGCGAAACTGTAAAGTCTATCTGGAATCCTTGAAGCAGAAGAAGGCATCAGATGCCTCATCTCCTTCAGGTATGTTTGTCATTGAGGTTAATACTATTTCTAACCATAACATATGGGTATTAGATACCGGTTGTGGCTCACACATATGCAATGATATGCAGGGCCTCAGGGACGGTAGACAGCTCATGAAGGGAGAACTAGACTTGAGTGTAGGAAATGGAGCAAGAGTTGCTGCATTAGCCGTAGGCACTTATTTTTCTCACTCCCCAGTGGGCTTGTAATTAAATTGGATGAATGTTATTTTCTACCTGTTTTAACAAAGAACATATTGTTTGTTTCTTGTTTAAATAGAGCTGGTTTCCATTTGACTTTTAGCAACAATGGTTGTTCTATTAGTTTGAATGAAATGCTTTATGGTACTGGTACATTATGCAATGGAATTTACATATTAGATATGTCACATCCAATTATGAATGTCAACGACACGAAAAGATGTAAATGAGATAATTTAAAATCAACTTACTTATGGCATTGTCGCCTTGGCCACATAAATGAGAGACGCATAACTAAGCTCCATAAGAGTGGAAGTTTAGGGTCATTTGATTATGAATCATATGACACATGTGAATCTTGTTTATTAGGCAAGCTGACTAAGTTACCCTTTAAGGAAAAGGGTGAAGGAGCGACTGGAGTATTAGACCTAATACATTCAGATGTATGTGGTCCGATGTCCATCCATGCTAGAAGTGGTTATCTTTACTTCATTACCTTTATCGATGATTATTCTCGATATGGGTACAGATTCGATGAGATACAAATCTGAAGCATTTGAAAAGTTCAAACAATTCAGAAATGAAGTAGAAAACCAACTTAGGAAAAGTATCAAAACATTACGATCCGATCGTGGTGGGGAATACTTAGACCAACAATTTTTAGATTATCTCAGAGATAATGGGATTTTATCTCAATGGACTCCACCTTACACACCACAGCATAATGGTGTGGCTGAAAGGAGAAATTGAACCTTGTTAGACATGGTACGGTCAATGATGGGCTTTGCAAAATTACCAAAATCCTTTTGGGGGTATGCACTCGAGACAACTGTTTATTTGTTAAACAGAGTTCCATCAAAGACAGTTGATGTTACTCCATATGAGATGTGGACTAACAAAAGATCCTATCTTAATCATTTGAAAGTTTGGGGTTGTCCTGCTTATGTGAAGCGGATACAGTCAGATAAACTTGATGCAAAGTCTGACAAGTGTTTGTTTGTAGGATATCCTAAAGAAACAATGGGATATCAATTCTACCTTGTTGAGGAACAAAAGGTGTTTGTTTCAAAGCATGCTGTCTTTTTAGAGAAAGAGTTTCTTTTACAAGAAGACAGTGGGAGCAAAATTGTACTTGAAGAAGTTCAAGATGCTCGAACAGATGCAGATCAACTGCCTGAACCTGAAACTGTGACTCATACAGATGAAGTAACAGTTCAACCTTCTACAACACAAAATTTGTAGGTCACGTAGGATACGCTCTGTTCCCAATAGATATGGATTTCTCGTGAATGAGCATAATGACGTATTGCTCATAGAAGATGATGAGCCTACCACCTATGAAGAGGTTCTGAAGAGTTCAGAGTCTGAAAAATGGCTTCATGCCATGCAGGCTGAAATGGATTCCATATATGAAAACCAAGTATGGACTTTGGTTGAGGCACCAGAAGAAATAAAACCCATAGGGTGTAAATGGGTTTTCAAAAAGAAAACCGACATGGATGGTAATGTGATTACCTATAAAGCAAGACTTGTGGCTAAAGGTTTTCGTTAAAGACAAGGAATTGACTACGACGAGACCTTCAGCCCAGTAGCAATGCTTAAATCCATTAGGATACTCCTAGCCATTGCCACTCATTATGATTATGAGATATGGCAAATGGATGTGAAGACAGCTTTCCTAAATGGAAATCTAGCTGAGGATGTGTATATGACACAACCTGAGGGCTTCATCTCCTATGATGGCGAAAAGGTATGCAAGCTTCAAAAATCCATCTTTGATTTGAAACAAGCATCCAGGAGTTGGAATATCCGTTTTGATGAGGTAATCAAAGAGTTTGGTTTCTCACAAAATCTAGATGAACACTGTGTATATAAGAAGGTTAGTGGGACTGCAATCGTGTTCCTTGTGCTATATGTAGATGACATATTATTACTAGAAAACGATGTCTCTATGCTAGAATCTGTGAAGATTTGGTTGTCCAAATAATTTGCCATGAAAGACCTTGGTGAAGCAACTTATATCCTTGGGATAAAGATTTATAGAGATAGATCAAAAAGGTTGCTTGGTCTTTCACAATCAACGTACATAGACAAGATGCTAAAGAGGTTTAGCATGGTGCAATCCAAGAGAGGGTATCTTCCCGTGACTCATGGGATAACGCTCTCGAAATCTATGTGTCCTAAGACACAAGATGAGAGGATGCGCATGAATATGATCCCTGTAAGTGATAAGTCGACTTGTACCATGTGTAAGTCGACTTACACATGTTCGGTACCGATAAGTCGACTTGTTCATTGGATAAGTCGACTTATTCAAGGACGGTACTGTTTATTTGTGCCCTAAAGGCAATCCCCTTTAGCGCGTTTTATTCAAAGTCGTGTGCAAACTTTATGAATAAATAAAGAAAAGGCATTATTCATTAATTTGATATTCATAAACATTGTTTATGAATTGATTGGATCTTTAATCGAATTAATGAAGTCCATGATATATGATATAGCATGAAGGAAATTATGATGTGATCATACTCCTGAGATTCCTATCATGTGCAATTATGTCAGTATCTAAATTCTCCCTAGTCATAGGATTAATGAGACTGGACATCATTAATCCGGATAGACTAGCACATGTCATATTCCTTGATTGGATCAAGCAGTGGATCTCAGAAACTGTAAATATGAGATATTTAGAATTGACATGTGGATGCTTACTAGCGGTAGTAAGTTCATTGGATGACTGCCATGAGATCATCACATGGATATCTTATCTAAGTGTCGTTGATAATCTCATCATAGCAATGGTGCAAGTATCCTTAGACTTGAGGTACTCGAGGATATCTTGAATCTTGATCACGTGCTTTGACTCCATTCCTTGTTGCCTTCGGAGGTAACTCATAGGGTGGTGCTTGGAGTACACTTGAGGTATTGAAGATAATTGAGTAGCCAATAAAGGATTCACCACTTGGATTAGCGAAGAGATACCCATGGCCTCTTGTCGGGATCATTACCGAGGCTAGCGGCATGTATGTCATGAAGAGTGTCTTCATTGACATATAGAGTAATGAGTCCCGTGGCGAGAACCGATATCACTGGGCTAGACTCGGTCTAGTGAGAGTTGACACTTTGACCATACTCATAACCAAGTGGGGTATAGGATGGTGAAATGACGAATTGCACAGAATTGTCTATGGAAGGGTTCGTGATCGGTTCGTGATGAATACATCAAACCGATTACTTTCCGGTCAATTGGGGGTCATGATGTGTTGCTAGATACCGCTCATGACTTGCTTAGATTAATTGTTAATCTAAGTGGCCAACATAACCGGGAGCCTAAAGGGTCACACGCATAAGAGTGTTTCAGAGAATCTGTAAAATAGTAATTGGACAGAGTTCCAATTATGGAGAGCATTAGGATTAAATGGATCCCAATGGGATTGGGATATGTCCCGATGAGATCGCGACATCAATATTGCTAAGAAAGGTTTAGGAGTCGTTTTTGAGATCGGGCCCGAGAGGCTTAGTAGGACCGACCCCAGTTTGACTGGACCTCTTAGTAATTATATATATATGTTAATTCATTAAATAATTAATTAATTAATATTATATATATATGTCCATGTGCGTTGGAAGAAGGAGAAGAGGATAAAGTCATTTGACTTTTCAAAGTTATTACTTTAATCATTTATGAAATGAATGGCCATTAGCTCCACACATGTCATCATCTCATGGTTGGCTTTTTAATTGTTAAAAAGACATAAATGAAGGCCAAGAGATGGTGTGGTCGACGGTGGAGATAGAGAAGATGGGAGGAAGCTTAAGAGTTAAGCTTTAGGTGAAATAAGGATTTCATTCTCTTCTTTTTCTCAAAGCCATCATCGATTCTCTTCTTCTCCAAGCATGGGCTAACGTTTCCTTCAGCTCTCCAGGACAGAGGTAGGCTCTAGCAGGCTTTAATCTGTTCTAGCTATTCCCGGGTCAAAGGGGTTTGATCCGGTTAGATTTTCTGATCTCTGCGTGGATCACCTTTAGAGATAGTCTCTTTTGGCTATTTAGGTTGATGTCTTCATACGGATACCAAGATCCTGGGTTTCGGGAAAGTCCCGGGAACAAAAATTTTTGTTTTTCCGCTGCCGGTACATGTGATGTACCTCCCGGAATTTTCCTACAGTGGTATCAAAGCGTCTGGTATCCCGTATGAAGCTAAAACCTAAGCGAGATCAGAAACCCTAATTGAATTTGCTGTTGATGCATGCTTGCTGTCCAAATTTCGTTTCTGTATAGAGATGCATTTTCAAATTTTCTGCCCAGAATTGTTCATAACATGTTAGAGAATATGTCTATGAAATTTGAGAATTTATTGATTTGATTTGATATAGTTTTGCTAATTAATTCCCTAAGGTTACAGATGCTGTTTTGTGAAACGATTCTGGAACAGGCATGAGTATAAAATCGAGAATAAATTCTAGAAAAATGGTTTTTCGGATTTTCCTTCACCTACATGTCTCTAAGATGTTGGTGAATGTCTGTGAGCATGGAAATTGGATTTCAAGGTGATTGGATATTTATTCACGAATTTATTCTATGCTGTTGGGAATTGCTGTGCTGAAGTAAATTTGATAATGTATGTGCTAGCTAGAGATGCTTAGGTTGATAATTTGGGTGTTCCTAAATTATTTGGGAATTAATGAGTTTTGACTCATTTCAAGCTTTTCATATAGTTTGACTATTTAAGGCATTCATGAATCAATGAAGTGTTCATTGATACATCAATTCACAGATATTACCCTAGGTATGATGGTGTTGAGAATTAGAATTGTACTGATTGAGGAATTAGCCGATTAGAGTTTTTAGCAAAATTCCCTGAATAAGTCGACTTGTATATGGTATAAGTCGACTTGTTCAAGGTTTTTGGATAAGTCGACTTGTGTATGAAATAAGTCGACTTGTTCAAGATCTCAGTATAAGTCGACTTGTAGTACCTTGTAAGTCGACTTGTTCATGGGCAGATGACATAAGTCGACTTGTGTCATACAAGTCGACTTATTGTGGCAGAAGCATAAGTCGACTTGCATTTGATGAAAGTCGACTTGTGGCATGCATAGGTGGGATGATGGATGATTATAAGGATTGATTCAATGTGATTGATGAAACCTAAATCATTCCATATAGTCCTGGTGACTATTATCCTTCAGCTTGGAGTCGAGAATTCGAAATCCCTCCTCGGTATATGAAAACTAACGCCTTCCTTTAATGTGGTAAGAACCAGAGTTCTTATAGGGTTGGGTTGTTGAGTAAACCCAAGCTCACTTTATACAGATATGTTCGAACCATGAAAATAAGATTTTAGGATTAATGGGTCGGTTTTCACTGGAAGTGTTGGTTTGTTGAGCAAACTCAAGGTCAACGTGGACAGAGGCAAAATTGGGTAGCATACATCGGATGTACGCGCATCAAAGAATTGATACCCAATGAAGTGCACACATCAACAAGTTGATAGCACTGATTGATAGTTGTGTCTAAGATGTAATTGGTATATCTGATACCTCCCAAGACATAAGGTGGCTTGTTGGACAAATCCAAGGTCATTCTCAATGTCAGTTATCGATGATGCAATTAGTATGACCGATACCTATCGATTGACCTAAGTTGTGGCTTATTGGGCAAACTCAAGGTCACTCTTAGCAATATCGGATATCGACCCACTAGGACATTATGTCACATTGTTTCTCTGGATTCAGTAAGAGGGTTATGGATTCTAGGAAACTAGTGGAGCCATATGCATATCATGCAAGTCCTTATGATCATGCAGGCATATCTATTCTATCATTCCTCTCTCTATCGCTAGGGTGATTGAAGAAGTCTTCGATGTAATTTTCGCTCTCTATTACGGACTGAATTTTCTTGATTGGCTAAGGAATCGAGAATTGTTCTTAGATCCGAGAAAGCGGGATCGCCCTAGATGTTCCACTTCCGATTGCACTCGCCGTCGATGCTTCGATAAGGATCGAAGCATATTGTAAGCATCTAAAGGGCGGTGATATGGATACTTGCTTTATGCTTGCCTCGATGTCACTAGAGCTGCGGCAAAGACGAGTCCATGGATGCTCACTCTATAGTATTTCATCTTAGGGAGTCGTTTGATGAGCAAGCTCGATGCGAAAGGTTCGAGACCTCAAGGCTTATCTTCACAATAAAGATGGCTCCAGGGATATCTGCTGTGCAGGATGCCCTGAGGATGAATGGCTATATTGAGAGATTGGCCGTCTTAGGATTTGTAATGGATTATGAGTTAAGTAGAGACTTAATTCTGGTTGGATTGTCTGACGGTTATTCACAGTTTGTGATAAACTATCGGATAAACCAAATATCCACAACAATTCCTGAGCTGATCAATCTGCTCATGACAGCTGAGCAGGCTATCAAGAAAGATAGCTAGCAAGTGCTAATGGTGGATGCTTCTTCTTCTAGTTCAAAGAAGAAAAAGGTCAAGAAACCAAATGGAAGTGCCATCAAGGAAAAACCAAAGATTCTGCCCCAAAAGGATTTTGCTTTCATTGTGGCAAATCTAGCCACTAGAGGCGAAACTGTAAAATCTATCTGGAGTCCTTGAAGCAGAAGAAGGCATCAGATGCCTCTACTTCTTCAAATATGTTTGTCATTGAGGTTAATACTATTCCTGATCAAAACATATCGGTATTTGATACCGATTGTGGCTCATACATATGAAATGATATGTAGGGCCTCAGGGACAGTAGACAGCTCATAAAAGGAGAACTAGACCTTCGTGTAGGTAATGCAGCAAGAGTTGCTACATTAGCCGTAGGCACTTATGTCTTGTTACTCCCTACTGGGCTTATATTCAAATTGGATGATTGTGATTTTGTACCTGTTTTAAACAAAGAACATATTGTATGTTTTATGTTTAATTAGAGCTGGTTTCCATTGGACTTTTAGTAGCAATGGTTGTTATATTAGTTGCAATGGAATGCTCTATGGTACTCGTACATTATGCAATTGAATTGACATATGAGATATGTCATATCCAATTATGAATGTCAATGACGCGAAAAGACATAATCGAGATAATTTTAAAATCAACTTACTTATGGCATTGTCGATTGGCCATATAAATGAGACACGATCGCTAAGCTCCATAAGAGTGGCGTTTAGGGTCATTTGATTATGAATCATATGACACATGCGAATCTTGTTTATTAGGCAAGATGACTAAGTTATCCTTTAAAGGAAAGGGTGAGCAGTGAATGGAATATTAGACCTAATACATTGGATGTATGTGGTCCGATGTCCATCCATGCTGAAGTGGTTGTTTTACTTCATTACTTTTATCGGTGATTATTCACGATATAGGTATCATGTCGATGAGATACAAATCAAGCATTTGAATAGTTCAAATAATTGAAATGAAGTAGAAAACTAACTTGGTAAAAGTATGAATACATTACGATCGATCGTGGTGGAAAATGCTTACACCAACAGTTTTGGATTATCTCGTAGATAATGGGATTTTATCTCGGTATACTCCACCTTACGCCTTGAGACTGATGGTGTGGCTGAAAGGAGAAATCGAACTTTGTTAGACATGGTGCGATTGATGATAGGTTTTACTGATTTTGGGAATATGCGCTCGAGGCAATTTGTTTACTTGCTAAGCGAGTTCCATTAAAGACAGTTGTAGTTACTCCATATGGAGATATGGACTAGCTGAAAGCCTATCTTTCTCATCTGAAAGTTTGGGATTGTCACCTTATGTGAAGCGGACACGATCGGATACATTTGATGTAAAGGCGACAAGTGTTTGTTCGTGGAATATCAATTCTACCTTGCTTAGGAACAAAAGTTGTTTGTTTCCAAGCATCTTGTTTTCTTAAAGAAAGAGTTTCTTTTACAAGAGGACGATGGGAGCAAAGTTAAACTTGGAGAAGTTCAAGATGCTCGAACAAACATAGATCAATCGCTGAACACAAGCTGTCACTCATATAGATGAGGTAACAGTTCAACCTTCTATTACACACTAATTTCGTAGGTTAAGTAGGATCGCTTGTTCTAGAGATATGAATTTCGTGAGTGAGCAGAATGACATATTGCTCATATGAGATGATGCGCCTACTACTATGAGCGAGTTACGAAAAGTTCAGAGTCTGGAATATGGCTTTGGGCCATGAAATCTGAAATGGATTCCATGTATGAAAACCAAGTATGGACTTTGGTTGTTACACCTGAAGGGATAAAACCCACAGGGTGCAAAGGAGTTTTCAGAAGAAAACCAACATGGATGGTAATTTGACTACCTATAAAGCAATGCTTCTGGTTAAAGGATTTCGTCACAGACAAAGAGTTGACTATGACGAAACCTTCAGCTCCGTAGCAAAGCTTAAATCCATTAGGATACTCCTAGCCATTGCCACTCATTATGATTATGAGATATGGCAAATGGATGTGAAAACGACTTTCACGAGAGGAAATCACCAGGATGTGTATGACACAACCCGAGGGCTTCACTTCCATCGATGGCGAAATGGTATGCAAGCTTCAGAAATCCATGTTTGGATTGAAGCAAGCATTCAGGAGTTGGAATATCCGTTTTGATGAGGTACTCAAAGAGTTTGATTTCTCACAAAATCCGGATGATCATTGTGTGTATAAGAAGGTTAATGGATTGCAATCGTATTCCTTGTGTTGTATGTAGATGACATATCGTTACTAGGAAGCGATGTCTCTATCCGCAATCGAGTTAAAATTTGGTTGTCAAACAATTTGCGATGAAAGACCTTGGTGAAGCAACTTATATCCTAGGGATATAGATTTATAGAGATAAATCAAAAGGTTGCTTGGTCTTTCACAAGCATCGTACATAGATGAGATGCTAAAGAGGTTTAGCATGTAACAATGCTATGTCACGAGGCCCGATGTATCGTATGTTCTAAGTGTTACGACGGATACCAATCGGATCTGGTGAGGGTCCTTTGGGTGGTGTCAAGAATATCCTCAAGTACTTGCGAAGCACTAAGGATGTTTTCTTGACATATGGAGATGGAAATCTCTAAGTGGCGGGCATTCAGATGCTAGTATTTAATCGATAAGGATGATTACGAATCACAATCGGGTTATATACATTCACTTGAATAGCGTGGCGGTCAATTGGAAAAGTTCCAAACAAGAGAGGACTGGCGATTCATCAACCGAGGCAGAGTACATTGCGCATGAGATCGCAAAGGAAGCGGTTTGGATCGAAGTTCATTCTTGAACTTGATCTGGTCCCTAGTTGTGATGGGCCCATAGGATTGTATTGTGATACAATGGGGCTAGTGCGCAGGCAAAGGAACCAAGGTCTTATCGACGATCCGAGCTCGTACTTCACCGATTTGGGAGATCATTAGTCGAGATGATATCCTGATAGAGAGAATTCCACAGAGCAAAGTGTTGCTATTCAGTTGACAAAGCCATTGTCACAGGAGAATTGTGATTCTCATGGACTCGCTTATGGTATTAGATACTAAGGCGATTGGCTTTAGGTCAAGTGGGAGATTTGTAAGTGATAAGTCGACTTGTACCATGTGTAAGTCGACTTACACATGTTCGGTGCCGATAAGTCGACTTGTTCATTGGATAAGTCGACTTATTCAAGGACGGTACTGTTTATTTGTGCCCTAAAGGCAATCCCTTTAGCCGCGTTTTATTCAAAGTCGTGTGCGAGACTTTATGAATAAATAAAGAAAGGCATTATTCATTAATTTGATATTCATAAACATTGTTTATGAATTGATTGAATCTTTAATCGAATTAATGAAGTCCATGATATATGACATAGCATGAAGGAAATTATGATGTGATCATACTCACGAGATTCCTATCATGTGCAATTATGTCAGTATCTAAATTCTCCCTAGTCATAGGATTAATGAGACTGGACATCATTAATCCGGATAGACTAGCACATGTCATATTCCTTGATTGGATCAAGCGGTGGATCTCGAAGCGTAAATATGAGATATTTAGAATTGACATGTGGATGCTTACTAGCGATAGTAAGTTCATTGGATGACTGCCATGAGATCATCACATAGATATCTTATCTAAGTGTCGGTGATAATCTCATCATAGCAATGGTGCAAGTATCCTTAGACTTGAGGTACTCGAGGATATCTTGAATCTTGATCACGTGCTTTGACTCCATTCCTTGTTGCCTTCGGAGGTAACTCATAGGGTGGTGCTTGGGTGCAGCTTGAGGTATTGAAGATAATTGAGTAGCCAATAAAGGTTCACCACTGGATTAGCGGAAGAGATACCCATGGCCTCTTGTCGGGATCATTCTTGAGGTGGCAAGATGTATGTCATGAAGAGTGTCTTCATTGACATATAGAGTAATGAGTCGAGGATGAGAACCGATATCACTTGGGCTAGACTCGGTTTAGTGAGAGTTGACACTTTGACCATACTCATAACCAAGTGGGGTATAGGATGGTGAAAGGACGAATTGCCTGATAATTTATACATGGAAGGGTTCGTGATCGGTTCGTGATGAATACATCAAACCGATTACTTTCCGGTCAATCGGGGGTCATGATGTGTTGCTAGATACCGCTCATGACTTGCTTAGATTAATTGTTAATCTAAGTGGCCAACATAACCGGAGCCTAAAGAGTCACACGATAAGAGTGTTTCGAGAATCGTAAAATAGTAATTGGACGAGTTCCAATTATGGAAACATTAGATTAAATGGATCCCAATGGGATTGGGATATGTCCGATGAGATCGCGACATCAATATTGCTAAGAAAGGTTTAGAACTGCTTTTTGACATCGGGGCCGATGGTCGGTGGGGCCGACCCAGCTTGATCGACCTCTTAGTAATTATATATATATGTTAATTAATTAAATAATTAATTAATTAATATTATATATATATGTCCATGTGCGTTGGAAGAAGGAGAAGAGGATAAAGTCATTTGACTTTTCAAAGTTATTACTTTAATCATTTATGAAATGAATGGCCATTAGCTCCACACATGTTATCATCTCATGGTTGGCTTTTTAATTGTTAAAAAGACATAAATGAAGGCCAAGAGATGGTGTGGTCGACGGTGGAGATAGAGAAGATGGGAGGAAGCTTAAGAGTTAAGCTTTAGGTGAAATAAGGATTTCATTCTCTTCTTTTTCTCAAAGCCATCATCGATTCTCTTCTTCTCCAAGCATGGGCTAACGTTTCCTTGACTCTCGGAGATGTAGGTAGGCTCTAGCAGACTTTAACTGCTTTTAGCTATTCACAGGTCAAAGGGTTTGATCCGGTTAGATTTTTTGATCTCTGCGTGGATCACCTTTAGAGATAGTCTCTTTTGGCTATTTAGGTTGATGTCTTCATACGGATACCAAGATCCTGGGTTTCGGGAAAGTCCCGGGAACAAAAATTTTTGTTTTTCCGCTGCCGGTACATGTGATGTACCTCCCGGGATTTTCCTACAATCCTGTATGCATCTGCAGTAGGATCTATCATGTATGCTATGCTATGTACGAGACCCGATGTATCATATGCTCTAAGTGTTACGAGTAGATACCAAGTGGATCCTGGTGAAGGTCACTAGGTGGCTATCAAGAATATCCTCAAGTACTTGCGAAGGACTAAGGATGTTTTCTTGATATATGGAGATGGAGATCTCAAAGTGAGCGGGTATACAGATGCTAGTTTTCAATCAGATAAGGATGATTCTAAATCCCAATCAGGTTACATATTCACATTGAACGGCGGGGCGGTCAATTTGAGTAGTTTCAAACAAGAGACAACTGCCGATTCAACAACCGAGGCAGAGTACATTGCCGCTTCAGACGCAACAAAGGAAGCAATTTGGATCAAAAAGTTCATTACTGAACTTGGTGTGGTTCCTAGCTATGATGGGCCCATACAGTTGTATTGTGACAACAATGGGGCTATTGCGCAGGCGAAGGAACCAAGGTCTCATCAACGATCCAAACACGTACTCCGCAGATATCATCTGATTAGGGAAATCATTAGTCGAGGTGATGTCCAGATAGAGAGAATTCCCACCGAGCAGAATATTGTTGATCCGTTGACAAAGCCATTGTAACAGAAGAATTTTGATTCTCATGTACTAGCTTATGGTATTTGATATCAAGGCGATTGGCTTTAGGTCAAGTGCGAGATTGTTAGAGTAGTGCCCTAAAGGCAATCGCCTTTAGCACGTTTTGTACAAAGTTGTGTACATACTTTATGAATAAATAAAGAAAGGCATATTTCATTAATTTGATGTTCATTATTTATGAACTCATATTGATCAATAAGCAAATTAATGAAGTCCATGATATATGACATAGCATGAAGGAAATTATGATGTGATCATACTACTGAGATTCCTATCATGTGCAATTATGTCAATATCTAAATTATCCTAGTCATAGGATTACCGAGACTGGACATCGGTAATCTGGAGAGACTAGCACATCTCAAGCTCCTTGATTTGATCAAGCAGTGGATCTCAAAAACTGTAAATATGAGATATTTAGAGTTGAGATGTGAATGCTTACTAGAGGTAGTAAGTACATTAGATGACCTGCTATGAGATCATCACATGGATGTCCTATTCTAATGTCAGTGATAATCTCATCATAGCAATGGTGCAAATATCCTTAGACTTGAGGTACTCAAGGATATCTTGGATACTGATTATGTGCTTTGACTCCATTCCTTGTTGCCTTACAGAATTCACTAGTAGGGTGGTGCTTGGGTACAGTTTGAGGTATTCGAAGGTAATTGAGTAGCCAATAGAGGATTCACCACTTCTGTGATAGCAGAAGATGATACTATGGCCTCTTGTCGAGGTCATTACTTGGAAATCTCGGCAGAGTACTTATGTCATGAAGAGTGTCTTGGTGACATATAAAGTAATGAGTCCTAGGACAAGAAGCGATATCACTTGGACTAGATTTGGCGTAGTCGATCTAGTAAGAGTTGACACTTTGCCCATACTCATAACCAAGTGGGGTATAGCATGGTGAAAGGACTAATTGCACAAGAATTGTCTATGGAAAGGTTCGTGATATGGTTCATGATGAATATAGGTTCATTCGTCAAACCAATTACTTTCCGATCAATTGGGGTCATGATGTGTTGCTAGATACCGCTCATGACTTGCTCGATTAAGTGTTAATCTAAGTGGCCAACATAACCGGAACTAATGGGTCACGCAGCGATAAGAGTGACTCGAAGAATTAATAAAATAGTTTTGGATAGAGATCCAATATATGGAGAGCAATGGAATTAAACGGATCCCGATGAGATCGAGATATGTCTCGATGAGATCGCGACATCGATATTGCTGAAATAGGTTTTAGGCGTTTTTTCCATACCAGGACCGATAAGCCGGTAGGACTGACCCCGGTGTGACTGGACCATTTCAGCATTTATATACATATATATATCTTATTAATTAATTAAAGAATTAATATATATATATATATATAGATATATATATGTTCAACGTGGATGAAGGAGGATAAGCCTTATCTTTTTAACTTTATATATATATATATAAAGGCTAACGTGGAAAGCAAGTCCCACTTTAGCATTTAATGCCCTTAAATTGTTAAGGACAAATGAATATAAGATGAAGAAATGAAAGAGGTGATGATCGTTGGATATAGGAGAAGGTTCTTGAAAAGTGTTTTCAAGCTTCCTCTCAAAGATACACGACAATCATCTTTCTTCAAGCTCTCCTTCATCAACTTACACCAAGCTCTCCAAGAATAAAGGTAAGATCTAGCAGTCTTTACTTTGTTCTAGCTATTCCCGGGTCAAAGGGTTTGCCCCAGTTAGGTTCTCCGATCTCTGCGTGGATACCGTTAGAGACGGTCTCTTTTGGTCGTTATGGTTTGACTTTGTTATGTAGACACATGGATCCTGGCTTTCGGCAAGGTCCCGGAATAAAAAATTTTGTTTTCCGCACCGTGTGCATGTGATGTACACACTAGGATTTTCCTACACATCATACGTCGCGGCGTGCGATCCCAGAAAAGCATCCGAAACCCAGAATTTCCCAGATTTCTCATATTCTAAACCATTTAATTCAGTTGAAAAATCTCCCAAACAACTATATCCACTACACTCAAATCATTTCTAACCTCAAATCCATCATTTAATCAATATTCATCAAATACCCAAATCAAAATCAACATATTTCTCAAAACCTACATCATCCGAAAACTTACAAATTCTAACTCTAATTAATGTTCAAATCAAACAACGTAAAACATAAAAAAGTAGAAACTTACTTGATTTAAGCTGTAAATCTTTGAGAATCACCAATAAACCTCAAATCAACAAACCTAAGCACATCCACGGATTTCTCTCAATCCAACCCAAACTCCATTTTCTTTCAACCCCAAGCTAAAGGATGAATGATGAATGAAAAAGGAAGCAATTAATCAAGAAGAAATTGAAAGGAATGGAATCAAAGACATCCACGAAGAGAAGAAGAGGAAGACAAATCAAATTTCTTTCAAGGCAAAGGAGTATCGTGGAAGGCAAAATTTCAAAGAGGAAAGGTTATAAACCTAAGGACTAAGGGCTTGTTTGGCAATTTAATTGCCACAAGTCCAATCCGAACAACCTCAATCCAATTTCTAATTCTAATTTCTTCCGAATTCCAATGGCTCAAAACCCTAATTCCTCAAATCAAAATTCTAATCCCCATTGTCATTGGTTAATCAAAATTTTGAACCGGAAATCCAGTTAATCGGTCATTAGGTCAATTTTCTGGTCCGGATCTATTACTCCGAAAATTTCAGAAAAATTCCTGTAAATCCTCAAAAATGTAAATTACATGATCCTACACTCCAATTTCATAATTCAAATCCCTAAAAGCCAATTTGACACTTCAATTAACTAATCCAAGCACAATTAACCTTAAAATAACCAAATCTCCAATTTTCACAATTAAATCGAGAAATTGTCATACATGCATGTACATACATATGCTCGTGCAATAATATTCATTTATCAATAAGTTATAGAGGCTAAAAATGCGAATGCGAGTCAAATTATGCCTGTACTCAATCCTAATCCATCTGAATTACCAATATGCCCTTCACATTGGTAACGGGATGTTACAATTCTCCCCTCCTAATAAAAATTTCGTCCCGAAATTTTCTTACCTGACTGATCGAACAAGTGAGGATACTGCCTCCTCATGTGCTCCTCAGTCTCCCAAGTCGCCTCCTCAGTGGAGTGGTTCTTCCATAGGATTTTCACCAATGGAATCACCCTACTCCTCAACTGCTTGACCCGCGATCCGATAATCCGCACCGGCTCCTCTACATAACTCAAATCACGCGCTATCTCAATCTCTTGAGCCGGAATCACATGAGTCGGGTCTGACCAATATCTCCGAAGCATGCTCACATGAAAGACGTCGTGCAGCTGCGACATCTCGCTCGACAACGCCAATCTATAAGCCAACGGTCCTATCCTCTCAAGGATCTCATAAGGACCAATATACCGAGGACTCAACTTGCCCTTACAACCAAATCTGAGAACTCCTCTCCATGGAGACACTCTGAGGAACACTCTATCACCCACAGCATACTTCATCTCTCTCCGATGCTGATCCACATAACTCTTCTGCCTATCTTGAGCCGCCTTAATTCGACTTCGAATCAGTTGTACCTTGTCCAAAGTATCCTGGATCAGCTCGGCACCCTCTATCATCCTCATACCCTCTTCATCCCAATAAAGAGGTGATCTACACTGCCTCCCATATAACGCCTCATACGGTGCCATCCCAATACTGCTCTGGTACTGATTATTATACGCAAACTCAACCAGAGGCAAATACTGATCCTAAGCACCTCGGAACTCCAACACACATGCTCTCAACATATCTTCAACAGTCTTAATCGTCCTCTCACTCTGCCCATCTATCTGACGATGAAATGATGTACTGAAATTCAACCTCAAACCCATAGCTGACTGCAAACTCTTCCAAAACCTCGAAGTAAATCTGGGATCCCTGTCGGAAACTATCGACACCGGAACCCCATGCAGTCTCACTACCTTTGCCACATACTTCTGGGCCCACTGATTGAGAGTATTGCTCTCCCTCACTGGCAAAAAGTGAGCCGATTTAGTCAGCCGATCCACTATGACCCAGATCGCATCATGCTGCCTCGGCGTCCTAGGCAATCCCATAATGAAATTCATCGTAATTCGCTCCCATTTCCACTCCGGAATGGGTAACGAATGCAACCTCCCAACTGGAGCCTGATGCTCAGCCTTAACCTGCTGACACGTCAGACACCGAGAAACAAACTCTGCCACCTGCCTCTTCATACCTGGCCACCAGAAATGCAACTTAAGAGTGTAATACATCTTGGTAGTACCAGGATGCATAGCATAGGCAGCCACATGAGCCTCCTCCAAAATCTCACGCCTCAACTCGTCAACATCTGGAACACACAGCCTCTGACCCATCCAAAGAGTCTCATCTCTCAACTCAAACTCAGAAGACAATCTAGATCTGACTCTCTCCATCAATCTCACTAACACTGGATCCTGATCCTGAACCCTCCTGATCCTGTCCTATAGCATCGGCCTAAGCCTCAGAGTAACAATCAGAGCTCCATCTTGAGCTAAATCCATCTGCACATTCAGAGCTCTCAACTGAACTAAACACGGTAACCTCGAAACCTGAATCTGAGCTGCACTACCATGAGATCTCCTACTCAACGCATCAACCACCATATTGGCCTTCCCGGATGATACTCAATAGTGCAGTCATAATCCTTAAGCAACTCTATCCATCTCCTCTGTCTCAAATTCAACTCTCGCTGACTCAACAAGTACCCCAAGCTCTTATGATCAGTGAAGATTTGGAACGTCTCACCATATAAATAATGTCTCCAGATCTTCAGAGCAAACACAACTGCAGCTAACTCCAAGTCATGCACTGGATAATTCATCTCATGAGACCTCAACTGTCTCGAAGCATAAGCTATAACTCTCCCATGCTGTATCAGTACACATCCTAAACCCTGCTGCGAAGCATCACTGAAAACCTTAAAGCCTCCAACTCTAGAGGGCAAAGCTAACACCGGTGCCGTAGTCAACCGATGTTTCAGCTCCTCAAAACTCCTCTGACACTCATCAGTCCATCTGAAGGCCACACTCTTCCTCAAAAGTTTTGTCAAAGGGGCTGAGATTACTGAAAATTCCTCGACAAACCTTCGGTAATAACCTGCTAATCTGAGGAAACTCCTCAACTCTGACACATTCCTCGGAATCTCCCAACTCCTTACTGCCTCAATCTTGTGAGGATCCACCGGATACCCTCACCAGACACAATGTGGCCTAAGAACACCACCTCATCCAGCCAAAATTCACACTTAGTGAATTTGGCATACAGCTGCCTATCTCTCATAATCTGCAATATAGTCCTCAGATGCTCCGTATGCTCCTGTCTACTCCTCGAGTACACCTGAATGTCATCAATAAATACAATAACAAACTGATTCAGGTAGGGTTGAAAGACCTTATTCATCAAGGCCATGAAGGCTGCCGGGGCATTAGTCAACCCGAACGGCATCACTAAGAACTCGAAATGCCCATACCTTCTCCTAAAGGCACTCTTAGGCACATCAGTCTCTGCAATCCTCAATTGATAGTATCCAGATCGCAAATCCAACTTAGGAAACACCTGAGCTCCCTATAACTGATCAAATAAGTCATCGATCCTAGGCAGCGGGTACTTGTTCTTGACTGTAACCCGATTCAACTGCCTATAATCGATGCACAACCTCAAGGTCTCGTCCTTCTTCTTCACAAACAATATCGGAGCTCCCTACGGCGAAACACTCGGTCTAATAAATCCCTTATCCAGAAGATCCTGCAACTGAGCCTTAAGCTCCCTCAATTCCACCGGTGCCATCCTATATGGAGGTATAGATATAGGAGCGGTACCTGGAATGAGGTCAATCGAGAACTCCATCTCCCGATCCGGCGAAAAACCCGATAACTCCTCGGGAAACACATCTAGAAACTCCCTGATCATAGGAATATCCTGCAACTTCTGCTCAACTCTGGAATCCACCAAATGCGCCAAATAGGCCTCACAACCTCCCCGCATCAACCTCAAGGCACTCATAAACGAAATCATCCCCGGCCGGCATCGCTCGACTAACACCTAAAAATCGCTTCTCGGTGACGGGAGACTCCAACACGACCTCCTTGGTATAGCAATCCATAATGACCCTATGGGCGCAAGGAGATCCATCCCGAATCAAATCAATCTCCCTCAGAGGCAACACTATCAGGTCTGCACTCAACTCCGAATGATCAATCATAATCGGACATCCCTTGCAGACCTCCCCCAAAACTGTAGTACTACCTAGAGGTGTACTCACCTCTAGCCCATACTGCAACATCTCCCTATCCACATGCAATCTACGTGCCACATGCGGTGCGATAAAAGAATGCTTAGACCCTGGATCTATCAATGCAAAAACCTCAATATCAAAGATCAGAAGCGAACCTGCAACCACATCTGGAGAATCCTGAGCCTCCTGCCTAGTCATGGCATAGACCCTGGCCTAGGACTGCGGTCGACTGCCACGATCCTCGGTCCCCATAAAGGAATCTCCCCCTCTACCTCGGGCTCTGCCTCGGCCCCTGAATCCAAGTCCACCACTGCGACTCTGCTGTACTGTGGAACTACTACCTGCTCTCCCACTCACAGCAGACTAAGCTCCCAAAATATCTGGACAATTCCTGATCTGATGCTCCATAGAGCCACACCTGAGACAAGCTCCGGTAAATCTCTAGAACTCTCCACTATGCCTCCTCTCACAATACTCACACAACGGGGGAATCTGGCCTGAACCTCTGCCACTACCACTGCTACTGCCAGACTTCCCAAATCTCCCCCTCTGAACAAAACCAGACTGTCTGGATCCTCCTAAAGATCTGAACCTGCTCTGGCGTCTGCTAAAGCTCCTACCAGAGCTACCCTGACTATCACTAGATCTCTTACTCCTGGATCCCTGACCAGTCTCTACCTGACTCTATCTCAGAAGCTGCTCAACCCGAACTGCAGCAACCCTCAACTCAACAAAGGTGCCCATATCAGACCAGGCTAACCTGGTACGGATCTCCATATTAAGCCCTCCCTCGAATCTTCGGCACCTATCAGACTCAGAGGCAATCAGAACAGAAGCATATGCCATCAGCTTATTAAACCGCACCTCATACTCAGCCACTGTCATCGACCCCTGTCTCAAATCTAAGAACTCCTGCATCTTCATCTCCAAGTAAACCTTGGGCATATAATTATCCCGAAAGACTCTCAAAAACTCTACCCAAGTCAAAACACAGGGTCTGGCAGTACTGCCCGGGACAGTCTTCCACCACTGATATTCTGGACCCTGAAGTAAAGAGACGACATAATCGAAGCGCTCATCGGGGTCGCAGTCTATCTGATCTAGGACTCTCTCAGTCCTCTCCAACCATCCCTCAGCCTCAGCAGGGTATGTGCTACCATAAAAATCCACAGCTCCATGCTTGCGCAGACGATCATACCTCCTCTCCCGTCTCACGGGAACCCTAGGAGACTGCTCCTCATATAGAGGCACTGAAGACTCCCTACTAGCTCCAACTGATCCATAGTCAGCTGGTTGATCTACCTGATCATCAAGGACGGATGACCTATAACAAAACCACAAATTCGATCAATTTCTGCTTTTCTTCCAATAATTCAAGCCTAAAATATACTATGCCCAAAAGATGTCAAACCATGCTTTGATACCACCTAATGTAGCGCCCCCTTACCATAGAGTATACACCGGGACACCCGTAGGTCATTCCGATACATAATATACGACGAGGTTGCACTACGATTCGATCATTTCTATATTCCACATGGCATCGATTAAATAAACTACAATATCAAAATCGCTAAAATTTAAAGCCAAAAGATACTTCTCGTTTCATTTCTTAAAAACCATAATTACACGATTCAGTCATAATATTACAACTGTACAAATCCAAAATGAACAGTAATAACTCCTAACTAGGTCATCCCCAAAAGATCCCAGCTGATCCACCTGTGAGCCATACTCCTCTCGCCGGCACACACACAGTAGGAAAAGTCAAACTCTGGAGCTACGAGTCACCTATCGCTGTCCTAAAAAATAAATGCAATTTTGGGTGAGTTTGCGAACTCAATGCGAAACCATCATCGATGGTTCACCCAATTCATGCATTACGCAAAATTGCGTACCGATCAATACAGTAACACATTCATAGCAGCAATCATGAACTCACCAAACAAGTATCACACAGATATATATATAACTCATTTCAAATTCACAGTACAACTAGATACTTAATGCATGATGATTTCATTTTATTCCAATGGTGTGACTGGGCGTCAGAATAGTCGCATTTTAGGGGTAGGAGAGCCCTCTGGGTATACACTGCCGCCCTCGCGCAATAGGGATAGGAGAGCCCTCTGGGTATGCACTATTCCCTTTTTTTCACAGTAGTCGAGCTAATTGCTTCGATCAGAAGTTACTCCAGTCACAACGGTTAATTACCAATTTCCAATCATGCCTAGCATGCGATCACGATTTCACAATCATTCAATTATATTCACAGATAGTTCATACAAAGCATTTAACAAATCAGAGATCGAGGAACCAACTAGGTTACTCACCTTTAAACTTCCTAGCTACTGCCGGGAAGTCTCCGCTGCGTCAGAGGATCGATGTGTTAAGTCAAAATAACTTTACATAAATATGATTTTGATGTATAACAAAAAGAGATCAAATACAAAGAAAACAAAATGCATTTAAGTCGCATACAGACGGACCTGAGCGAACTCGCATACGCAGCGAAGTTGAAATAAGCTGAAGTCGGATACGACGGACCGCATTTAATTAAGACACGAGGCGAAGTTGAAGCAGTTAAAGTCAACACGCATTTAAAACGACACGACGATGAAGAGATGGAAAGATGCAGATGCAAAGCGACGCAGACGCAGATGCAAATGCAAAAGGCACGCAGATTTAAATGCAAAAGCAGACGCAGACGCAAAGAGTCGATTCGAAAGAATTCTGTAACTCAACTGATTAACCGCTTTTCAAGATTCAAGATTCAAGATTCAATAATCAAGAAGCATTTGGAGACAAAGGCTATAAATACAATTCGAAGTCGAAGATTGCAAAGTTACAAAAAGTTACAAAATAGTTACAGACACACACAAAAAGTTACATACTTACGATACTTACGAAATAGCGAGAAAAATTACTACGTGAAAAAGTGATTTAGCCGAAGTGCTATTTTTCTCAGTAACAAAGTGTTCAAATCTTTTCCGAGAAGAAAAGTTATATGAGATAGCTGCAGAGGCTAAGTGTGAAAGAATCTTGGTTGTAGAGACCTGAAGAGGCTCGAGGAAAGAATACTTGTAACGATTGAAGAGATAGTGAAATCTCTGAAGAAACTTTGAGGACTGGACGTAGCCCACGGTTTGGGGTGAACCAGGATAAATCTCCGTGTCTACCACTCTTACTCTCTATCTCTATTTTAGTTTCAAAATTTATCATTAATTAGTTTTTATATATATAGTATTGAAAATTTTGATTAATCAGAATCTATAAAAAATTCTGTAAAGAATTTTATTTCTAACAAATAGTTTTCAAAAGAATTTATAAAAAAGGGGAATACACAATTCAACCCCCCCTTCTCGTGCATTCTAATATCGTTTTCTAAGTGTTGTATTAACGTGTGATTCACTTCAATTGGTATCAGAGCAAGGTATCCAAGAATCACTTTGGCGAAGTGTGGATTAAAGATAATGGCGGAATCACATGTATACATCGTTGAAGGAGCCTCAGTCACTAGACCTCCAGCATTCAACGGAGAAGACTATCACTACTGGAAAGATAGGATGCGGCTATTCATCGAATCTACTCATGTCGACCTTTGAGACGTAATAGAGAACAGAACCTATACACCCGTAGATGAAGAAGGCAATTCTATTCCACGGAACAGATGGATGGCTGATCAGAAAGCAAGAATACAGCTAAATTCAAAAGCAAAATTTTTCTTGACGTGTGCCCTAAGCAGGAGTGAGTACGAAAAAGTCCACAGATGCGACACTGCAAAAGAGATGTGGGACACATTGTCCATTGCTCACGAAGGCACAAGCCAAGTTAAAGAATCCAAGATAAGTATTCTTGTGCACCAATATGAACTTTTCAGGATGGAAGACGAAGAATCTATTGATCAAATGTTTGGAAGATTTCAAACAATTGTCAATGGATTGAAAGCTCTTGGAAGGATGTACAACAATCAAGATCACGTTCGAAAGATTCTAAGAAGTCTTCCTAAAAGATGGAGACCTAAAGTTACTGCGGTGCAAGAAGCCAAAGACTTGAGCGTGTTAAAGCTGGATGAGTTGCTGGGATCTTTGAAGATTCATGAAGTTGAACTCAACGCTGAAGACAAGCCCAAGCGGGACAAGTCGATAGCACTGAAGGCCGGACAGAAGAATCATAAAACTTAGAGAAGGAGGAAGTCATCAAAAGCGTTGAAAATTGAAGAATTAAAGGATGACAACTCCAGCCAATCAGAATCAGAGTCAAGTGATGAAGATGACGAATTATCTTTCATCTCCAGAAAGATAAGACGCATGTGGAAGAAGAAGTCCAGAGGGAACCAGACATTCAGAAAGAATGGGAAAGATGAAGCTAAACCAGAGAAGTCTTCTATTATCTGCTACGAGTGCAATCAGCCTGGACACTACAAGTCTGAATGTCCTACTCTCAAGAAGAAACCAAAGAAGAGTAGAGAAGGAAAGAAAAGCATGATGGCAACTTGGGAGGACCTAGATTCATCCGAATCAGATACAGGTTTCGAGTCATCAAAACATGCGAACATCTGCCTGATGGCCGAGGAAGATAGTGATGAGGAGGTAAAATCTGACTACGATAATTTGCATGATGCCTACTCAGAATTGTTAGAAGATTCTCATACTATTCTGAAACAGTACAAGTTGTTAAAGAAAAAGTATTTAGAAAATATTAGACATACTGAGGTAATAAAGAGAGAAAATATTTGTTTAAAGAAACAATTAGAAGATAAAAGGAAGTTTGTAGACAGATCAGAAGAGATCAATAAACTTAAACTAAGGATTAAGAATTTATCAGCTGATTTAGCTACTTTCACAGAAAGTACAAAGAAAATGAATGAAATGCTTGGAAAATGTAGACATCCGAGTGATAAGACTGGATTAGGGTTTACAGGAAACAAGACTCAGTCTCGTAAAAAATCTGTCTTTCAAAAAGGAAGTTATAGGATATTTCATTTTAATCAACGTCCTAGTTATATGCATCAAAGATCACATCATATGCATACCTGTAAGTGGTAAGTCGACTTGTACCATGTGAAGTCGACTTATGCTTGATCGGTACTAATAAGTCGCCTTGTTCATCGGTGTAAGTCGACTTATGGATGTCGATCATCAGTTAGATTGTTAGAGTAGTGCCCAAAGGCAATCCCTTTAGCATTTTGTTCATAGTCTTATACTGAGACTTTATGAATAAATAAAGTAAGACATATTTCATTTATTTGATATTCATTTTGTTATGAATTGATGTTGATCTTTAATCAAATTAATGAAATCCATGATATATGACATAGCATGAAGGAAATTATGATGAGATCATACTACTGAGATTCCTATCATGTGCAATTATGTCAGTATCTAAATTATCCCTAGTCATAGGATTAACGAGACTGGACATTGTTAATCCGGATAGACTAGCACATGTCATATTCCTTGATTGGATCAAGCAGTGGATCTCAGAAACTGTAAATATTGAGATATTTAGATTTGACATGTGGATGCTTACTAGTGGTAGTAAGTACATTGGATGACCTACCATGAGATCATCACATGGGTATTCTATTATAATGTCAGTGATAATCTCATCATAGCAATGGTGCAAGTATCCTTAGACTTGAGGTACTCAAGGATATCTTGGATACTGATTCTATGCTTTGACTCCATTCCTTGTTGCCTTTCAGAGGTCGCTCATAGGGTGGTGCTTGGGTACAGTTTGAGGTATTCGAAGGTAATTGAGTAGCCAATAAAGGATTCACCACTTCTGGAATAGCAGAAGAGATACCAATAGCCTCTTGTAAGGATCATTACTTGGAAATCTCTGGCGCCGAAGTGAACATGTCATGAAGACTGTCTTCATGGACATATAGAGTAATGAGTCCTAAGACGAGACCTGATATCACTTGGGCTAGACACAGTCTAGTAAGAGTTGACACTTTGACCATACTCATAACCGAGTAGGGTATAGGATGGTGAAAGGACGAATTGCACGGTAATTGTCTATGGAAAGGTTCGTGATCTCGTTCCTGATGAGCTCGGGTTCATTAGTCAAACCAATTACTTTCCGTCATTCGGGGTCATGATGTGTTGCTAGACGCATCATGACTTGCTTAGATTAAGTGTTAATCTAAGTGGCCAACATAACCGGAACCTAATGGGTCACACGATAAGAGTGACTCGAAATCAGAAATAGTTTTGGATAGTGATCCAATATCGGAGAGCAATAGGATTAAATGAATCCCGATGAGATTGGGATATGTCCCGATGTGATCGCGACATCGACATTCATTGAAAAGGGTCTCCACCGATTTTTCTGATCGGGGCCCGCCAGCCAGTAGGACCGACCCAGTGCAGGATCGACCACTTCAAGAACCCTATATATCAATTAATTAATAAGATTAATTAATTAATATACGTGGACATGTGTCATTAGCCTAAAGAGTTAATAAGTTTGACTTTGTCAAACTTAATGATTATCACACTTTTAAGGAATTACTAAGGCACCAACGTGCCCCTCTCCTAGCCTAGCTTTCTATCATGTTTTAATTAGTTAAAAAATCAATTAGAAAGCTTAAGTAGGTGAGGCTCGTCGGTTTTGATAAGAGATAAGGAAAGGATGAGAGTTGAAAAGTCAAATATCATAAATAATGAGATTATTTAATGGTTTTTGACTACCCCACGTGGACTCCTCTTTAGCCAAGCTTTAGTTGGCTTTTTAAGTTGTTAAGAGACACTAGAGACATGTCTTAAGAGTTAAGAAAAAGCATGGAGGAGTCGTGAATCATGGTGATGGCCGAAACTCTCATGGTTGAGATTTAGAAAATTTTGATTTTTCTAAAGCTTTTCTTCATCTCTTCTCATTTCCAAGGTGCTTCAACAAGGTGTAATCCTAAGCTCTCCTAGAATAAGGTAAGATCTAGCAGTCTTTAATTATTCTAGCTATATCCGGGTCAAAGGGGTTTGTCCCGGTTAGGTTTCCGACCTCTGCGTGGATACCGTTAGAGACGGTCTCCTTTGGTCGTTATGGTTTGACTATTTATACATACACTTGGATCCTGGCTTTCGGGAACTTCCCGGAACAAAAAAGTTTTGTTTTCCGCACTATGTCCATGTGATGGACACCCCGGGATTTTCCTACACAAACTACTAACCGTAAAGGACCCAAGAAAATTTGGGTACCAAAAAATAAAATAGTTTCTCCTGCAGATATCCTTCCTTGGAAGATACGGCAAGCACCATTGGTATTTAGACAGTGGATGCTCGCGACACATGATGGGAAGAAGGTCTATGTTCCTAGACCTTCAGTATAAGAAGGGAGGATCGGTAACTTTCGGAGACAACCAGCAGGGCAAAATTATTGGAATCGGAAAAATAGGTAAAGATTCCTTTGCATGCATAAATAATGTCTTCGCTTGTTGATGGTCCAAGCATAACTTGATTAGCGTCAATCAATTGTGTGATTCGGTTTCTGAGCTACATTCAACCAAAATCTTTGCGAAGTCGAAACAAAGATGGGTCTATACTTTTCTCTCGCCAAGAGAAGAAACAATCTTTACAAAATCAATTTAGAAGATTTTCAAAGTCAAAATATTTCATGTTTTCTATCTTTCAAGAAGAAAGACTAATCTGGCATAAAAAGCTAGGTCATGTCTCTTTGAAACATATTTCAAAATTGGTAAAACATGATTTCGTAAGAGGTTTGCCAAAAATAAATTTTGACAAAGAATTTTTCTGTGAAAATTATTTGAAAGGAAAACAAGTTAAAACCTCTTTTTCTTCTAAAAGTTTTGTAACCTCATCTAGACCTTTAGAATTGTTACATATGGATTTATTTGGTCCAACAAGGACAATAAGTCTTGGCAGAAAGAAATATGGACTTGTTATTGTTGATGACTTTATTCGATTTTGTTGGATATTGTTCTTATCACACAAAGATGAGTCTTTTAAGTGCTTTAGAACCTTATCCAGAAAGTTACAGAATGAAAAAGGAATGTCCATAGCCAGTATCAGGAGTGACCATGGTGGAGAGTTTGAAAATGAGAAGTTTAGAGTATTCTGTGAGGAGAATGGAATTTCCCACAACTTCTCGGCCCCTAGAACTCCACAACAGAATGGAGTTGTTGAAAGGCAGAGTAGGACGATTCAAGAGATGGCAAGGACCATGCTATGTGAGATGAATCTTCCTAAGTATTTCAAGGAAGTCGTGAATACAAAGATGCTATATTCGAATAGAATTCTATTGCGACCCATGTTGAAGAAGACTCCTTATGAGTTATGGAATGGAAGAAGACCCAGCATATCTTACTTTCATCCATTCGGGTGCAAATGTTCCATTTTGAATACAAAAGAGCTGTTGGATAAATTCGATTCGAAGACCTATCCAGGAATCTTTCTAGGATACTCATCATCGTCTAAGGCATTTCGAGTTTACAACCTTACTTCAAAGACTGTTGAAGAGACCATCCATGTCAAGTTTGATGATAGTTCTCAACCCCATAAGGAAGATGACATGGAGAATGAAGGTCCTTCAAAGAACTTAGATGATACCACAGAAACTCCTTCATCAGACACTCATGAGAACAAAATTGAGGATATTTCGGAAACTATTGAACTAAGACGAAATTGGAAGTATAAAAGTTCCCATCCAGAAGAGTTAATTATCGGAGAAACCTCAAAAGGAGTTAGGACAAGGTCCAGATTCAGAAGAGAAGCTAATATAGCTTTTATCTCTGAAGTAGAGCCTAAGAAGGTTGAGGAAGCTCTTCAAGACGAAGCTTGGGTGTTAGCCATGCAAGAGGAGCTGAATCAATTTACTAGGAATAACGTCTGGTCCTTAGTTCTAAAACCATCTAAGAAATCCATTATAGGAACCAGATGGGTTTTTAAGAATAAGTTAGACGAATCAGGAAGAGTGAGTTGAAATAAGGCTAGATTAGTAGCACAAGGCTATAATCAGCAAGAAGGAATAGACTACAATGAAACATATGCTCCAGTAGCAAGACTTGAAGCTATAAGGATTTTGTTAGCATATGCGATCTGCCATGATATAAAGTTGTTTCAGATGGATGTGAAGAGTGCATTTCTGAATGGCTTTATAGATGAAGAGGTGTATGTGAAATAACCACCTGGCTTCGAAGATGTTAAAAACCCAGACTATGTCTATAGACTTCATAAAGCCTTATACGGCCTGAAGCAAGCTCCTAGAGCTTGGTATGATCGTCTGAGTACCTTTTTAATAGAAAATGGTTTCAGTAGAGGTCAAGTTGATAAGACGCTCTTTAGGAAGAATTTTCAGAATGATTTTATCTTAGTACAGATCTACGTTGATGATATCATTTTTGGTGCTACTTCAAAAGAGTTGTGCTTGAAGTTTGAGAGTCTAATGAAGAAAGAATTTGAAATGAGTATGATGGGTGAGTTAAAGTTCTTTCTTGGGTTGCAAGTTAAGCAAACCGAAGAGAAGATCTTCATTCATCAACAAAAGTATGTGAAAGAGTTGTTGAATAAATTTGATATGAATAATTTGAAGCCTATGGCAACTCCGATGCATCCTTCAAATCTTTTGTCGAAAGATGAACTTGGTAAGAAGGTGGATCAAACCCTATATAGAGGAATGATCGGTTCTTTACTGTATCTTACATCAAGTGGACCTGATATTTTGTTCAGTGTATGCTTGTCTGCAAGATTTCAAGCCGATCCTAGAGAGTCTCATTTTATTGCTGTTAAAAAATTTTTGAGATATCTCGCAGGTACTACTGATCTTTGCTTAATGTTTGAGAAAGGTAAAGATTTCAGGTTAATCGGATATTGCGATGCGGACTATGCCGGACATAGAATCGAAAGGAAGAGCACAAGTGGAGGATGTCACTTTCTTGGAGGAAATCTAGTCTCCTGGTCAAGCAAGAGACAAAGCTCAATTGCTCTATCAATTGCTGAAGCAGAATATATATCTGCCGCAAATTGCTGCTCACAGACGTTGTGGATCAAGTATCAACTCGAAGACTATTCAGTTCAAGAAGAGAAGATTCCAATCTATTGCGACAACACCAGTGCAATCAATCTATCAAAGAATCCAATTCAGCATTCCAGAGTGAAGCATATAGAAGTCAGACATCACTTCCTGAGAGACTATGTTCAGAGGAAAGTGGTGCTTCTACAGTTCATTCAAACAGAGCTTCAGTGGGCAGATATCTTCACTAAACCACTGAGTGGAGAGCAGTTCCAGAAGATAAGACACAACCTTAACATAGTTATGTTAAGTGAACGGTCAGGACTAAAGTAACGTCAAAACTAACGACGTTAGTTACAATGAGTTACAGCTGGTAACTTCTCTCACAAGGAAGATTTTTGGAGGGAAAAATCTGATAATCTCGAGGTTCTTAATGATTCTAGAACTCACTGGACAATAATCCTACAAGTAGACTAAAGGTGAAATTATTGCGGTCTTTTCATCATCTCCTGACGGTTCATTTCTGCTTTACCAATTCTCTCAAAACATCTCACTCAAAAAGCTCTCCAGAAGACAGTTTTTGCTCTACACAATGGAAGCAGCTATGATTTATGGAAGACATGTGAACTTTGAATCACTAAGAATAGACGGCATGGATGTAGAACCAGAAATCATAAGAGCTGGTTGGAGGAACTTCTTCCACACGCAAGAACCAGTATACACGAATGAGGTATATGAGTTTTGGAAGAACGCTCGTCTAATAGAAAACACCATCGTATCTTCTGTAGATAGAATATCTGTTATTGTGACAAAGGAGCTTAAAAAGAAGGTGACCGATTGTCCATCGGTTGGTGAGAAACTGTCTACCAAGGCCGGATGGATGTCCCAAGTCGGTATGAAAGAAGAAGATATCAAAAGGCAACTATATGGCACCAATGATCCATGGGAGAGGAAGACATCCAATTTGATTCCAAAGGCTAGGGTGCTTCACGCAATTTTGTTTAATTGCATTCTACCCAGAGTTGGTTCAAGACATTTGATGACCACTCGATGAACAATGTCCGTTTCTACCCATGAATCGAAATCCCATAGATTTACCCTTCTTAATCCTTCATTATATGATTAAGGGGATAAAGGAATCAACTAGTTATCCTTATGGTATGCTTCTGACGAGGATTTTTAAGGAATCCGGTATTCGTCTGCACCAAGGATTTAGAAGAGTTGTTCCTGTGAAGAGCAAGATCGATGCACACACGATACGGCGAATGGGTCTGAGCACAGTAGACAAAGACCAAGCCGACTCTTCAAGAAAGTCAAGAACTGAGGGGGAGCGTGTATTGAAGAAGACTCCCGCTTCAAGTTCTCAATCTCCAGTGAGTACCAGATCGCCTGCGGATGAACTAAGGAGAGTGTTAGGAAGACCTCTCATTAAACAGGCGAGTCCTTGCCTCAAAGAAAGCCAATCCCAGAGAACAGAGCAAAGTGCGCCAAAAAGACGAGGAGAAAGTCTTTTGAGCGAAGTTATGAAGAAAGCAAAGAGATCACCGAGGATTAGGACTCTGAGGCAACAAGAAGAAAAGATTGCTAGAGAACAGAGCGAGAAGAAACCTCTCAATCTTGTGCACCCAGAGCCACAAGATCCTTAGTCTCTATTTTGGAAGAAGATACAGCCAGAAAAACCAAAGAGACTGAGAGGAAGAGAAAATCAAAATCTGAGAGAGGAAAATCTCCAGCAAAGAAATCGATAAGACTGACTGAAGCAGAGGCAAAGACTAAGAAGGTTAGTCGAAAGAAGACCATTTCAACTGCTGAGGAAGTTAGTCAACAGAAAGAAACTATTGATGTTGTTCAAGAAGAAACAAAAACTGAGCAGTGTATAGTTCAGGAAACCCCTATTGTTCAACAGGAGGAACCAGTGGAGGAAAGCACGGTTCAGGAAACACCTATTGCTCAACAGGAGGAACCGGTAGAGGAAAGCCCGGTTCAGGAGACTCCTACTGAAGCACAACAAGAGGCAACAGCAGTATCAGATTCAGATGATGATAAATCGTGTCTGATGGTATACAACTACCATAAGTTTTTTTAGGAAACAAAAGTTGAAGATCAAAATGGTGGAGGTAGTTACCAGACGTAGGACTGCTATTGCAGTTGGTGTTCAACCAATGAAGAAGATAGTGGCTATGGTACAACCTATGGTGATTAATAGTAACACATGGCAGTTACTCAAAGAAGATGAAAAGATCTTCTACGAAACTTTGAGGTTTGCTGCTACTATGCCATATCCTTCAAAACGTCCCTGCCCACCGTGTATTATTTTCCCAATCACAGAAAACAAAGAGATAATGGTTGCACCAGATATACAGCCAAGATATCCACTAGATTTGACTAGGGGGAAGTCAAAATTATTTCCTGAAGAAGATGCCAGTGATGATCTGTCCGCAGATCAAATTGCAAAAGAAGTGCGAAGAATTGATGAGGCATGCGCTTACGCGTAATCCAGATAAAGCGAGCCGCAGCCTATACTAATAAGGAGGAAGACCATCCAAGAGGGGAAGAATAAGAACAGAACATTTATTGAGTCCCTTGTTCGCATAGCAGTTCTACTTATTAGCCCTTTGTCTAATACATCGCCTATTCAATCACAAGCATCACCCTCGCAAGGAAGATTCTTGATCTTTTGTTCCTTTTGACTTAAATCTTCCCGAAGTCGAAATGTTCATTCGTCCACCTACCTTTGAGATCAATGAAGACTACATTCCATCCTCTGATGCTTACACTACTTCAATTCCCTTCACTCCTCCATCAGTAGATGTTGATCAAGCCTCCTCATCGATTGATCCACCAGATGAAGTTAGCAGATTACGTGGTGAACTCAACGACATGAAGGAGACGGTGAATGATCTGAAAAAGATGATAGCAGAACTGCTAAAGAGCCAGCATCGTTAATCATTTTTTATTATAACAAATAGGGGGAGAGAAGAAAAAGAAGAAAATGAATGTAAGAGGAGAGGATGTTCGAGAAAAAGAAGGTGTGACCACAAGCAGATTTAAGAAAGGAAGAAGATAAGTTTTGTTTTACTTTTGCAACATTCAGAATTTTGTTTTCTTTTCTTATATATAATTTGTTATACTCAAAAGGGGAGATTGTTAAGTCAAAATAACTTTACATAAATATGATTTTGATGTATAACAAAAGAGATCAAATACAAAGAAAACAAAATGCAGAGCGAAGTTGTACATGATTTTATTACGCATTTAACCTCGCATACGCATTTAAGTTGAAATAATCAAATCGACATGCATTTTACGGACACGCATAAATTAAGACACGTATTGGGTTAAAATAGTTAAAGTCAACACAGACAAAGACGACACAGATGATGAAAGTCGCGGGAAAGATGCAGATGCAAAGCAGACGCAGACACAGACGCAAATACAAAAGCAGACGCAGACGCAGACGCAGACGCAAATGCAAAAGGCATACGATGCAAAGCGCAAATGCAAAAGCGCATACGCATACGTAAAAGAAGCAGACGCAAGAGTCGATTCGAGTTACTTACGTAACTCAGTGATTAACAATTTTTTCAAGATTCAAGTTTCAAGATTCAAGATTCAAGAATCAAGAAGCAGTTGGAGACGAAGGCTATAAATACAAGTCGAAGTCGAAGATTGCAAAGTTACAAAATAGTTATAGACACACACACAAAAAAGTTACATACTTACAAATACTTACACGAAATAGCGAGAAAAATTACTACGTGAAAAAGTGATTTAGCTGAGTGTTATTTTTCTGTAACAAAGTGTTCAAATCTTTTTCCGAGAAGAAAAGTTGTACAGATAGCCTGCAGAGGCTAAGTGTGAAAGAATACTGGTTGTAGAGACCTGAAGAGGCTCGAGGAAAGAATACTTGTAACGATTGAAGAGATAGTGAAATCTCATAAGAAACTCTGAGGACTGGACGTAGCCCACGGTTTGGGGTGAACCAGGATAAATCTCTGTGTCTACCACTCTTACTCTCTATCTCTATTTTAGTTTCAAAATTTATCATTACTTAGTTTCTATATATATAGTATTGAAAATTTTGATTAATCAGAATCTATAAAAAATTCTGTAAAGAGTTTTATTTCTAACAAACAGTTTTCAAAAGAATTTATAAAAAAGGGGAATACACAATTCAACCCCCCCTTCTCGTGCATTCTAATATCGTTTTTTAAGTGCTGTATTAACGTGTGATTCACTTCACGATGCTCCACTTGAGCCTCTATACAATCAGAATGAATATAACATTACTACTTGTACCAATTTCAATAATCAATAAAGCTTATGTATCAAATGAATTTTGTACTATAAATGTTATGACATTTCCGACCTTATTCCTGAATTATCTCAATTCCGCTTTTTCACTATAACCCATAGCAATTCCTAATACCATAATTCAATTGACTATATTCCAAACTCTTTAAAGTCAAATTCCAAGATCTAGTAAATATCCTTAAATTGAATTTTAAATTCACTATTCGATCACCATCCGATTTCGAGAATCACCGAATAAATTCCAAATTTTCATTCTTCTAAATTAAAATTCTTAGTCTCTAAATCAAGATCAATTAATCACTCACCAATCATTAAGAATTTAACCTCAAAAATCATTCTATAACAAGCAATTCACCTTCAAAAAATAGGCGTCCTCATCTCACGCCGCGGCGAGTCTCCCTGCCTACGCCGCGACGCCCAATCCTTTTCTCCTCGCGGTGCACGAAAGCCAACCGTTCGTCACGACGTATAACCAGTTACTCGCCGTGACGTGCATGAAGAGAAAGGCTCGCCGCGGCGTGTTCATCATACGTCACGGCGTGCGATCCCAGAAAAGCATCCGAAACCTAGAATTTCCCAAATTTTTCAGATTCTAAACCATTTAATTCAGTCGAAAACACTCCCAAACAACTATATCCACTACACTCAAATCATTTCTAACCTCAAATCCATCATTTAATCATTATTCATCAAATACCCAAATCAAAATCAACATATTTCTCAAAACCTACATCATCCGAAAACTTACAAATTCTAACTCTAATTAATGTTCAAATCAAACAACGTAAAACATAAAGAAGTAGAAACTTACTTGATTTAAGCTGTAAATCTTTGAGAATCACCAATAAACCTCAAATCCACAAACCTAAGCACATCCACGGATTTCTCTCAATCCAACCCAAACTCCATTTTCTTTCAACCGCAAGTTAAAGTATGAATGATGAATGAAAAAGGAAACAATTAATCAAGAAGAAATTGAAAGGAATGGAATCAAAGACATCCATGAAGAGAAGAAGAGGAAGACAAATCAAATTTCTTTCAAGGCAAACGAGTATCGTGGAAGGCAAAATTTCAAAGAGGAAAGGTTATAAACCTAAGGACTAAGGGCTTGTTTGGCAATTTAATTGCCACAAGTCCAATCCGAACAATCTAAATCCAATTTCTAACTCTAATTTCTCCCGAATTCCAATGACTCAAAACCCTAATTCCTCAAATCAAAATTCTAATCTCCATTGCCATTGGTTAATCAAATTTCGGAACCGAAAATCCAGTTAATCGGTCATTAGGCCAATTTTTCGGTCCGGATGTATTACTCCGAAAATTCCAAAAACATTCCTGTAAATCCTCAAAAATGTAAATTGCATGATCCTACACTCCAATTTCATAATTCAAATCCCTAAAAGCCAATTTGACACTCCAATTAACTAATCCAAGCACAATTAACATTAAAATAACCAAATCTCCAATTTCCACAATTAAATCAGGAAATTGTCATACATGCATGTACATACATATGCTCGTGCAATAATATTCATTTATCAATAAGTTATAGAGGCTAAAAATGCGAATGCGAGTCAAATTATGCCTGTACTCAATCCTAATCCATCTGAATTACCAATATGCCCTTCACATTGGTAACGGAATGTTACAATTTTGACTTTGCTTATTTGCATTGGTGAAAGGCAATTATGATATGTGTTGCAAATTGAGTCTTACTAGCCTAAGTTGATGGATTGTATGCGCTTGATTTCTGAAGGATGAATTGATTGAGTTTAATGGTTTGATGTGTTGCTCGAGGGCGAGCAAAGGTTCGGTGTGGGGGAATTTGTTAAGTCATTTAAATTGCATATATTTTGGGTATAATTAGTGTTAAGGTGTTGAAATTGGTATCCAAATTTAATAGAATTATTCTATAATTATTTACAGATGGTTTTCAATACTCTAAGGATGAAAAAGGATCAAAAAGATGCAAAAGAACGAAAGAAATCCGAAATTCCCAATCTGGCCGAAATTTGGAGATTCGACGTGGGCACGCCTAAGGATGGAATCTGGAGTCTGCAGAAATTCCAGAATTTGTTTCCAATTAAAACACAATCGTCCAAGATCCTCTTGTCCTCTTTCTAAGAAGTCTCCCGCCGAAAATAGAAGACCACTTAATTTGGACGAAATCAAGGAGAAGATAATGAGGAGATTCACATCCAATAGGAGACTTAATGATTGCCGCACATATATACATTTGGATGAGGGTTAAAGGGATCATCGTGTATTCTTCTTGGGGGGGCTGCACCTTCTGTTATTTTCTTGTCCATGTTTCTGTACTTTTCCAGTAGTATAATCGTAGGTTTAGGGTAGGTTTTAGGTTAGGTTTAGAATAGGATTTCTTTTATGCTATTTTCTTACTGCTGTCTCTAAGTTTCTGCACTTTTTCCTTTCGTATTTTCGTTTCTTTCTTTAAAGAACCAGGTATGGAGACATATGGATTTGTTATTTCTTTTGATTTCAATTCAAGTATGAGTAGCTAAATTTTCTTATCTTGGTTGAGGGATCCATTTTACATGTTATTATGGTGAGATTTTCTGGATACTTTTTATGATTATTGATGAACATTGAATATTTTCAGATCTGTCTTTTTAATTGAATTCGTTAGTTTCTAGGTGTGCAAATAGAGATTAATTGATTCAATCGCTAGGTTAACGAAATCTGACATTCAATTTTAGTAACCATAAGTAGCAATTAGGATTAACCTCTCTACGTTAGAGTCGGAAAATTCTAAGAAAATATCCGCTTGATTGATTGCATGTCACACATGTTTATCACTTGTCATTGGTTCTTAATTCTTAATGCTATTATTCAATTTACCTATGATCGTATCTAGGTTATTATTTAATATGATTGCTAGAATACGTGTTTGTAGTCATTACATTTAAGAGAAACTTTCCCAATGAATGTTTATTGATAATTGCAATTTTATGTCGAGGATCCATAATAGCATGATAACATCGGTGACCGAAACCAAGGTATTTTTCCTATTGAATTTTCAGATTTAATTATTGCTTTTGCTTTGTGATTTTTCCCTTTGATTTTCTTTTATTTCCGTAATTAAACAAACCCCCCTTTACTTTCGTTATTTGTCTCATTTAAACTAGCTAACCTTTACCGTTAAAGATTCCTCATGGGAACGATATCCGCTTACCGCTACTACATTAATTTGTTTTAACGGGAGTGAAATTCTTTTATATTTAATTGCAGGCGATAGCATCACCAAATTTTGGCGCCGTTGCTGGGGAATTTCTTAACGGTTTTTCTTAGTGATGTTTTTGTTTTTGTTTTTGTTTGTGATTTTGGTTTCGTTGCTATTAGTTACCTTGTCTTCTGTTTATTTCAGTTTCATAGCTCTTTCTAATTTTTCGATCTTTTAGCGGCATGGCTCACTATCAGTATGCTTTTAATTCTGATTATTCATATTATCCTAATTATGATACTGAGTTTCCATCTATTGCGACTTCTAGATTTGACCATCAAGTGGCAGATTTCACACCCTTAGCTGTGCAAGTACCGGGAGACGACCAACAAGTTAAGGTATGTGAAGTTTGCTCATTTTTGGGTTATTCTTCTTGTACGTGCTCCTTTTTGCAGGATACAAAGTACAGATTTAGTTCTCCACCGAGTTATTATGAAGAGCAGTCCTACTTCGAGCCTCCACCTCTACCATCACCACCACAAGCTAATGATATGTCTTTGGAGGAGATCATAATGATTTTTGGAGACGAGGACTCTTCAATCCTAGCAGTTTAGACAACCGTACGTACCTCGACAAAATCCGAATATGACATCAAATGCCGAAGGTAAGTCTTCTTTGAAAATTATGTTGCAAACTTTGACCGCTAACACTTCGATGTTCTAGCGAAATACTGAAGTAAGTATCCAAAATTTGGAAAAGCAACAAAAGAATTTGGAAAACCAGCTAAGTCAAATTACAGCTGCAATTAATCGAATGGACGTACAAAGTTTTGAAAATTTTCGAGCACAAACGGAAATAAATCCCAAAAATTTTCCAAGTCGATTTTTCAAGGCAAAGATGGAAGAACAAGCAGAGTTAGAAGAGGAAGAGATTACAGTTCGAGAAAAGATGGAGGAAGTGCAACCTCCTAAGGTAAGCGATGCAATTCATGTTATCACTAACCAAACTTTTCCTAGTTATTTATAGGTACAAGAAGAAGAAAAAGAAGAAGAGCCGCAAGGAGTACAGTTTTTAGGAGAGTCGTGGGCGAGCGAGCTGAAGACTGAAGGTGACAAGCAGGATGTTGAGTCCCCACAACAATTGGCGTTACTTTTACAGAGACTATCCTGGTGTGAGAAGGGCGATGCCCGAAAAGATGAGTGGACATTAGAGTATGATGGTGAAGCGATAAAGTTCCACTCTTCAGAAGTCATGGAGCATCGTGCTGACAAGGAGCCACATTCAAAGGAAGTTGTTCCAATCCCCTCACGGAGTTTGAACATGTTTCCTGTTAGACTCAAGCATCCATTCGATAATGGATGATGCACAGATGCCAAGGGTCCAGCTTATACCTTTGATAAGCGCTTAATGGGAGGCACCTTATTCGTGTCCTTTCTTTTATGTGTTTTTAAGTAATTTTCTTTTATTTTTAGGTTCAATTCAGTTTAATTAGGAATTTAATTTAATATTTTATATTATGCAATTTTAATTTTGATATTTTCATTTTAATTAAAAAATAGAAAACAAAATTTGCTTTAATTTACTGCCTCCCCCAATTTGTTTCCCCCCAACTTTGTTTTTTGACCAACCTACCATCGTTCTTTCTGAAACCACTGTCGACCCATACTTCTTCATACATTTATCACTTTCCCAAAACCCATACCCACGACAACCTCCATTCATCCTAATCTGTAACAATTGTTCCCAACCCACGCAAATCCCTAATTTTCATTCCCCAACCCAAAATCTCCCGAATTTGTTTTCGACCTAACCCCCTTCGTGTTCATCTTTCAACTGCCGATAATCTACCTCACTCTCCCTCAGTCCACAAATTCCAGCTTGTTCTTCCACATTCACGCCACTCTTCTTTTCCCATTCTCCACCTACCCTCTTCGGTTCCTTTTGGGTTGTGTTCTTTTTGGATTTTGCAAGTCATTCTTCACAAATTGGGACAATGCCACAGACCAAGAGCCAAGCACGAAGGGTTGCCGATGTTGAAACCCGCCAACTGCCGGCCATCCCTCCAGCACCAACACCAACACCCAACACCAACACCGCCAAACAGAGAAGCTTTCTTTAACTCTTTTCCTTTAATTTTTATGCTTCTTTAACATTGATGACAATGCTGGTTTAAGTATGGGGGAGGAATTTAAACTTTTGGATGTGGCAAATTTTCAGTTTTTGTGTGAATATGGTTGGGTTGTTGCGACTGTTTTTGCTGATCTTAGCGTAGCATTTTGCATGTTGAGCCATGACACTTGGTCATATTAGTTTGGATGAAATTGAGGACATGCATGAAATTAATTTGGGCTGAGTAAGTTTTGAGATGGAACATGTTGATTAATTGCGATAGCTAATCTTATAGACTTAGTCAAAATTCTGACATTGGAGTGAGGAAGTAAATCGTGGAATTAAGGTGAATTCTTAACTTCAACCTGTGAGCGAACTTGAGCCTAAATGACATCCTCTTTATGTCATATTATTTGTTTGAATGTGTGATGCTCCTCTAGTCATGTTGCCTTCAGAACTTGCATGGAACCGGTTTCAATTTATTTGATCACATGGGATATAGAAGTGATTAAGGCATTCTTTGCTTTTAAATCCTTAGCTTAAAGTTGACCCACCTAGTGATTTTCCCTTTGCAAACATGTTTGAGCCTTATCCTTGTTTTTCAATTAATCACCTCACATTAAAACCACAAACCCCATTAGCCTTACCCTATCACAAGTTGAATGAAGCATTAAGTAAATTGGGACTTTTGTCATATAATGTGTTCTGAGATATTTTTATAGGTACTTCTACTCATGTGTTGTTGTCATATAAAGATTCCTCGTGGGAACGATATCCACTTACCGCTACTACATTAATTTGTTTTAATGGAGTGAAAATCTTTTATATTTGGTTGCAGGCGACAGCATCACCAACGAGGGTGACAAGCAAAACTCACTAGGTTCAAGTTAAAGTCGAGCTTTGAAGTGGTTTGACTATCCCTTTGCCATATATTGTCATCCATCCTGAAAGCTTGTCACTAATATATACATACCTAAGATTAATATATAATATTAATATATGGTAACTAATAATATAATAATTTGTCACAACTGCAAATAGGTATTTATATTAAGACATTAACATATAAAACTTAAAATTTAATAATTAATAATATAGGGTTGTGATTAAGATTTAAATTTAATATTAGCATATAAAAATAACAACAATGGGCAATTAATTTAAAATAATTAGACAATCAATAAAAATTATATATATACCTAGCACTAATATATAATATTAATATATAGTAACTAATAGTATAATAATTTGTCATAATTGCAATTAGAAATATATATATATATTTTAAAAAAAAAAGAAAAAGTAAATTTATTAATACAAGGTTTTACAATAGTAGAGAGAGTGCAGTACAAAAAGCATGTAAATAAGAGATGTAAGACTCATGGTTTATATCGGATGTAAGGAACAAAATTATGTTCCATTCGCAAATTTGTCCGGAGATGAAGGGGTAGAGTAGTTTCCGTTGCGAATTGTGTCGAATTACCATCCGAAGCTAACTTTGCTAAAAAATCTGCAAAGCAATTAACCTCTCGATAAACATGAATAATGGACGACGTCGAGACAGAGAACATACATCGAATATCTTCAAGCGCTGTTTCATACTTCCAAGGCCAAAATTCAAAATTATGGTTCAGTAGTTGCACAATGCCCATATTGTCTGTTTGAACCTGTATTTTTCGAAACCCACAAGCAACACAAAACCGAAGGCCACAAACTATGGCCTCTATTTCCATGGCAAAGTTAACATTGGAGTTACAGTATCGACACTCAGCAAACAAGAAAGAACCATTGGCATAACGTACCACGAATCCCCAACCGTAATGTCCGGGACATCCAAGCGATGAGCCATCAGTGTTAAGAATAACATTACAATCATCCGGGGGCCTCCAACATAAAGTCAAAATCACTGGCTTGTGAGGCAATTGAAAAGAACATTTAAAGGAATGGGATAAATTAACCATTTCCTGTCTATCCTTGGGAAGTAGTTTATGAACTCGCACCATAGAAGAAACATGCTGCATAATCGAAAAATTCAATGCTGAGACCGTTATGGACTTACCCTCATATACGCACAGATTACATTTTTTCCACAGCTCCCAAGGATGAAATAAGCTATGGCCGAAATAATCACAGGTCTTGCAGTTGCCCCCTTTCCAAGAGTTGACCACTCCCGTATAAAAGGCCATAGTGCAGGGGGGAAGGATAAATGAATATCTAACAGGGTTGCAAAATGTCTCCAAACCATTCTGGCCGAGGGACATTCATAAAAAATATGTTGCACACTTTCGGCTGCCAAGGAACAAATACTACATCTCGAAGGATTTAGAAAGAAACCCAACTTGTTCAATGTTTCCGGGAAAGGAATAATGGAATTATAAAGACGCCACACAAAAATAGAGATCTTCTTTGGCAGAAACTTATTCCAAGCTTGACTGAGAGAGATATTGACAGGGTTACGGGACCGTACCAATTCATAAGCCGAGGAGAGGCTGAATTTTCCAGTAACAGTTGGTTTCCAAATTCGCCAATCTGGCTCAGAAGAAAAATGCTGTGAATGAGTAGTTAGAAATGCAGCATGATCAGGTTGCAAGAGAGGTATAATGCGGTCTAACAGCTCTTCTTGTTGGGAAAAGAAATCCCAGACAGTGAGCATTGGAAGAGGAAGTTGGTGGACTTGATCCAACGAAGAAAAAGCTCCAAGACCTAACCAATTTGCTGTCCAGAAAGATACCAAACCAGTGTGGATAGAAACATACTCATGTTCCTGAGCAATCTGATCTACTTTGGCAATTCTCTGCCAATGCGTTCTACGTCGTGCAGTCGGGGATAATGTGGTAACAAATTTAGCCCAAAGACCCACTTGGTTTTTGACCTTCCACCATAACTTAATCGAATAGGCTGCAATAATATCTTCTAATTTCCGGAATCCCAACCCATTCTCATCCAACAGGAATGAAAGACGATCCCATGAGCGCCAATGTCGTTTGTTATCAGCAAAATAGCTTCCCCATAAAAACTGTTGGAAAACCTTCTCCATTTTATGTAGGATGGATTTAGGAGGTTCAATTGCAGTGAAGACGTGTTGTGGTATGGAGGATAAGACATGTTTTATCAAAATCATCCGAGCAGCTGGGGATAACCACTTATTCTTCCAACTACAAACTCGTGTCTCAATTGTCTCGACTAAATGAGTGAACATACGCTCTGTCTTCCTGCCTCGGAATAGTCTGCAACCTAGATATGGCAAGGGGAAATATCCTTGACCCATTTGCAGGAGATGCAAAACATGTTGTCGATGATTGTGAGACACGTCGTCTGGCAATAGAAAACAACTTTTTTTCTTGTTAACCTTCTGGCCCGTGGCGGCTTCATAGTCGGCAAGCAAAAGGTTAAGCTGAGATAGTGACCGTTTATCACTCCGGATAAAAATAATTAAATCGTCGGCAAAGCAGAGATGAGAGATGACTGCCGAGCTAGTAGGCACACCATAGGGCAATATCCTGCCTTGCATCACAAATGATTGCATTGAACGAGTCAAAGCCTCCGAAACTAAGATAAACAAGTAAGGTGACAAAGGGTCACCTTGTTTAATGCCGCGGGACAACTGGAAGAAACCCACTGGACTACCATTCACCAAAATTGAGAACCAGCTAGATAGGGTCCCAATAATCAGCCTGATAATCCCACCATTGAAACCAAATGCCGCCAGTATTCGAGAGAGAAATGACCAAGAGACACGGTCAAAAGCCTTCATCATATCCAATTTAAGAAGTATATTACCCCCTCGAGCAGGGTGGTTAAGAAATTAACATAAATCCTGAGCCATCAATATGTTGTCCACAATGTCCCGCCCAGGTAAAAAAGTCGACTGCTCCGGGGAGAGCAACTTTGGTAAAGCAGTTTTCAACCGTTCCGTAAGTATCCTCGTGAAGACTTTATTAAGGAAGGTACAGAGACTTATTGGGTGAAAGTCGGCAAAAGAATTGACACTTAGCTTTTTCAGCAAAAGAGTGATCAACGTCCAACTTACTGCACGAGGAATTGGAATCCCTGACATAAATTCAGTACAGGCATCAAAGAGATCATGACAGATAATGTCCCAATAATTATGATATAAAGCACCACAAAAGCCATCAACTCCGGGCGCACTAGTGGATGCTAAACTCATGAATGCCTTCTTAACCTCTTCCATTGTTACCGGTTGTAACAACAAAACATTGTCCACGTCCTCAACAAGCCTCGGTATGTAGCGTAGCAGCCTAGATGTAGCTTCCTCCTCATCCTCAACTACCTCCTTTGATAAGAGGGATTCGAAATATCTGACCGCTTCAGATTCAATATGAGTCGGGTCTGTCAACCAGTGCCCATTACCATCTCGAATCTTGTGTATCCCTAATCGCGTTCGTTTCTCTGCCAAAGAAGCATGAAAATAGGCGGTGTTAGCATCACCCTCCTTAAGCCATTTCAATCTCATCCTTTGAAGCATAAAATCCTCATGTTCTTTAAGTCGTAGTAGCAATTCAGCTTTGGATTTGTTCAGCCTCATTAGAACATCATTAGTCCCAGAGTTTTCAAATTCCAGTTACAGCTGCATCACAGCAGACTCTGCCGTTTTCAGATTAAGGAAGACATCCCCAAACGTCTCCTTGTTCTAGAGCCGCAAACAGGATTTGAGGAGACGTAACTTTAGGGAGAATCGTAACATACCATGACATGCTATGGGCTGAGCCCAATTCAATTTTACCAAAGTGAGGAAGTCATCTCGACGTAGCCACATCCGCTGGAAACGAAATAGGCGTGGGTGTGAAACTTGCTCCGTGTCAAATTGGCACAACATCGGGCTATGATCCGACCCCGTTCGATTTAAGTTCTGAATTGAAGAGATCGGGAACAGGTCGGCCCACTCAGGAGTTACCAAAGTCCGATCCAACTTCTTCATAACACGACCATTGGATCTAGAGCCTATCCAAGTAAATTCAGCACCCTGCGTTGGGAGTTCCAACAGGTTGCAAGAAGCAATGAAGGAGTTGAAGTCGTCCATAGATGCAAGTTCAGGAGATCCAAGACCGCTATATTCATCAAGACGTCAGATGACATTAAAATCGCCCCCCAATAACCACGGGACATTAGCATGAGCAGCTTGGAAAGCACATAACTCATACCACAATTTAATACGGTCCCGCCTTGTCGACCTCGCATAGACTACAGAGATGTAAAAAACAGTTGGCACATTAGCGTGGGTTAATTGCAAGTGTATGACTTGTTCGGTACCACTAAGTAACGTAGTGGAATAAACATTGGAAAAAAGGGCCCAAATTTTGTTAGTGTTTGAAACATAGCCAGATGTAAAGTGTAATTTTCTCAGTAGTCCATCCATAGAAATAGGTTGCACACCATTGGCTCAATCACAAAAACCACAGACAATTTGTGCATATTAGTCAGAGATTTTAGGCGACGTTGGGAGGCCGTGTTACCCACCCCACGGATATTCCAAATTAGGCTACTAATCATGAGTGATTAGCAGAAGAGGTAGCCTTAGGAGCTCTCGCCGATCGGCGAAGAGATTCAGCATCAAAAGTAACTTTCTTAGTTTTTTATCCCGCGGGACGACCCCATTTCGGTAGAGTAGTTTTGCCCTCAGACTGTACCATTCGAGAAATTTTGACATGCTGTTGACCGGAAGTTGTACCAAGCCAAAAATCATCATGAACCTTAGGTAGTACAGGACCCTCATAAGTGACTTGAGGAATTTCAGCTGTAGTAGAAAAGGTCTGAACTGGGGCAGTAAATTCGGAAATAAAGGAATCCACATTGGCAGAGGCCTCATATGTACCCATCGGAATGACTGGTGTATTAGCAAGAGTAGTAGGCTGAACATGAAGTACTGCTGTAGCAGCAGGACATAGTCCAGATTGCACAAAATCAGGGCCAGGGAAAACAGAAGGTGTGACATATTCGGTAGGTGGAGCAACAACGTCATCGTCAACCATTTCAAGAACGTCACTAGATTAGGGAACTGATGGAATAGGTTGGACAGAATGGCCAGTGGCCTCAACAAGCTCAGACAAAGGCACAAGGGGAAGGCAAGATGAAATTGGGTCAGAGTAATAAAGCAGCTGCTCGCTCGAGAGACCTGCGTCTTACTCACGGGCTCAAGAACAGGGGCAGGTGTAGGAGCAGAGGGAGCGATAGGAGAAGTATCTGTATCGTGCACAGACTGGCCAGAAGCAATTGGCACTTTAGCCTTCCAAACTTGTACGGGAGGAATTGTTGAATCCGGAGCTACATCAGAAGTAGACAGCTTGTGCTGCTTATGGCGACAAGCATTCACAGTATGACCTACCTTTCGACAATGACGACAATACGAAGGCAGATTCTCATACAACACAGATTGGAAATACTCATGCTCTGCCGTACCCAGTCATAAGCGAGTCGGCAGGTCCTGCAACAAATCAACCTCAATACACACTCTTGCAATCGAGGGTCGAGAAAGATTTAAAGTTAGGACATCAACTTTCAGCGGAACTCCAATCATTGTGGCCATCCAGTGAAGGTACTTCTCATGAAAACAATGAATCGGCAAACCCTCAAAAGAAACCCAGAACGGAATAACAAAGGATTCGTGATCGGGGTAGAAATCCGGAGACCATTTAAAAACATGCATAAGGTGACTGTCAAACGTCCATAGGGCTCGCAACCAACAGCGCTGGTAATCTTCCGCAAGATCAAAACAGATGAGAACATGGCGGAAGTCAATCATACCTAGGGTACCCTTAAATCCGATTCTGTCAAACGATGACCTCAGAAAATCCATCTTCGGCCGACCCTTGGAAAATTTGCCTACCAATGCCAATCGAAAAGGAGCGGCAAGTTGGGCTTCTTCCTCCTTGGTGAGGAAGAAAGTCGGTTCCCCCTTATACATCTTAGGTCGAGACTCGATGTGAACCACGAAGGTGCGCAGCAGTAATCGATCGGGAGAGGGCTTGCGCCATGAGAGCTTGGGCGAAAGAGCGCATGCCTGCCGGAGGAGGCGCCGGCGAGATGCCAGCCATGGGTATCGTCGCAATCGCCGCCTGTGTCGTCGCAATCGCCGTCTAATCGCCTTTTATCAACCAAAAGGTTTTGTAGTTTAGAAATATATATATCAAGACATTAATATATAAAACTTAACAACAATTAACAATTAATAATATAGGGTTATGATTAAGATTTAAATTTAATATTAGCATATATCCATATAACAAAAATGAACAATTAATTTAAAACAATTAGACAATCAATAAAAAATTTATTTTTTGTATTTATGTAACTATTATGACTAAGTCTATACATTAAAGAATCGGCATTTAATATTAACTTATTATTATTAATTATTAATTACTATTAGCTCTTCACAGATGTGACTAATAAGTCACAATCGTCAATTATATATTAATTATTATTAAGTACTAAATATTAATATTAAGTATATTAATTAATTATAATTATACATGAACGGTTGTGACTTGTTAAGTCATAGCCGTGCCTGAGCATTAGTCACACTTATGACAATTTAAGTAATAGGCATGACAAGAGTATAGTGCGTAAAAATCAGAGTCGTTCATGAAACAGATGGTGGGACAGAAACATGGTCACTAAAAGTCGCCGCTTTCAAACAAAACACAAAACATAAGAAAAAAGGGATGATATGAGTCAGGGCTGTGACTAAATAACTCACAGGTGTGACAGTGAGAGGTAAGGCTATATATATATATATATATATATATACCTGGCATTAATATATAATATTAATATATAGTAACTATATTTAATATATAACTTGCCACTATCGCTAATAAGTATATACATTAAAGACATTAATATATAAAACTTTTTAAAAATACAATTAATAATACAGGGTTATGATTAAGATTTAAATTTTATATTAGTATATAAAAATTAACAACAATGAACAATTAATTTAAATGAAGAAATAAGAATGAAGAGCATAGAAAACTATCAGACAGAAGTGCACGATCATGCTTGCGCACGATGGTACAATAATCAGATGGCCTCCTCTCTGTCACAATCATGTACTATCAGACTTTACCTTTTTGTCACCCTCGTGCTCAAGTACGAGGGTGACAGGGAGAACTCATGAGGGTCAAGTTAAAGACAGGTTTTTCAAGTGGTTTGACCCTCCTTGTGCCATATATTGCCATGCATCCTGAAATCTTGTCATTAATATATATATATATATATATATATAAACATTAATATATAATATTAATATATAGTAACTAATAATTTGTCACAACCGGGAATAGGTATATACATTAAGATATTAATATGTAAAACTAAAAAATTTAACAATTAATAATATAGGCTTATGATTAAGATTTAAATTTAATATTAGTATATAAAATAACAACAATGAACAATTAATTTAAAATAATTACACAATCAATAAAAATATTTTATTTTGTATATTTATGTAATTGTTATGACTAAGTCTATATATTAAAGAGTCATAGTAGGCTTTTAATATTAACTTATTATTATTATTATTAATTATTATTAAGAATTATATACTAATATTAACCATATACATAGCTTTTCACTGTTGTGACTAATAAGTCACAACTGTGAATTGCATATCAATTATCATTATATTAATATTAAGTATATTAATTAATTATAATTATACATGCATGACTGTGACTAATAAGTCACAATTGTGAATTGTATATTAATTATTATATTATTATTATTAAGTACAAGATATCAATATTAAGTATATTAATAGTGGCATGGTTATTATTTTCATGAATTTTAAATTAAATTATTATTACCTTATATCATCTTTACCCTAAAATATAATTTTAGTTAATTGTGAAATGTTATTTTATTTAATTTTAAGTTAAATTATTATTACCTAATGTCATATTAATATGATTCTATTAAAACACAATTTTAACATCATTACTTTAAAAGGAAATTTAACAACATTTTATTCATGCTAAATTTGGAATCTCAATATTAACTATTAATTCTATCATGTATATATGTAAATATGCACTACTATGAATTAACATGTAACATCTCATTATCCTATGTTAGGGGTAGAATTCTAAAATAGTGTACACGAGAGTTTATTGAGAAGTTAGAATTTGCATGTCATGCTCATGCTTAATATAGCATACACACACGTGATTTGAAGAACTTGGAGCTTTAACAAGTAAATAACATCTTAAATTCTTGTGATTTGTTTGAATATGAAACAAATATCGTGATTACAAAATAGTGAGACTAATGGTCATTTTTCATGCGCATCGTGAGTGATAAACAGTGCATATAAATGTCTTATTTCTGCATATGAGATGTTTAACCTTTCATAAGATGTAAAATGATTTTTGAGATAGAAAGATCATTAGGATGATGTAAAAAGAGTGCAAAACAATTTGTTAGATAAATGGTGTTTCATGCTCTGTTTTCATTGTTCCTATATGTGAATCTCTTTGGGTGTTTTAGAAATGAACTAAAATGAGTCTAGAGTTAAGGAAAAAGGAGTAATGTGAAGTCATGAAATGGGAAGAATTAAAATGATAGTTAGAGATGAAATGAAGGCGTTAAAGAAAATGAAGAAGTGCAGAAAAGGAAGAAGTGTAGAAGACGAAGAAATGTAGAAAAAATGAGGAATGCATGTTGAATGTGCGTATATGAACTGTTCTGCTTTGATGTTTATGATCAGTCATAGATTTTGATTTGTATTGAAATGAGTTGAGCTGAAATAGAAGTAAAAATGAAGAGGAAATAGTGAATACATAAGTTAGAAATGGTAGATTTAAGCAAAAGAGATGAAAAATGATAATTAATTAATTGAATTATACTATATTATGTATATATGTAAATATGCACAGCTACGATTATGATTAGTAATAATAATAATAATGTCCATTAATTACGAAATAATACTTTACAAAATTTATTCCATGATTCATAACATAAATTATAAATTGAAAATTCACAACCTCATTAATAACAATAACAATAACAACACAACAACAACAACAATAATAATAATAATAATAATAATAATAATAATTTTTACTGTTACGTTTATGTTGTTATTTTTTGGTCAATTTTTACTGTTACGTTTATATTGTTATTAATTATTAATTATTTATTATTTATTTATTCCATTAACTTCTAAACATCCCACTGTCCCTTTTCCACGACTCGTATTCTTTAACATTTCAGCTGATCGTCATGGTTGTGACTTAGTGACAACTGAGACTTCTTAATTTTTATTTCCTTTTTATTTCTTTCTTCTGTAACTCTAATCGTACCGTGACTTCTTAACTTTTATTTCCTTTTTATTTCGTTCTTCTGTAACTCTAATCGTATACAAATTCTCAGTTTTTCCTAACAATCGTTATTAACCGTTACTCTATATATTAAAAAGTCAAAATCGTGCCTTTTAATATTGAGTTAATTTAATTAAATAATGATGATAATGATTATAATTATTAATTATATATAGTTAGTCGCCATTAAAACTTATGATAATTATTAATTATAAATTATTCCTTTACATCATTCATACCGTGCATTTTATTTATTAAAATTTATTGTTATTTTCTTAATATTCTTAATTATAAATTATTATTAAATTATTTATTTCATTAAGCTTTTTTCCTTGCAAATTTCCTTTTGTAACAAATTAACCTAGATTCTTATGCAAATGATCCATATGATAAACCAAATTTTCCAGACTTCATTTATTAAACACATTTTCAACTAAGTTTGAATTTAATTTTAAATGCATTTTTTAAATCTCTGAATCTTTAAATAAGTCGTGATTCACTACTACACAATATAACAAATTTTAATTTGTTTAAATTTTAGTTAATTCACTACTAATCAATATAACAAATTGCAACTTTGAAATAAATTATTGCATGTTTTAATTATAAAAATCTTTTGTAATAACTCAGATAAAAAAGAAAAAGATTAAATTTCACAGTAAAAGATAAATTTATAGACCAAACTATAACCATATTATCATATTCTCATATGGTAAATAAAATCACAAAATACAATGAATATACATATTTATAATTTGATGCACTACTTAATCCATTTATATCTCAAATATGGAAAACAAAAACAAAATATTTTATTTATCATAAATTACAACAATAAAAAGTAGAAAGTGAGCTACTTATGATTATATTAATGTTATCCAATCTTTTATTTAATAATAAGGATTTTCCTATCTAACATTAAATAGAATTCTTTATTTTTTAGTTATTATGTCTGTACAAAATACATGATAAATGATTTTAAGTAGTTTTCATTTGCATAACTGTCACGTTATATCCGCAATTAATCTTTTAAATATTTCATTTTCTGAAATTGTTTTCCTAACCACATTTAACCTTAATTTTTTAGGTTTTCTTCTTGTTTGCTCTTACGTTGTTTCGTATTGCAACATTCAGGTATGTATAATTTTATCAAAAATTTATTATATAAAATTCCATTGCATTTGTTCCTCATTAATATGATAATTATTTTTTTATCTTCTTTGTTAAATATATAGTTAACCTTCTTTGTTAAATGTATGGTTTGTTGGATGCATTTTGTTATATTAACGGATACAATAGATATTATTGCTTCATGATAAACTCTTTATTAAATCTATGGTTTGTTAGATGTATTCTCTTATATTTATCGATAAAGATGACATTATTGCTTCATTTTTTATCATGTTATATTTTGACATTTTAAATTGTAGCCAACATTTATTAATGTAATTGAGCATCGTTGAATAATATTTATAATGTATATTTTAATATATCTCTCATTTAATAATATTAATAATATATATTTATATAAATATTTCTCACATATATTTAGTACGGATATTTTAATATTTTAAAAAATATTATTAATTGATATATGAAAAATGTAAATGTTGTCTGCATTCATATATGGATAGAAATGCCAAGAGACGTCAAAAGTATATTGAAATGTCAAAAAATAAAAGGCAAGAATTCTTGCGACGACTTAGAGAAACTTATGCTGCAAAAAAGAGAAACGCTACTTTGCCTACACTTTGTCAAACAATTAGTGGTCAACATTCCAATTTTTTCATTAATAATGAACCTTCCGGCAATCAACTTTTCATTCATCAATCTATTGGTCAACTACTACAAAATCGATCTTTCGATTTTAAAGTGAATCATGTTGATGCAATTCATTCTTCTCTACAGATAGAAGAAATTGTTCATATGACATCAACATTTGAAGCATCTAATATGACATGTGATCATTCAAATTTTCCAATGTATCTTCCTTTCCAATTCAACCTAACTCAGTGATACTTGTTGAAGATCAAGGTATAAATCTTTTATCTATATTTTTACTATTTGTAATATTATTACTACGCAAGTGATCATCTTATTTTTATATGATTTAAAGGATAAATCGTCATCATCCTTCCTGAAAGTTAGCATCTTTGAAGAATTTACCTGTTGAGCCTCAAGAACTTCGTTTTGTTCCAAATTATTAACATTGTCATGCAAAGAGATTTTATCTTGAACCTCCATCATTCTGTTGTTCATCAGGACAGATTTCCATTATTGCTATTTAAATGTCATATGCTTTGAAACAATTATTTATTGGCAATGATGACAAATCAAAACATTTCAGGAAGAACGTTTGTACATATAATAACAATGTAGTTTTTACTTCTTATGGAGGTAGGTATGATCGAGAACTAATAAAAAACAAGAAAGGGGTTTATACATTTCATGTTCAAGGTCAAGTTTATCATTTCCTTGATAGTTTTGTTTCAATAACTAAAAAGGTATCTGGAATCTAACTCTATTTCTTTGATAACAATAAGGAACTAACAAGAAGGACTAACATTTATGATAAACTTTGTGAGAATACATTAAAATTGATTATGGCAATTCTACAAGATAATCCTTATGCCAAGTTCTTTCGAAGTCTTAAGGACATTCCATCACTTGAGAATCATGCAATAGTTCTAAGGTGTTATCCTGGCCTTGATCAACATGTTTATAATCTTCCTACTGCATCACAAGTGGCTACTATATAGACTAAGATTAATGATGAACAAATTAATAAGTGTCCACACATCCAAGTCTATACTCACTCGAGTACAAGTTATAAAATTCAATCTTATTATGCATGTTATGACCCCCCTCAATATCCTCATTTACATCCTCGTGGCGAATCGGGATGGCATTGTGGAATTAAGCGGTTGATTTCAAATAAAAACAGGAGCAATGTTTTGGATGAAGGAAGTGATATTCATTTCAACTCCTTTACTGATCCATCTGAATTGTTCGTTGTGGAAAACACAGGCAAGTTTCTCTTTTCGTTTTGTCATTTTTAAAATATTATTTAATTCCACCATTTTATTTATCAAATTCTCTTCTTTACTACTAGTTACTGATGAATAATACTGTGAAGCTGGTTTTGTTTCTACTCGAGAATATTATTGTTATCAGCTCTAAATGAGAGAAAATGATGAATCTATGCTGCTCCATAGCTTTCAACTGTTTCAACAATTTGTTGTGGGCATTTATATAAAGATTGGAACATCCCGACTTGATTTCCATAGAAAAAGACAAAATGAGATGAATACAAAAATACTACAAGGTGTTTTGAACAATATTATCATTGGTCAAACAAAAGGTTCTATAATTGGTTGTCAAGTTGTGCTCCCAGTTTCATTTATCGATGATTTAAAGGACATGAAATGACATTATTTTGATGCAATGGATCTAGTACAAAAGTATAGTAAACCATATATTTTTATCACCATAACTTACAACCATATGTGGAGAGAGATAAAAGACAATCTTAAATTTCATGAAAAGCTACAAGATAAATCGGATTTATTGGCTAGAGTATTCATAGTTAAATTTGAAATTCTTACAAATGAGTTGAGCAAAAAACAAATCTTTGGAGATGTGGCCACATTTGTTTATGTTATTGAATTTTAGAAGCGTGGATTCCCTCGTGCTCATTTATTATTGATACTTAAGTCGCATTCTAAATTGTTGAATCCAGATTCTTATGATCAGATCATATCCATTGAAATACCATATCCTGATCAAAATTCACGATTATATTCTCTTATCATTAAGCATATGATTCATGGTTCTTGTGGTTTTATGTACACCATTTCTAACTTACATTCTCTGCATTTCTACTCCCATTTCAAGTCAACTTACTCTAAAAATAACTTAAAATTCAAAATTCAACATAAACATCAAAAACAAAACTCACATACAGACAACTCACCATTTTTTGCACTTGTTTCATTTCCTGCACTTTTCTTTTTTTTGTCCTCTTTCATCATTAATTTCACTCCAAAAACACAAAATATAATTCCAATTTTTGCAGTTGTCTACTCCTCACATTCACATTAAACTCAGATTCTCACACTTCAAAGCACACTTTCTTCTCATTTAACTCATTTTTAACATCACTGAACCTATCCTTCTTAGACACCTCATGCATGAACTCATTTAAATTATTCAAACATCATCAAATTCATTTTCATTATCAAAAAAACATAAAGCACAACTTACTTGTTTTAGAAAAATTCCTATCAGTGAGAGTGAAGAGCGGGTTTTCGATGGATGGGGAAAGAAAATAACAAGAATAGGTAGAAACAAACACTAGCTAGGTTGAAATATTTGCATGCAAAGGATAACATTGATGCAAGAATCAAAACCAGTATTTTGGTGATGAAGGTTCAGTGGCTTTTGGTGAAGACCAAGCAATTCGAAAAACAAACAGTAAGCTATAGTAATTTGCCTTCCAACGCACGTACTTACGTGTGTTAATATCACATTGACACATATCTCCAATGCATGTGGGCCATTTTTCATCCATATAAGGCTACTACATGTCACAATGTCATTCATCTATTTTTTCTAGTCCAAAATACCCCAAAGTTTCAAAATTTTCCTAAAATTCACCATAAATTTTGAAATAATCCTAATATGTTCCAAATAAATTTTCAACAAAAATAATCCAAGATTCACGTTTCAATTGTATTTATAAATCAGTTAGACTCGAAAATATCAATAAATGCATGTATAATTATTTTAATATATCAAAAATAAATTTTCACATGTATGTGAATATTCAATTATGCATGAGCATGCAATGCACTTCTAATTTCTCAATGTCCTCTCATATTCACTATTATGGGGTTCTAGCCCCTAACATGGGATGTTACAACTTGTGTCCTGTTTAAAGGAGAAACCATAACATGTGTGATGTTGCCGATTGGTTGTGATAGTTGTGCATTTTAATTTTATTGAATTCAAAATCAATATAGAGCTATTGTTTTTGAAATTTTCTTGCCCATATCTGCTCATGAGATATTGCTGAATATGTCTGTGGAAAAAAATTATCAATGTGATTTGATATGTTTTTTCTAATTAATTCCCTACTGTTCTGGTTGTTGTGTTTATGCACATTACATGAACAGGCATACTTGCAAATTGGATAATAAATTCTAGAAAAATTTCCAAAGATGTTTATAATTGTCTATGGAGATGGAAAAATGTTTTTGAGGTGATTGAATATTTATTTGAGAATTTCTTATTTGCTGTTGGGAATGTCTGTGATGAGGAACACAATTTATGGATTGCCTTAATTCTGAAAAAAATTCTGAATTAGTTGAGGTTAGTTGAGTTTTTTCTTTGAAATAAATTCTGAAAAAATTCATGGATCATGTTGTGAATATGATATAGCCTTTGTAATTTTCTCAAGATTTATTAAAATTGTTTTGATGATTTTTTCAAGCAAAAGATAGAGCTGGACAATTTTGAGAAAAATGCTAGACTTGGTTTGTTTTAAGTGTTGATTGTGTGTTTTTGGATTTAATGCCTCGGATCATTTTTTATATGATCAAAAATATGTTACTTTGATGTTGTATGCATGCCAAACTGTTTTTCTTGAACTTGGGTTTTCGAAAATTTTTAGATGTCAAATATGTCATATTAACACCTCTTTGGTATATTCAGTTGTCTTGATTTTTTGGTCGTCGATAAATGTTGAAGTAGTCTTGATGAAGTGGAGACTACGTAGAGATACTTAAGGTGATAGTTTAATGTTCTCAAATTATTTAGAAATCTAGAGAATAATATATCTATTTCGAATATTTCATGTCTAGTATGACTAAAAATGGCAAGCATGATACAATTAAAGTGTTTAATTGGTACATCAGAGTAGAGGGTATTACACTTGGTATATTGGTATTTTTAATTGGAATTGAAAACAGACGAATTGAGAAATTAGTCGAAGCCAACATTAGAAAGCAATTCGGTTTAAGAATTGAATCGAACGTCAAATCTTTAGATGCATAACACGTCACAACCTATATAGGAAAACCATGTGAGATGATTGCATTAAAGAATGCATGATAGGGATGGTTAGGTGGGATGATGGATGATTATGGATATAGATTCACTGTGATTGACGAAACATCCTAAATCATTCCATATAGTCATTGTGACTATAATCTTATGACTTAGATGAGACTAGAGTATGAAATCCCTCATACATAATATGAAAACTAATGCCTTCCATTAATATGGGAAGAACCAGAATTCTTTTAGAGTTAGGGTTATTAGGTAAACCCAAGCCCACTCTATACGGATATATTCGAATCATGGAAATAAGATTTTTAGATTGATAGGTCAGTTTTCACTAAAAAGCGTTGTTTTGTTGAGTAAACTCAAGGTCAACGTAAACAGAGGTGCAATTGGGTAGCGTACATCACATGTATGCGCATCAAGAGTTGATAAACCAATGTTTGTATAGACATCACGAGTTGATAACAGCAGATGACAGTTGCATCTATAATGTAATTGATATGACCGATACCTACCAATTGACTTAAAATGGCTTGTTGGGTTAACATAAGGTCATTCTTAATAATGTCGGATATCGACCCACTAGGACACTTTGTCATAATTTTTGTTGGATTCGTAGTGATAGCTATGGATTTTTTGAAACTAATGGGAGCCATATGCATGTCATGCAAGTCCTTATGATCATGCATATATTTATATTCTAACGCATGTTGCATGAGGTAAAGTAACTTTTAGCCAAACGTTTTGACATGAAGGATTTAGGTGGAGCATCTTTTGTACTCTATATGCAGATTCACTAAGATAGATCTGAACACTCCTTAAGCCTCTCACAAAGAGCATACATTGAGCAAGTGCTACAAAGGTTTAATATGGCTGACTATAAACCTGTTATAGCACCTATCTCTCACGGTGAGAGATTATCTTTGGTACAGTGTCCAAAGAATGAAGTTGAAAGAGACGCTATGAGAAATGTCATATATTCTAGTGCAGTTGGTGACCTGATGCATGCTCAGGTGTGTACTAGACCAGACATTGCATTTGTTGTCAGACTGCTAGGTCAATATTTGGCAAACCTAGGTATGGACCATTGGAATGCAATTAACTGAATGTTGAAATACCTAAAGGGTATGAAGGATTATACGTTGACATATAAGCAAGTTAACAATTTAAACCTCACAAGGTATATAGACTTCGATTTTGTTATGTGTCCGAATGATCACAAATCCACATCTGGGTACATTTTTATGTTAACAGATGGTGCAGTATCGTAAAAGAGTATCAAGCAGACACTGGTAACTTCCTCGACCATACATACAGAGTTTGTTGCATAATATAAAGCTGGTGATTTGGCTTAGAAACTTGATTTCTGAGTTGTCTGTGGTAGATTCGATAGCTAGACCCATTCAGTTGTATTGTGATAATCATGCTGCAGTGTTGTCCAGTAACAACAACAAGAACATCATAGGGTCTAAGCATTTGGAGGTGAAGTATTTTACTATAAAGGAGTGGATTCAAAAGGGTGACATTGAAGTGAAATTGAAGTGGAGCACAAGAAGACTGAGGAGATGTTAGCTGATCCTTTGACTAAAGGACTTCACCCACTAGTGTTTGTTAGACATTTATCCAGTATAGGCGTGTTAAAGTCCTTAGACAACAGTAGTTAGGGATTATTGTATTTGCTCCTTAAAAGTTTGTACTTTTTGATCTATTATGACATTATGATTATTTATTAATATAGATGATAATTTTTTATGCTTAGTAATAACTATTCTTGTGTATAGTCATAATATATATGAAAGTCTTAAGATTTGTGTTGATCTTAAGTGTTTTAAAGGTCATAGGGTATATATAAAGATTGACCTTGAGCCTATATCATGTTGACATATACAGTTTAATATGGATATCCATAAATTTAACATGACATAAGGGGATATAAGTTTTATTCCCATAAAGGTTTTCTAATGCAGTATAGCATTTAGTTGGAGAGCATAAATGTTGGGACCGAGACCCAACTACATAAGCAGAACGGAAACCGAAGCAAACGGAAACGAAGGGAAGCGGAAATTTCGGATCGAAATTTCGAATCAGAAAACAAAGCACATCGCAAACAGAACGGAAAACGGAAATGTCGAATCGAAAACAAAATGCGGAAGCGAACAAATCCGAAAGTAGCGAAGCGGAAGCAAATGCAAGCGGAAGCAAATACTAATCGAATCAAACGAACAGATTGCAAAGCGAAACGAAATCAAAGCAGACACATCCGACATCCGGAAACAATAATCAAAGAAAACTTATCGAATGAACATAATCGCGTTGGGAATCCTAAGACGTTCCAAAATCCGTTATGAATTTTTTTTTCTTTTCTTATTCTCATTTCTTTTCTCGTTACTCAATCATATACCAATCATCTTAAATCCATACAGTCGTACATAATCTGATATAAATCCATACCAATCTCAAATTTCTCAAACTCTTATATACACTTATACATATCCAAAATCTCACTTTTATCCAAATTTTTTACCAAAATTTCAAACAAGATAACTTTGCCTTTATCCTAACCCAAAATTTCCTGCAAAGGCAAAATACACTTCTATAATCCCTAATCAGAATATCAGAACCATCGGACTCTCCCGTCCGGAATCCCAACACCAGCAGAAACACAAACCTAAAACTAATACTTCCATATTTCTCAAATCAATATACCAATCTCATAATTCAAAATCAATATATATCTCAAATTTATACAAATTCCCAAATCAACCATACAATATGTTCTCAAATTCTCCATAATTTCCTATACAAATTTCACAATCATTCACAATACTTAACTTTATACACAAATACATTTTCTTTCAAACTTTTCTTAAACCACAAACAGATCCATACTCAAAATCCAAAATACACAAAATCTAACTGACACATATGTCGAAACTGATGTCTTCACATTCTTTCATCCGATCTCCTGCTCGAAACCTGGAGATGGGGATGAAAGGGGGGGTGAGCTCGAAAGCTCGTGGATAACACATTTATAAACTGATAAATAAGCAGAAAACATTTCTTTATAAACTTTTTGCCAAAAGGGCTAATATTTCAAACTTTTTAACTTTGGAATATTTCTCTCAAACTCTTTCCAATTTTCCCAAACTTCTCATAAAAATCTCATTTTTCTCATTTTTCAAAATTCTCGAATTCTTCATAAATATGAATGCAACATAATTTCAATTTTCATTTCTCACTTTATAAACATGAATGCCGAACATAGAAACAAATCAAAACACATAACATATCAGAATGGTCCAGCTAGTCCAACAGAGCGTCTCGCATGATCCCCATAGCGATCCTGCGGTCGTGAACGAACGCACTACACTTTCCGCATTCATGTCCAGTGTAGCCGTGAAGGAGTCCGAATCGGACTCCGTGCCACTAGCGGCAGCCCGAGAAGGCTATACACATAGAGACAAATACGACTCACCAAGGGACCTACCAAACCCACATAACACATAATCGAAAACGAAAAGTCGGATTGCCCGAAGGCACTTTTCAATTTCTTAATTTTCCACACATTCACATAAAGCATACAATTTGATCAATTCATCATTCGAATTCTAATTTCAGAAATCAAATCATTCAATGCATACACAACAAATGCATTTTTCAGAAATTTCTATCAGTTTATCAAATCATTTAAAGCAATGAATTTACGCTTGTAATAATTTTCCAAAAATCATTCAGAAATAAACAAAGTACGAAAATCTTTTCTTTCATTTTCTCAAATTTTCGAAAAGTAATATTTAACTTATAAATCAAAATATAAATATGCTACCCACCTCGAAATGACGCTAGAAACTTGTCCAAATAGTCAATTCTCCAAATTCCTTCTTCTTTCTTCAATTGAAAAATTCCCTAAGTCAATAACATCCAAATTCATCATCATAATTTGCATAATTCTCAAACTCAACCATAGGAAAAACATAACTATCATAATTCCAAGCTATTTCAACCTCCAATTTTGAAAATCCCCAATTTTCAAAATTGGCCTAAACCAATACACCCAAATTCAATCTCATAAAACATAATTTCTTCAAAATCAATCTCACAATTCATCAATTCACATTAATTCCAAACTATTTAAATCCTCAATTTCAAAAATCCCCAAATCTTAAAATTGGCCTAAACCAATTTATCCCAATTCAATACCATAAAATACAAATTCTTCGAAATTGATTTCATATATCATCAATTCATCATATTTCCTATAATTCTACACCAAAATATCTCAAAACTCTCAATCATAAAATTAAGCCTAAACCTTCATTAATTTTTCATCCAATATTTAAACATAACCTAAGGCTCATACATCAAAATTTTCTTCATAAATCATAAACACATATCATTTTCCATATTTTCAAACCAAAAACTCAAGAAAATTCCAAACTTAAATATTTTCTCTCTCCTCTTTTCTCTTCCTATTTTTGAATTTTTTTACAAGCCCAAGGGAAACTTTCAAGCTTTTTCATCCTTCTTCCTTACAATCTATGCAAAAGCAAGGTTAAAGTCAAAAAAATATCACAAACCTTAAGCTTTTCTTTCTTCTCCACGGTCGGCTCTTCACTTCTCCCTCCTTCTCTTATTCTTTCATCTTTTACAACTCAAAGTCGACTCCACATGCTCAAAACGACAGCAATCCTCTTCACTTATAACCCATAATTCATACTACATCGTTTCTTGCATCTCTTCATTGCAAACTTACATGGTTCTCCTTCTTCCACATGGCAAAACAACTTTCTTTCTTCTTATTTCTCTAGCATTTTCGTGAGTCTTCAGCCTCCAAAAACGACAACCACCTTAAAATATCTAATGCCATGTCATTAAAATTGAGCAAAGACCAAAATGCCTTACCTTTTTAGCCAAATTCCAAATTTGCCCCTACAATTTACTTTATGCCATTTTCACTTGCGGGTTATCAAGCTGAAGGAATTTGTCAAAACTTCCTTCTAGAGAAATGTTCCTCTCACTCATACGAATCCAACGCCACTAACCGCGCTCAATTCCAAGCACTACATCAAAAGTTATGTGCGAAACAGTGCGGGAAAATCCATATTCTAACACATTTCTTATGTACGATTATTTCAGTCCCAAAATTCACATTCTTAATCCCAGAATTGAAACTCAATGTCTTCATAACAATTGTATCCTTATGTCTCTAGTTTAATTCAAAACAAGAATCGTCTCATTTCGATTCCCAGATCAAAAGTTATACTCAAATTACTCACAGGTGTTCCCAATCCAAAAATTACACCCCAATCCGAACTTAAATTCAAAAATTAAAAGTCCTAAGGGCAAAATTGACATTTCATGTCTTCATATGATTTGTAGCCCCTTGTCTTATCTTTATTTCGCCTCAAGAATCGCTTCAATCGGATCTCTACAGATCCCGAATTTCACAAAACACTGAATCATGCTCGGAAAATTTCCCGACTCACTTTGATTAAATTAATCACCATTAATTTAATCTCAAAAATTCATAATATTTCATGAGGATGTAGATAATTGTCTTAGGAATCCAATGCCGCAAGAATCAACTCAATCGGATGTCGGACGGAAAAGATATAAGCAAAATAGTGAACAAAGGTCGGATTGGAGGAGGAAGCAAGGAACAAAACGACGTCGTTTGAGCAAGGAAAACGCTTGCATCACCGGGGCGTACGCGTCGCTCTGGTGATGCGAAGCTGAAAGTCGATCGCTACGGCGATGCGTCGCCAGAGTGACGGCGGTTGAATCGCCGCCGCTACGGCGATCGCCGCCAGAGTGACGGGATGCTTAATTAATTAATTTTATTTTTTTTTTTTTAATCTAAAACTTCCGAAATTCATAACTTTTACTCCCGAACTCTGATTTTGACAAACTTAGTCTCTATAGAAAGCTTGAGAGAAGCTCTAAATCTTCCAAGAAGAACATAAAACTCAATTCGACCCCTACGGGAGTCTATTTTCCGGTCAAAGATACTATCCTCTATACAAATTTGTAAAAATCATACTTAATATTCCGAGATCGAAAAATTTCATACTTTATATCGAAATAAAGATCAAAACAAATCCTTCAATTTTCATGAAAAACATCAAAGCTCAATTAACCTCTAACTAGGTTAATTTCTCAGTCAAAGTTCCAACCAATATAAAAGTCAAACCCGATCAAACATAAACTTTGACTGATCATAAATTTCACTCCCGATATCGAAAAATTACAAACTTTATGTCCACAAAAATCTCTTAACATAACCTACAAGTTTCCAGAAGACCATTTTATCAAATTTTGCCTAAATCATAAGTCAACTCTCAAAGTCAAACATTCTCTCTCCAAAAAGTCAAACTTTCTAAATCCTTCAAATTTTCACACTTTTTCTTTCTAATTCTTGCTATTTAGCTTCATTTCAGTCAACTCATCCACTTTCCTCTCATAATCCATATAAATTCATTCAAATATCAAAGTCCTCTAAACTAAACAATTCTTTTCTCATAAATTTTTCTTAATTTCAGCAAATTTTCTTAAATTCATAAATTGTCTCACCAATTTCTTTATCATTAATATTCATTGTTATATTTCTAATTATCATCAAAAGTTCGGGGTCCAACAATAAAGATTTTTTCTAATGCTATTTAGCATTCAATGAGAGAAGATAAGCTTTTTTTAATGTTGTTTGGCATTCGGTAAGAGAAAATAGGATTTCTCTGTTGTAGTTTAACACATGCAGTCACTACAAGAAATAAGTCAATTTGCAACGTTTAAAAAACGTCACAAAATGTCAAAAAATGTCACATAATACAATTTGCGACGTTTTCAAAAACGTCACAAAAAACATCGTGAAATGTGGTGTAGGTAAATAGTTTTTGCGATGTTTCTTGTAAAACGTCACGGAAAACACGAACATTCCGCGACATTTTAAAAAACGTCACTGAAAGATTACTCTTTCTACGACGTTTTTTGAAAATGTCGCGGAAGACATTTCGTAACGTTTCCACAATCCGCGAAGTTTCCATAAAAACATCACAGAATGTCTTCTGCGACGTTTTCAAAAACGTCGCGAAATATCTTCCGTGACGTTTTTATTATTATTTATATTTTTTAATTATTATTTTTCCCATTTTTGAAATTTTTAATTTAATAATTTTTTAATTTTAATAATTATTTTTTAAAATACTATTTTTTAACTCTTATTTTTTTACAAATATTGCTTCAAATTAGACCTGTAATGTCATATACGCGGACACGGATTATGTCAGAATTTTCCAGAAAATGAAAAACAGGAAAATAAGTCTTTAACATTACTGATGATACTGAGGAGCTGCATGGATTGTTGTAGACCAAAGAATTTGATATTTTATTCATCACATTAAAAATTTTGACACTCCCTCGAAATGCCCAGCACACCTGAATAACCAAAAGAGAAAAAGAAAAACATTCCCCACCCACATGAAACAACTGAATACTACCATACCATTCACTATACAGTATACACCATGTCCGACTAGTAGTGAGACACTACATCACCGACGAAATTAGCAAAAAGAAAAACTTTGTTGTTGCCAAACAGCTCCTCAAATTGCTCAATGAGGAAATCAAGACACCTTAAGATTAGGCTGCGAGAACTATGATCACGATGAAAATAGCTCTAGAGGACGTGTATGAAAGTCAACTCGAGATCTTCACATCCGTCAGTATTTGATAACATGGTGGTGTAACCAGAGTTCGTACATCAGCATATGAAATGCATCATATTTGATGGGAGGTGAATTCAATCGAAATGCTTCGAACTCGATAATGCATGCCATGAGAAATATTCAGCAGATTCTTTTTGTTGACTATTGTGAAAATGCTCCACTTGGGAAAAGAACATAAGATTAATGGTGGACAAGCTTTTACCTCAACTAAATTCTGTGCAGATTCAAAGAAACTTCTCATAGGGTATTCCTTTGAGAATCTGTTTGAGTTGGTACACGTCTTGCTCCTTAAGTATGATAGAAAATTTGTGCCAATTCAGAATGTCATTGAATGGCAGATCATAATAGTTGGATAATATCACTATAGCAAAAATGAGAAACTATTTAGGAAAATAAACTATGGCCCAATTTACTCGGACAAGGAAACATCAAAAGAAAAGGCACAAAACAGAGACAGAAGGGTCAGAGTTCTTCATGAGTCCAAAATAATAAGAAAGGTCCCTTTCTTATCCTAAACTTGCTAAATAAGTGACATGGAACCTGAACATGTAACTCTTCCACCTCGACTAGTACTATTGCAATACTGAACAACACAACTGTTATAATGATACAGAAGAGAGTACAAATAGAGATTTCAGTTCTCAAGTCAACAATCCCCACTATTCTTGAAACTACATATAGTAATATGAGTTTTTCATGCGGTCCAATTTTAAGAGTAACACATTTAAGCATGAAAAACATCAAAATATTGTTGCATTATCTTCCCCTTAATCATCGATAACGTTGTGACCTTTTAGAGCCTTCCTCAGTGCATTGCATGGTTCCATGATTGAGACTCAGAAAGTGAATTAATACAAAAGAGAAATTAAAAAGAGGAAATTGAAAAAGCTCACTCTCAATCATTTTGATTGGTGAAGTGAAGGTACCTGATTTCAAGAAATTTTGAACCTATATTTCAGGTTAATGAACAGTTTACCCATTTATCTGAGGACTAAGGTGTACAAGCTATTTCAACCAGAATTTTATACTCACCAGGAATACATCCATAATGAATTGAGTCAGCTATGCGAGCACTATTGACTTGAGAACCACCAGGACATATGCAAAATTTATTTCTGTAGAATCTCTTTTGATATACCAGATGCCCAGTTGCCCTACTAATTATGTTATTTGAGATATCGAGTTCTGTATCATTCTCCCACACACGTGCCAGGATAACTTTGATTTTAGAGTTTCGGTGACCAGCCCAAAAACCAAGAGTTGTCCTGCAAAACACTTTTTGTTATGGATCTACATTTAAAACTAGATTAGGTTGCATTTGAAGTTCAAAAGCACCTTTAATAATAAAAAACTTACTACACACCAACAATTTCGAGCAATGATCATATCAGATACCCAAGTCCAAACTAGTTTCAAGAGATCAAAATAGATCCAAAGCTGCACATAAGAATTTCTCTAGAGCTATTTTCAGGTATTAGCATTCCTTGTTGCATTGCATGGTACGAGTTCTCTTATACTCAGGTTCATGTAGTAGATCCTACCAATATGTACAAAGCCTTTATACTAGATAATACATCACAAAGATATGATCACCAACAAGATAACCAAATTTGACTACATAATCTTTTCTTAGCAAAAGTTACCTGGTCTAAGTTCTGTGTGAACAATATCTCTGGCTTTGTTTTGTACAGGAATGCCAGAGTTTACAAGCCACTTCAAGGAATGAGCTCAAATAAGCCAATAAATCAAGCTTGTCAACCTTTCACAACTTGTATGCAGCTTCATAATCAATCAGTCCAATCACAGCTATTAAAATGATGGCTGCCAATATGACATTTGGGGTGTAATGAAAGAGTGGCATGAGAAACAACAGAGTCACTAGTACTGTTGCAACCATTATTGTGTTAGAGATTCTTGTTTGAGCTCGAGAATTGAGTTTACTGCAGATTGAACAAATAATCCTGAAAAATGAGAAAAAGAAGGGTTCAGAATAAGTGACCATTACTTGTGCTGCCTAGAAAGGTTCATGTATGGAGGATCATCACCTGTAGCAACATAACATGAAGAACAGGAACCAACAATGTTCATGAGACCAATAGAGATCATTTCTTTATTACCATCAACTTAGAAACATAATCCATTTACTATGTACATTATTTCTTCTACGCCCTTATGGATTACTTCATTAATTCCAATCAATAGCTTATAATAGCTTATTAATTCCAACTAACCTTATTTGAGTATCAAACAACAATTGTGATCAATACAGAAATAGAGAATATGGAGAAATCAAATGGATGATTTCAGCATACTTATTCGAAGATACACAATATACATTAACAAATATAAATAGTTGTAGTTAGGTACTCACAATATCCAGAATATTCTTTGCACCAATGTACATGTGCACAATAGCAATTGGACATGTGTGCTTAAAGAACTCTGGAAGAGTGATCTTATATGATATCAAAGAAACATATGAAAGTGTATATCTTCGCAAGAACCATGTTCTAACCTTGTAGCAAGTAATTCAACTGCCACTTTCTCTGTATCTTGCTTGGTTTTAATGTCAAAAGGACTTGCTTTATGAATCCTCATCTCCTCATTCACATCTTCCGGCTCTCCCAGGTCATTTGCAGCTACAGAGATATTGCCTTAACCATTTGATCACCAAAGCAGAATTAAGTTCCAGACATCCAAATGCATGGTCAGCACGACTGAACAATTAAAAAATACAATATCTGAATTGGATTATTTGAACAATGGCACATCCGTGTCCATATACTGTTCAATGGTTACAAAGCCCATCTAGTTCAAGTATACAAGCACTGATAACAGCACAGTGCAATTTCCTTCCTGGCACTCTTAACTAAATCACTTCCATGAATAACATTCCTGTAACAAGTGGCCACTCAAAACGTTTTCGACATGATTTTCTAGCAACCAAAATCATCTCAATTCATCATTATAGATGGAAAATTCTAATTTGGGAACAAAACTTGTTGCAATTAGTGAAGGATTCATTTAGTCAACTCATTATCTTAACATATGAAAAGGTTTACCATCCAATTTCGATAGCAAAGTCGCCACGAATGGTTTCAGGAGCGGATTCTGCGAGATTTGTAGCGCCAATAATTTTGCGGCCAGTAGTAACAACATTCTTAACCTCCCAGATCATGGCAACAATAGGGCCAGAGATGATGTAGTCAACAAGTCCACTGAAGAATGGCCTAGTGGACAAATCCTGATAGTGCTTCTCAGTAAAAGAACGTTCAACAGTCAGTAGCTTCAACAGTCGTTATGTTCTATTTATCAGAACGTAACGAACCAAACATCACATATACACCTGCAGAATCAGTATTATCCCCAAATCAATTAACGAAAATCATTAAATAGAGCAAGGAATTTAAGGGAAGGATGCACAAGGATAAGATCGAAGAGCGTATTTTGGTCAACTTTAACATAATCGGCGTCCCAAGTCTTGAGAGCCTCATCGAAGGAGGCGGATGCCGACGACGACGAGTCCTTCTCCTTCTCCTTCTTGACTGCGGCGTAAACGTGCTTCTTGCAATTCTATATGACCCTAGCGAGGATCGCTCCGGTGACTTTGGGCAAAGGGATCTCGCTGTCAGTGTAGCCGTCCTCGATCATCAGCTTAATCGTCTGTGAATGTAAAATATTACTATTAATATATTATATTTTGAGTTTCTTTTTCAACCGAGTCTTCCACATACTCTAACAAAAATCAACAAGTAGTATTAAAACTTGATTAGTCTACAACCGAACCATACTCTCAAGTCAAAAATCATTTTGTGAGGAGCCTTTACCAAAAATTGGCACTATAAAATTCTATCAATCTACAATCAGACATAAATCAACCATTGCTCTATCACTTTAATAAGTTTGCAAATCCTTCTGAGATTTGAAGGACTATAATGAGCTCGTTTTAGTTGGTTAGAAATTACGTTTATGTATTATGGAAAATCATGGTGCATGGATTTAACACACTCTCCTATAAAATTATATCAGTTTCTTATAATTAATTCAAACATACATTTATGCCGTCATCTCCATATTTTTTTGGCAACTTGATCATTTCCTTGGTTTCTTGATTATTGTTTGTTGATTGCAGCCATCAGACTGACCACTCAGTTAACAAGAAAATTCCTGGAAAGTAATAATCCAAAGCGGCCCAATTGCTGGGAGTGGATTTTACACAACGTTACGATATGAAAAAGGAGGAAATGAGGGACAGACTCATGCCATCTTTTTTCCCACCCACTCAGTAAATATAATATACAAAACGAACAGGTTAGTTGTAATATGATTCTTGTGTTTTCAAACTATAATTGTCTATATTAGGAACAGGGATCTGTTGACACCTTAGTCATCATATGGCATATCATTTTCAGAGGAAAGCTAGAACATTTAGAATTTAGTTTCAGTTTGCTAAGACTATTTTGTAGGCATGTTGGATTAAGTATTATAGTCTAATATGGAGGTGCCCTTCTCCTGTACATAGAAGATTTTCAGTTTACATTGATGCTCAAATCTCACTGGAATACCACGTCCGCCACAAATAGTTTAACCCACAACACCAGAGGAGTTGTTGCATAATGATGTTGACTGTATAAGCTTGTTGACTTAACCATATGAACACCTGAATGCAGCATTTCGTGATGTCATAATCAATTGTTGATACTGTAGGAAAATCCCGGGAGGTACATCACATGTACCGGCAGCGGAAAACAAAAATTTTTGTTCCCAGGACTTTCCCGAATCCCAGGATCCTGGTATCGGTATGAAGACATCAACCTAAATAGCCAAAGAGACTATCTCTAAAGGTGATCCACGCAGAGATCGAAAATCTAACCGAGTCAAACCCTTTGACCCGGAATAGCTAGAACAGATTAAAGCCTCGCTAGAGCCTACACTCATCCTCCGGAGAGCTTGGATTAACGTTGGAGGAGGATGAAGCTTGGAGAGCTTGATGAGAAAAATGAAGAAGAGATCGATGATGAGAGATCAAATCTCTTTTGGTTTCTCAAAACCAACGATTCTCTCTTCTTGCTTCATAAGCCACGAAAATCAATTATCGCCTAAAAAGAAACTCTTTCTTTTCTTTTATGTGAAGCCAACGATCTCTATTCTTCATCTTTTAAGTTTTTGTCTTTTTGTAATGATAAATGTGATGACTAGGCATCTTAAAGGAAGCTTCCATGCTTCCTCTCCTCCCATCCACGTATTTAGCATATATATATATAATATTAATTAATTAATTACTTAATTAATTAACATATATATAATTACTAAGAGGTCCAATCAACTGGAATTGGTCCACTTATTTATCGGGCCCGATCTTGTAAAATGATTTCTAAACCTTTCTTAGCAATATTGATGTCGCGATCTCATGGGACATATCCCAATCTCATCGGGATCCATTTAATCCTAATGCTCTCCATAATTGGAACTCGTCCAATTACTATTTTGATTCTCTCAAACACTCTTACGCGTGTGACCCTTTAGGCTCCGGTTATGTTGGCCACTTAGATTAACAATTAATCTGAGCAAGTCATGAGCGGTATCTAGCAACACATCATGACCCTAATTGATTTGGAAAGTAATCGGTTTGATGTATTCATCACGAACCAGATCACAAACCCTTCCATAAACAATTACCGTGCAATTCGTCCTTTCACCATCCTATACCCCACTTGGTTATGAGTATGGTCAAAGTGTCAACTCTCACTAGACTGAGTCTAGCCCAAGTGATATCAGTTCTCGTCCTGGGACTCATTACTTTATATGTCAATGAAGACACTCTTCATGACATACATGCTGGCCAGCCTTAGTAATGATCCCGACAAGAGGCCATGGGTATCTCTTCTGCTAATCCAGAAGTGGTGAATCCTTTATTGGCTACTCAATTATCTTGAATACCTCAAGTTGCACCAAGCACCACCCCTATGAGTTACCTCCGAAGGCAACAAGGAATGGAGTCAAAGCAGGATCAAGATTCAAGATATCCTTGAGTACCTCAAGTCTAAGGATACTTGCACCATTCTATGATGAGATTATCACCGACACTTAGATAAGATATCCATGTGATGATCTCATGGCAGTCATCCAATGAACTTACTACCGCTTAGTAAGCATCCACATGTCAATTCTAAATATCTCATATTTACAGTTTCGAGATCCACCGCTGATCCAATCAAGGAATATGACATGTGCTAGTCTATCCGGATTAATGATGTCCGGTCTCATTAATCCTATGACTAGGAGAATTTAGATATCTTGACATAATTGCACATGATAGGAACCTCAAGAGTATGATCACATCATAATTTCCTTCATGCTATGTCATATATCATGGACTTCATTAATTTGATTAAAGATCAAATCAATTCATAAACAATGTTTATGAATATCAAATTAATGAATAATGCCTTTTCTTTATTTATTCATAAAGTCCGCTCACGACTTTGAATAAAACGCGCTAAAGGGATTGCCTTTAGGGCACAAATAAACAAGATCGATTTGAACAAGTCGACTTATCGAATGAACAAGTCGACTTATCGGCATCGAACATGTGTAAGTCGACTTACACATGGTACAAGTCGACTTATCACTTACAAATCTCCCACTTGACCTAAAGTCAATCGCCTTAGTATCTAATACCATAAGCGAGTCCATGAGAATCACAATTCTCCCGTGACAATGGCTTTGTCAACTTAACAACAACACTTTGCTCGTGGGAATTCTCTCTATCGGGATATCATCTCGACTAATGATCTCCGAATCGGTGAAATACGAGTTCGGATCGTCGATAAGACCTTGGTTCCTTTGCACAAGACTAGCCCCATTGTATCACAATACAATCCTATGGGCCCATCACGGTAGGGACCGATCAAGTTCAAGAATGAACTTCTTGATCCAAAACGCTTCCTTTGTGCATCTCATGCGGCAATGTACTACGCCTCGGTTGATAAATCAGCAGTCCTCTCTTGTTTGGAACTTTTCCAATCGACCGCCACGCTTATTCGGTGTGAATGTATATAACCTGATTGTGATTCGAATCATCCTTATCGATTAAATACTAGCATCTGAATGCCCGCCACTGGAGATTTCCATCTCCATAGATCAAGAAAACATCCTTAGTGCTTCGCAAGTACTTGAGGATATTCTTGACACCACCCAAATGACCCTCACCAGATCCGATTAGTATCGTTCGTAACACTTAGAGCATACGATACATCGGGCCTCGTACATAGCATTGTTCCATGCTAAACCTCTTTAGCATCTCATCTATGTACGATGATTGTGAAAGACCAAGCAACCTTTGATTTATCTCTATAAATCTATATCCCTAGGATATAAGTTGCTTCACCAAGGTCTTTATCGCAAATTGATTGGACAACCAAATCTTAAGCGATTGCGAAGATAGAGACATCGTTTCCTAGTAATAAAGATGTCATCTACATACAACACAAGGAATACGATTGCAGTCCCATTAACCTTCTTATACACACAATGATCATCCGGATTTTGTGAGAAATCAAACTCTTTGAGTACCTCATCAAAACGGATATTCCAACTCCTGGATGCTTGCTTCAATCCAAACATGAAATTCTGAAGCTTGCATACCATTTCGCCATCGATGGAAGTGAAGTCCTCTGGTTGTGTCATACACATCCTCGGGTAGATTTCCTCTCAGGAAAGCTGTCTTCACATCCATTTGCCATATCTCATAATCATAATGAGTGGCAATGGCTAAGAGTATCCTAATGGATTTAAGCATTGCTACGGGGCTGAAGGTCTCGTCATAGTCAACTCTTTCGTGCGTGATTTAAATCCTTTAACCGAAGCATTGCTTTATAGGTAATCAAATTACCATCCATGTTGGTTTTCTTCGAAAACTCCTTTGCACCTCGTGGGTTTTATCCTTCAGTGTAACAACCAAAGTCCATACTTGGTTTTCATACATGGAATCCATTTCAGATTTCATGGCACAAAGCCATTTTTCAGACTCTGAACTTTTCAGAACCTCTTCATAGGTAGTAAGCTCATCATCTCGTACGAGCAATACGTCATTCTGTTCACTTACGAGAAATTCATATCTCTCGGGAACAGTGCGTATCCTACTTAACCTACGAAATTCGTGTGTAGTAGAAGGTTGAACTGTTATCTCATCTATATGAGTGACAGTTTCAGGTTCAGGCAGTTGATCTATGTTTGTTCGAGCATCTTGAACTTCTCCAAGTTCAACTTTGCTCCCACTGTCCTCTTGTAAAAGAAACTCTTTCTTTAAGAAAACAACATGCTTGGAAACAAACAACTTTTGTTCCTAAGCAAGGTAGAATTGATATTCCACGAACAAACACTTATCAGATTTTGCATCAAGCTAATCTGACTGTGTCCGCTTCACATAAGCAGGACAACCCCAAACTTTCATATGAGAAAGATAGGGCTTTCAGTTAGTCCATATCTCCATATGGAGTAACCACAACTGTCTTTAATGGAACTCTGTTTAGCAAGTAAACAGCTGTCTTGAGCGCATATTCCCAAAACTGTGGAAAAACCTATCATCAATCGCACCAAGTCTAACAAGGTTCGATTTCTCCTTTCAGCCACACCATTGTGCTGCGGCGTGCAAGGTGGAGTGTACTGAGATAAAATCCCATTATCTCTGAGATAATCCAAAACTGTTGGTCTAAGCATTTTCCACCACGATCTGATCGTAATGTATTCATACTTTTACCAAGTTAGTTTTCTACTTCATATCTGAATTATTTGAACGTTTCAAACGCTTCAGATTTGTATCTCATCAGATACAGATACTTATATCATGAATAATCACCGATAAAAGTAATGAAGTAAAAACAACCACTTCTGGCATGGATGGACATCAGACCACATACATTCAAATGTATCAGGTCTAATATTCCATTCACTCGTTTACCCTTACCTTTAAAGGATTACTTAGTCATCTTGCCTAATAAACAAGATTCGCATGTGTCATATGATTCATAATCAAATGACCCTAAACATCCACTCTTATGGAGCTTAGCGATGCGTGTCTCATTTATATATGGCCAAGCCGACAATGCCATAAGTAAGTTGATTTTAAATTATCTCGATTATGTCTTTCTGCGTCATTGACATTCATAACTGGATATGACATATCTAATATGTCAATTCAATTGCATAATGTACCAGTAGCATAGAGCCTTCCATTCGAACTAATAGAACAACCATTGCTACTAAAAGTCCAATGGAAATCAGCTCTATTTAAACATAAAACATACAATATGTTCTTTGTTTAAAACAGGTACAAAATGTCAATCATCCAATTTGAATACAAGCCCAGTAGGGAGTAACAAGACATAAGTGCCTACGGCTAATGTAGCAACTGTTGCTGCATTATCTACACAAAGTTCTAGTTCTCCTTTTATGAGCTGTCTACTGTCCCTGAGGCCCTGCATATCATTTCATATGTATGAGCCACATCCGGTATCTAATACCGATATGTTTTGATCAGGAATAGTATTAACCTCAATGACAAACATATTTGAAGAAGTAGAGGCATCTGGTGCCTTTTACTGCTTCAGGGACTCCAGATAGATTTAACAGTTTCGCCTCCAGTGGCTAGTCTTGCCACATTGAAAGCAAAATCCTTTTGGGGCAGTTTCTTTGGTTTTTCCTTGATGGCACTTCCCTTTGGTTTCTTGGCCTTTTTCTTCTTTGAACTAGAAGAAGAAGCATCCACCATTAGCACTTGCTATCTCTCTTGATAGCCAGCTCAGCTGTCATGAGCAGATTGATCAGCTCAGGAATTGTTGTGGATATATGGTTTATCTGATAGTTTAACACGAACTGTGAATAACCATCAGACAATCCAACCAGAATCAAGTCTCTACTTAACTCATAATCCATTACAAATCCTAAGACGGCCAATCTCTCAATATAGCCATTCATCTTGAGGCATCTTGCATGCCAGATATCCTCGAGCCATCTTTAATGGTGAAGAGTAGCCTTGAGGTCTCGAACCTTTCGCATCGAAAGCTTACTCATCAAACAGCTCCCTAAGATGAAATACTATAGAGTGAGCATCCATGGACTCGTCTTTGCTCCTGCAGCTCTAGTGACATCGAGGCAAGCATAAAGCAAGTATCCATATCAACATCCTTTAGATGCTTACAATATGCTTTCGATCCCCATCAAGAAGATCGACGGCGAGTGCAACGGAAGTGGAACATCTAGGACGTATCCAGTTCCTCAGATCTAAGAACAATTCTCAGATTCCTTAGCCAATCAAGAAAATTCGGTCCAAAATAGAGAGCGAAAATTCACACTGAAAAACTTCTTCAATCAACCTAGCGCGATAGAGAGAAGGAATGATAGAATAGAAATGCCTGCATGATCATAAGGACTTGCATGATATGCATATGGCTCCCACTAGTTTCCTAGAATCCATAACCCTCTTTACGAATCCAGAGAAACAAAGTGACATAATGTCCTAGTGGGTCGATATCCGACATTGCTAAGAGTGACCTTGGGTTTACCCAACAAGCCACAACTTAGGTCAATCGGTAGGTATCGGTCATACCAATTGTATCATCGATAACCGACATTAAGAATGACCTTGGGTTTACCCAACAAGCCACCTTATGTCTCGGAGGTATCGATATACCAATTACATCTTAGACACAACTATCGATCGTCTATCAACTTGTTGATGTATGCACTTACATTGGGTATCAACTCTTTGATGCGCATACATCTGATGTATGCTTCCCAATTTCGCCTCTGTCCACGTTGACCTTGAGGTTAGCTCAACAAATCAACGCTTCTAGGAAAACCGACCCATTAATTCGAAAATCTCATTTTCATGGTTCGAACATATTCGTATAGAGCGAGCTTGAGGTTAGCTCAACAAGCCAACTCTATAAGAACTCTAGTTCTTACCATATTAATGGAAGGCGTTAGTTTTCATATACCGAGGAGGGATTTCGGGTCTCATCTACTTCTTCTCCAAGCCGTAGGATTATAGTCACCATGACTATATGATATGATTTAGGGCATTTCATCAATCACATTGAGTCTATACCTAAAATCATCAATCATCCCACCTATGCATGCCACAAGTCGACTTTCATCAAATGCAAGTCGACTTATGCTTCTGCCCACACACAAGTCGACTTGTATGACACAAGTCGACTTATGTCATCTGCCCATGAACAAGTCGACTTACAAGGTACTACAAGTCGACTTATACTGAGATCTTGAACAAGTCGACTTATTCTAACCACAAGTCGACTTATCCAAAAATCTTGAACAAGTCGACTTATATCATATACAAGTCGACTTATTCAGGGAATTTTGCTAAAATCTCTAATCGGCTAATTCCTCAATCAGTACAATTCCAATTCTCAACACCATCATACCTAGGGTAATATCTGTGAATTGATGCCTCAATGAACACTTCATTGATTCATGAATGCCTTAAATAGTCAAACTATATGAAAAGCTTGAAATGAGTCAAAACTCATTAATTCCCAAACAATTTAGGAACACCCAAATTATCATCCTAAGCATCTCTAGCTAGCACATACATTATCAAATTTACTTCAGCACATGCCATAAAAAATATGACGGTCAAAACAAACAAGATAATGCAATATACTAAAGAGACGCTAATGTGATCAATTCGGCATTCAAAAATTCTTGGAAAAACAACTTCAAGCAATTCAGTTTGGCAATCATACTACATCAAGATAACACATTTTTAATCACATTAAAAATGGTTCAAGGCATTGGAACTGAAAAAGCACACTCAATCAAGCCAAGCAAAACAGTCCCAACAATTTTCACAAAACTGTCCAGTTCTGTACATTGCTCGAAATGATCAATGAAACAATTTCAGTAAATCATGAGAAAATTGTATAGGTTACTACATGTTCAGAACATGCTACATGAATTTTTTCAGGATTTTAGGCCATCAAAAACTCAGTCAACCTAAATAACAAAACCGATTCAAAATCTGTGTTCATCAGCACAGCAATTCCCAACAGCATAGAATAAATTCGTGAATAAATATCCAATCACCTTGAAATCCAATTTCCATGCTCACAGACATTCACCAACATCTTAGAGACATGTAGGTGAGGAAAATCCGAAAAACCATTTTTCTAGAATTTATTCTCGATTTTATACTCATTCCTGTTCCAGAATCGTTTCACAAAACAGCATCTGTAACCTTAGGGGATTAATTAGCAAAACTATATCAAATCAAATCGATAAATTCTGAAAATTCATAGACATATTCTCTAACATGTTATGAACTATCCTGGGCAGAAAAATTTCTAAAAACATATCACCATATAAATTCGAAAATTGGACAGCAAGCATGCATCAACAGAAAATTCCAATAGAATTTCTGATCTCGCTTAGGTTATAGCTTCATACGGGATACCAGACGCTCTGATACCACTGTAGGAAAATCCCGGGAGGTACATCACATGTACCGGCAGCGGAAAAAAAAAATTTTTGTTCCCAGGACTTTCCCGAATCCCAGGATCCTGGTATCGGTATGAAGACATCAACCTAAATAGCCAAAAGAGACTATCTCTAAAGGTGATCCACGCAGAGATCAGAAAATCTAACCGAGTCAAACCCCTTTGACCCGGGAATAGCTAGAACAGATTAAAGCCTGCTAGAGCCTACCTCTGTCCTCTGGAGAGCTTGGATTAACGTTGGAGGAGGATGAAGCTTGGAGAGCTTGATGAGAAAAAATGAAGAAGAGATCGATGATGAGAGATCAAATCTCTTTTTGGTTTCTCAAAACCAACGATTCTCTCTTCTTGCTTCATAAGCCACGAAAATCAATTATCAAGCCTAAAAAAGAAACTCTTTCTTTTCTTTTATGTGAAGCCAACGATCTCTATTCTTCATCTTTTAAGTTTTTGTCTTTTTGTAATGATAAATGTGATGACTAGGCATCTTAAAGGAAGCTTCCATGTTTCCTCTCCTCCCATCCACGTATTTAGCATATATACATAATATTAATTAATTAATTACTTAATTAATTAACATATATATAATTACTAAGAGGTCCAGTCAAATTGGGGTCGGTCCTACCGGCCTATCGGGCCCCGGTGCTGAAACAGCTCCGGAAACCTTTCTTAGCAATATTGATGTCGCGATCTCATCGGGACATATCCCAATCTCATCGGGATCCATTTAATCCTAATGCTCTCCATAATTGGAACTCTGTCCAATTACTATTTTACAGATTCTCTGAAACACTCTTATGCGTGTGACCCTTTAGGCTCCCGGTTATGTTGGCCATTTAGATTAACAATTAATCTGAGCAAGTCATGAGCGGTATCTAGCAACACATCATGACCCCCAATTGACCGGAAAGTAATCGGTTTGATGTATTCATCACGAACCAGATCACAAACCCTTCCATAAACAATTACCGTGCAATTCGTCCTTTCACCATCCTATACCCCACTTGGTTATGAGTATGGTCAAAGTGTCAACTCTCACTAGACTGAGTCTAGCCCAAGTGATATCAGTTCTCGTCCTGGGACTCATTACTTTATATGTCAATGAAGACACTCTTCATGACATACATCTTGCCACCTTAGTAATGATCCCGACAAGAGGCCATGGGTATCTCTTCGCTAATCCGAAGTGGTGAATCCTTTATTGGCTACTCAATTATCTTGAATACCTCAAGTCGCACTCCAAGCACCACCCTATGAGTTACCTCGGAAGGCAACAAGGAATAGAGTCAAAGCACGGATCAAGATTCAAGATATCCTTGAGTACCTCAAGTCTAAGGATACTTGCACCATTGCTATGATGAGATTATCAACGACACTTAGATAAGATATCCATGTGATGATCTCATGGCGGGTCATCCAATGAACTTACTACCGCTAGTAAGCATCCACATGTCAATTCTAAATATCTCATATTTACAGTTTCGAGATCCACTACTTGATCCAATCAGGAATATGACATGTGCTAGTCTATCCGGATTAATGATGTCCGGTCTCATTAATCCTATGACTAGGAGAATTTAGATCTTGACATAATTGCACATGATAGGAACCTCGGTAGTATGATCACATCATAATTTCCTTCATGCTATGTCATATATCATGGACTTCATTAATTTGATTAAAGATCAAATCAATTCATAAACAATGTTTATGAATATCAAATTAATGAATAATGCCTTTTCTTTATTTATTCATAAAGTCTGCTCACGACTTTGAATAAAACGCGCTAAAGGGGATTGCCTTTAGGGCACAAATAAACAGTACCAACCTTGAACAAGTCGACTTATCGAATGAACAAGTCGACTTATCGGTACCGAACATGTGTAAGTCGACTTACACATGGTACAAGTCGACTTATCACTTACAGATACAACCAACATGTTATTGTAATTCAAATGCATGATACCATTAAGATCATATTAGAAATTGAACCTGCGATTGTTGTAGCCGATCGTCATGATTGGAACCTAAACTCCTGAAATCCTTACAAATAGCGACTGTCTGGTTGTGATTGTCCTCGTAAGAAATCAAAAAACAATTTAGGATAAAATAAATATGCCAACACAAGCAAACATTATCAATAACCCAAAAACCAACCTAATGTGGATGTAATATGGGAGCCCAGCTGCTGGAGATAATCTCCCGTTGTTGGGAATTATCTTCGGATTCCTGAATACAATCGTTTACACCAAATTAAGTTAACATAATAACTCATAAATTTATATACGTCATTATAAGCAATATAATATCACGACACGTTATACCTGAGTGCTGCAAAGGGGGATAGGGGGTTGAATCTGCCACATTTGTTAAAGTTCTGCAATTCTTCGCATTCTTCCTCTTCTTTGAACTTTTTTCTAGTCCACCCCTTAATCTCTTACTTGATTTCAGTTTTGGCTTCATTTTCCGACCTCTTATCTCATTCATGTCGGCAAAATGAACACCAGGATCATTCCGCACATTCCTTTCAGTATTTGATCGTGAGCGTAGGCTTAACTCATGATCTTGTGGTATTTGATTCTCTTCATCAACTGTTTCTTCACCTTCCAATGTCTCATCAACCATCTTCAACATGTTCAAGAGATTATCTTTCACAACTTGATACGTATCTCTCCTCTCTGCTGCCCTTGTCACCAATCGCATGCTTAATGTACACAATTCTTTATATCTGATACTTGATAGCTGGCACGAATCCATATTACTATCATTGACTGTTGACTCCATTTGTCCAATCGTCTAACTTTTTGCTTTCCTTGTCCATCTTTTCATAATATACTTGCATGGGATTGTCGAAATATTCTTCAAGCTATACACCTTCAAAACATGAGAGCATAACTCCTCATATCGCCGCTCATCAATTAGCCTCTGGAAGTGGCTAAAAAACTGAATTAAGTTATGCTGGTAACTAACGTACTTTTTAAGCATACTGTTCATGCTCTCACTTCGTTGCGTGGTCATCATGTCTGCACAAAATATTTTGCGCCCATGAACCAAAGCCCATTTTTCCTTTATGCTGTACAAACGTCTCAACCAGTCATTATCCTGAAGTTCATATTTTTCTAACATCTTCGTCCATGCAATGAAAAAGGCTTCTTCTTCTTCATACTCAGATGCAGGCGCTAAAATCCCTTGCAAACTCTTTAAACTTAGAGAATATACTACTCAAATGTATGGCAACATTTTGATAAATGTGCCAAATACAAAGTTGATGATGAGTATTTGGCCATGTTGATGTTAATGCCTTTGCCATTGCCGCATCTTGATCAGTAAGAATCGTGATAGGCGTTTTCTCATACACCGCTCTCTGAAATGTGTCAAACAACCAATTAAATGTTAGAGCAGTTTCATCATAGAGGAGTGCACCACCGAAAATTGTAATTTGCTTGTGATGGTTGATACCGACAAACAACGCAAGTAGACGACCCTCACTATTCTTCTTGTATGTCGTATCGAAGCAAACAACATCACCAAAATGTAAGTAGTCGTTCCTCATTTTCCTATCACACCAAAATATGTTAGTCATCAAATCATCTTCGTCCACTTGAATGGAATAAAAGAAATTCGGATCTTCCACCTGCATCTTATACAAATATGCAAATAGCTCACGTGTATCTCCCCTTTTCATGCCTCCAGTTCGTTTAGACCTCAAATAATTACTGTAATCATCCGGGAGAAATCTAACATTGTCTCTACCACCTGCTTGTCTCACCATAAGATCATGAGATGCTTTCGGTCAAATGTCCACATCATTAGCCATTTCAATTTCCATAGCCGCGACTGAAGATATCTTCCTGTGACTTCTATGCAAATGTGTTTTGTTTGGGGATAAGAGGTAATGGTTGTGATCCTCGACGAACTCAATGACTTGAAATTTCCCAGTATGCAAACTATTCACTTTCATTCTTGCCTCACAACCAAATCTTGTTTCTGCACGTCGGGCTCTTACATACAAATCTCTTTTGTCGGCCCTCCGTTTACTTTCAGCACTACAAACAAAAAGCCTACAAATCAACTTACCACTTTTGTCTTTGTGACTTTTGCTTCTTCTAATTCCAAATTCCACTTACTTGGCATAAGTTAAATAACATTGATATGCATCTTCTTCTGTCTTGAACTGCATGCCAATTTTCGGTATTATCTCTCTTCCAACCAAATTACTTCTATGCATATGAAAACTCTCGTTCCGACAAGCAATATCATTGTTACGTTGCTCGTTATCACTTTCATAATTTAAACGGCGGCATGGCGTCGATGTACCTTCCATTTTTACACCTGTGAAATTATAAAATTCAGCACCATTATGAAACATATGGTTAGTCAGAATACAAAAAACGAACTTATACAATAACGTATAATGTCTGAATTTTTAACCCTTCCATGTGTTATGTCAGTTTTGTATAAAAAAAACTATATGTGTATTGATGCTAAGTTGTTTCCAGTTTACAATCGATAGGTTTACTTTAACATTAACTAAACCTTAATGCTTACCAAATCAACTGTAAAACATTTATTATCATTAATAGCAAGTTGCGTTAACACAGGAAAAGAAGTTAACAGAGTGTTAACATTTATTAAAGAATAATACGAAATACTGGAGAGAAAAGGATACAATTTTTTTATTCCTTCACATCATGAGGTAATATATACAAAGAATTCTGTACACTAACTGAGCTAACAATACACAACAGAGTTTGTTATAAGGTAACTGAATATTGTTACAAAACCAACATAACTGTTATAGCTAGAATGAGATATATAGAATTTATCCCTTAACATTTATTACCATTGGCAACGTTACAACAGAGTTGCGTTAACACAGGAAAAAAAGTTGGAAACCATTATTATTCACCAAAACATACGACTGCCATCAACCATACAACACAACCAACTCAACTATCTCATATTAATTACCACTAACGTTATGTCAACAACTATTTATTAACAGAAACATTCCAGATATATTACAATGAATAACAAAATGTTAAATAGACAGATAGAAGTTATATCACATGCAGAACATAAATTACTATACATTTCTTTAACAACCAGCTTGTAAAAAAACAATATAAAAACACAGCCATTTTCCTAGTTTCTGCACAACATAAAGTAATGGTATTAAATTTTAACACCTGAGAAGGAGATGAAAAATATACAATGTTGCAAGTAATAATGCAGACAGCTTGGAGAAGAAGCTCTGTTTTTTAGATGAACAGTAAACAACTTTCTCAAAATTATATAACCAAGTTATTCATTGGCGGGAATTGTTTGAGATCATTTATTTGGAAATGACAACTCTTTCCCATGTCATCATTATTGTTCATTAATGCCTACAGAATTTTTTAATATTGTATATGTTTATTCATTTTCGTTTTATTTGCTTAATATAATGTCATGAAAGACTATGTTCATTCCCGTTTATTTCAATAATTATGATCTTTAATTGAATTATATAATTGAATTACATCAACAACAACTGCAAATGATAATACCGAATTTAATTATGTTATTAACAAATGTCTAATTTAATTATGTTATTAACAAATGTCATATTTGTCAAAACCGATATACACTAAATTCGCTAAACCAATAATAATAATAATATTACTAATAATTAAAGTAATCAATACATATTAATTCTAATAAATACATATTATATTATAATAATAAAATAAATAATATTAAGATTTAGATAACTATAATAATAATAATAATAATAATAATAATAATAAGATAATAAGATCATAATACTAATAATACCAATAATCATAACAATAACAATAATTATAATAATAATGATTACTAATAAATTTGAATTATATAATATTAATAATAAGTTTAATTATAAACAACTTTGAATTACAATAATTACACATAATAATTATATATTTCAAATATTTGTAATAAAATTTTAGACTTCAATAAATAAAAATTATTAATATAGTTATAATTTTCATAAAAATAACATTAATAAATTTGAATAATATAAAATACAAATTTATTATAATAATAATTATAATAATTACACATCATTTTAAACATTTGAATATATTGTAATAATAAATTTAAATTCTAATTGCCAAAAATTATATTATAATATTAAATTATATAATATTAATATTTACATAACTATAATAATAATAATAATAATAATAATAATAATAATAATAATAATAATAATAATAATAATAATAATAATAATCAAAATAATAATAATAATAAGAAGAAGAAGAAGAAGAAGAAGAAAAAGATCATAATACTAACAGTACCAATAAAATAACAATAACAATAATAATAATAATAATGATTAGTATTATTATTCTAATAATAATATTTACATAATAATAGAAATTATTATAATAAATTTTTCAATATTCATCTTGAATATAGTAATCATAATAACAATAATAATAATAATAATAATAATAATAATAATAATAATAATAATAATAATAATAATAATAATAATAATAATAATAATAATAATAATAATATGATAGTACTATTAATAATAATAATATTAACATTAATAACAATAATAATAATAATAATAATAATAATAATAATAATAATAATAATAATAATAATAATAATAATAATAATAATAATAATAATAATAATAATAATAATAATAATATTATTATTATTATTATTATTATTATTATTATTATTATGGTTCTTTTCAAAAATGTTTGTTATTATTTATAACATATTGCTAAAACGTGATGATATTATTATTATTATTATCATCGAATTTTGCTAAGAAAAATTTAAAAAATCAGGAATTTTATGATATTATTTAATATCGTTAGGAATAAATAATTTAATAAACACAAGAATAAGAGTATTGTTAACAAATGTCATATTAATAAAAACTGATATACACTAAATTTTCCTAAACCAATAATAATAATATTATTACTAATAATTAAAGTAATAATGGACATTTCATGAGGGGGTAGGCTCATGAGGGACGGCCGCCTCATGAAATGTCCATTATTGTCTGTCGTCCTCATGAGTCTCACTGAAATGGGCGGACTCATGAGGTTTTAATAATAAAATAATACTAGTTATTAATAATAAATATTATAAAAATAATATATATAGTAATAAGTATATAAACTAAAGTCGAAAAATAATTATAATAAATAAAAATTATAAAATGATTATATTAATAAGAATACTAAATTTAATAATAATAAGAACAAAATTAATAATAATAAGCAATTCTATAACATATATTAGAAATAAAGATATATGCATTTAATCATTATAAGGAATTTATAATAATAATAATAATAATAACAATAATAATAATACTAATACTAATATTGATAATAAATTTAATTAAATAATTAATAAGATTTATAATAATAAGTATACAAACTAAAGTTGGAAAATAATAATAATAATAATTAATAATTATAAACAATATAAAATTATTCAGAATAATAAAATTAATAATATTAAGAAGAAAATTACTTAATTATAACAAATTTCATTATAATAATAGAAATTTAATTAATTAAAAAATTAAATAATCATAAAGAAAATTATAATTATGATTATAATACTAATAATAATAATAATACATATAGCAAAAGATTAATAAATTTATTAACAAGGAATTTAATAATAATTACAATAAATTATATAATTACTCTACAATAAATATAATAATAATAATAACCAATTTAATAATAATATTTAATATTTATTATAATAATGGGAATAAAATTAAATAATAATAATAATAATAATAATAATAATAATAATAATCTTTTATTATTATAATTAGTGAAAAATTAATTAAATTACACAACGATAATAATAATAATTATTATTATAATTATTATAATCAAAATCATAATAATTATAATAATAATACTAACATTAATCATAATAAGGATAATACTAATTATAATAACAATAATTGAATTAATTATAATAAATTATAAAATAATCAGATAATAATAATAATAATTATTATTATTATTATAATAACATAAGATTATAATAAACAGACTAAATTATTAAAATTTAATAATAATAATAATAACAATAATTATCAACTTCTAGTATTTTAAATAAAATAATCATAATAAATTTCACAAATACTCTACAATAAATTTAATAATAAAATTTACGTTTTATTTAAAACCTATTATTTTGTTATTATAACATTATTTATTTTGTTAGTAAATAATACTATATAAATAAATATACACTTAATATCAAAGACAAAATTAATTGTGTCTGTGAATTATAATAAAATGGGATAAATTTTATCAACAAATAATCATGTTTTAATCCTGTCGAGATCCAACTAGATAATAAACATTTATACATGGCTTTGATGTGATGTTTCTTTGTCCAAGCCGCCTACCAAGTCGGCTTGGCTTTTTTTCTTTCATCTTCTCTATCTGATGTCAAGTACGTGCTTTTAAAATTTGAAGCAAAAACGGCGTCATTTAAAAGTTGGACAGGACAAAGTTAGACAGGTGATCTGCACTTGAAAAATTGGTCTTTATTTGTAAGATTTTTTTTTTATTTTTTGCAATTCATTTACTTGTATCCAATCAAATTTTGTTTTTTCAGTTCGATCAAAAATTAAATTAAATTTTGATTTTTTAAAACTTTTATTTTACAAGAATTTGGGATAAAACCAGGCCTTACAAATTACAACGCCTGAATTCACACGAATATTTGAATCAATCGATGGGGCCTAAGTTAAGCTTTTCACGTAATTATCTAACTCCGATATTATTAATAATGTTGACACAGTTACATATAGCCATCAACTGGTAATTAATAACTATTTATTATTGAATAAAAATATTTTTACTATTTTCATAATTATGATAATTTAATAATGATAGCCTTAAGGTTTTCTTTGATTTTTATTTATTTTTAGGTTACTATTTTTTAAAAAAGTAAAATTTAAAAATCATATCGGTAGAATAAGAAATTTAAAATTTAAAGGTTAAATTGATAATTATATTGTCATAAAATTAACATATAATAAAAATTAATTAAATTTGAAATAGGATTGAAGAAATTATTCTTATCCATAAAAAGCTAAAATTAATTAAAATTATAAAATAAAAAATTAATTAATTTATTTTAATTTATAAAAATAAATTAATTTACAAAATTAAATTCAATCCGCGTGGGCACATCCAACAACCAGAGATTGAACTACAAAGTCGATGGTGAGGTCCGTGAACATTGACATATTGGCCATTCACCGGTAAAAAGGTGAAATTTTCTCATTTCTTAAAATGAAAATTTACCTTGATCTTAGCTTTTATGTTAAAATATAGTATCTTATAGTGGTTTGAGAGACTTTTAAGAATAGTTTGTAATACAACTCCTAAATAATTCGTTCAGATTAAAAATAATAAAGATTAACAGATTTTTTATGCTTATCCACCTTTATAATATAGTTGTTTTTATAGTAAATTGTTTTTGTTAACTAAAATATATATGTAGCTATACCATATACAAATATATTAATAAAAATATGGTAATATTGTCCCCTGCAACTAAATATACAAAGAAATCAAATTCTGCAATACAAATTAATATAGTAGTGAAAAGTAGGAAAAGTAAGGATCGTTCCTATGAGAACTCTATTGGTAAATATTACACGAGTCGAAAACTAAACCAAATTGAGGTTTTTCAACTAAAGTGATTTAAAACAATTAAAAATGACAAAATTTTGAAATTAACGAAAATATTCAAATCTAAAAAATTAGTAACAAACCTTGGTTTCGAGTCACCTTCGTTATCAAACTAATAATGATCATCTACAAAAATTATGTCCATTAACAAATACTCATTGGGTGATATTCTCCCTTAAGATTAAATGAATAGAAACATAAATTCTAATTACTCTAATTAACCAATAACTTAGATACGATCTTAAGTTTGATTAATTAATAGCTTTAAGAACTAAGAGAACCAGTGAGCAAGACAATACATATACGATATGTATTTAATCTAGATAAATATCTTTTCTAGACTTTCCAATCCCTAACGTAAAGATGGTAATCCTAATTTTCACTTTGGATTAGCAAAACTAAACATCAAATTATACTAATATAGCTATAAACTAAATCAATAAATTTCTAGTTGACACCCTAGAGATCAATCAATTCAATCATAAAAAGTAATTCTGAAGACGCTTAATATTTATCAATGGAATAAACTTTATTCAGAAAATCTCACACATACTAGGTGATAACGTGGTTCCCTTCAACCAAAAAGAAGAATTTAGTTACTCATAATAAAGGCAAAACCTAACAAAAGAGTAGCAGAACATATCATCTCCTTATCTGGTCTTTTTTAGAAAATACAAAAACTCTAACCCAAAAGCAGAAAAAACAACAGCAACAACCAAGAAATGCAAAAGATGATGTATCTGGATGTCCTGCCTCTTCTCTCTTCTCTCTTATCGTTATCTTTATCATATACACTCCCCACATAATCAGGCAGTAGATCCCCACCTAAAAGATAACAACTTGATTTCCTAAATAATAAAAATCCTAAGTGTATCGAATCTGTATTTAAATCAGATTCTACAGATAAATTTTCACTTTACACGTGCCCACACTTAGTCAAAAACTTTTGTACCAGGTGAGAATTCAAATTGTCTTTGCTTACTTTTCATCTTTTTTATTCAAATTAATCTCCTATGTGTTGAAAACCATATGAGAATAATTAAGAATTAAGTTCATTAATTTTAAATAAAAATTTCAACATGTTAAAGAGATTTATATCCAAAGTTAGCACAAAATAATCTTTTGCTCATCCTCGACAAAGTATATTTACAATCAATTGGCCAACTAATCAACTTCCTTTATTCCAAGTCTCACAACAATAAATAGTGCACACTTCAAGAGTCAAAAAAATTGTAACTAATGGATATCCCAGAGTTAACCATTCAAGTAATATAAAGAAAGTCAATTTAAAGCAATCATATTTCAAAAACTAGCACATAATTGTAGCAAACTCTCACAGATTGGATTTCACTCAAATCACTAAAGTGTTTGTTGGTTCAGTATTTCACTCAAATTCTTCTAATGCAAATATTCTACCACATGCTTACTTTTTCACCAACTTTTCACCACTTGAAATACAAGCATGTACAAATCAAAAGGACTTTACTCAAGGTTATATTGGGCTATAGGTAAAAGTAAGGATTGATAAATGGAAAAGGGCAAAAATCATAAACATTAGCAAAGCACCTAATCACTTTTGGAGACACAATTCAATCACAAAGGAGTCAACAATGTTGTTCTGTGGAGATAGATTACTTCGTAACTTGTGTTCACTGCTGTATTGTTATTTTTCTTTTTTTAATCAATGTATTGATATTTAAAGATAGTAGTATAACGCACAATTCAAATCTAAATCTCTTCAATTTCCTTTCATCTTTTTCTTTTCCTTGCTTTCCGTATCTCTCCAAATAAGTTTGACATAAATTGTGGTTAGAATGCCCACTTACATGGGGGAAGATATGAGAGGTTTTAGTTGTTTATTGTGAGTTTATCAAGAAAAAGAGTTCAATTCAAAAATTTTAACAAAGGATATTGAATTAGGTTGGCTTTTTAAGCTAAACGGTTAAAACAAAGATGACCTTTATCATTTTTGTGCAAGCATGTATTGATGTGGTCGCAAGTCGATTCCAAGCCAGTTCTAGAGACAAATTCACCTTAGAAGATAATCACACATCAAAGAAATACAAATTGATATAGATGTTTTGTTGAACCCCAATCTTTTAGTAGAATTTTGAAATATTAAATGAAATTAAATTGGTGTTTTTGAGTATGTATGTATTGTGGGTGTTTTAGAGTTAAATGAAATAGATGTGAAAAGAAGTGAATTTTGGTTTTTGATGACTTAAAATTTTTGAATAAATTTGTGTGTGTAAGGGTACCATGACAATTATAGTGAATAATTTGATTAGAATGGAAGTTGAAAAGCAAAAAAAATGATTAGTGAAAGTGTTAAATTTTAGGAAATTGCAAGTCTGACTTTTTGGGATGAATAATAACAGAGAGTTGACTTTTGATGTGAAATCTTTGTTAATTTTTTTGGGTTGATTTAGGTAGAATTTGATAAAATAATCTTCATGAAAGTTGTAACTTCTGTTGATAGCTTTCTATTGCTATAAAGTATGACATTTTTTGATATCGGGATTGAAAGTTATGATCTTTCAAAGTTAAGGTTATTTTGCTTTGTTTTTAAAAATGTTATTAAGGGTAAGTTTGTGTGACTATGTTTTGAGGCAACTTTTTTATTGATGTAGTTTGAATTGGATCAAGTAACTAGATTGAAAGTTGTAGAGGAAGTTTATATCTTTTCAATGATGTATAATATGCTATTTTTGATTTTGGAAATTGAAAGATGTGAAATTGTGAAGTTGGATGTGGTTTAGGGTGAATGTTTAGGGGCAGAAGCTTTGATTGAAAAATTGACCTAGTTACAGGTTGAAATTGCCTTTAAGTGCTTCATGAAAGTTTTAGACTATGTTTTGATATTTCCATTGATGTAAAGTATGGAATTTTTGGACCATGGAATAGGAAGTTATGATTTTTAGAAGTTTTTGTTACTGTTTGGCATGATCATTAGTGGACAGAAACTTCGAAGTGATTTTTGACTCCCTTAGAGGTCAAATTGATTTTTTAGTCCTTCATGAACGTTGTAGGTTGCATTTTGATCTTTTCATTGATATAAAGTATGACATTTTTGGACCTTGGAGTTGAAAGATAGAAATTTTAGAAGTTGAGTTACTGTTTTGGGATGACTAGTATTGGACTGAAACTTTGAGTGGGTTTTTGACCCCTTTAGAGAGGGTAAGTTCTCCATGGAAGTTGTAGAGCTTCCTTTCTGCGTTTTATTGATACCAAATTTGCAAAATTTGGAGTTTTGAGTCAAAAGTTATAAATGTTGGAAGTTAGGTAGTCGGGGAAAAGGGAGCAGGGCTCGCGCCTGACCCGACTCTCTTTCATTCTTTTGCTTATAACGTTTCTGTCCGACATCCGATTGACTTGATTTTTAAAACGTTGGATTCCTAAGTCATCTCTCTACCTCTCCATGAAAATTGGAGATTTTTTAGATTAAATTGAGGAAGTTTGATTGAATCAAATTGAATTGGAAAACTTTTTGAACATGATTCAGTATTTTAGTAAATTCTTGATGTGTAGAGATCCAATTGAGTTGATTATTATTTCAAAATAAACTAGAGACATGGGGCTACAAGGTATCTAAAGGAACTGAATTTTAATTTGGACTCTAGGACCTTCAATTTCTGAATTGAATTTGGGTTTAATGTTCAGTCTTGGATTAGTAAGAGCTGAAAGTATTTTAGCCATAACTTTTTCTCTAGTCTTCCAAATGAAGTGATTCTTAATTTGGATTAAACTAGAGAGATAGGGCTACAAATTTTCTGATGTAATTGAATTTTAATTCAGTCTCTAAGAGTGTCAATTTTTGGATGGAAGTCAAGCTTAGGGAAATGTTTTAGTATAAGAATAGTCCGAAAATGTTTGGAGTATAACTTTTGAACTATTAAACCTAATTGAATGATTTTTGTGTCATTATGAAATTGAGACAATGAGGAACAATTCTCGAGAGGAAGTTTTAGCAAATTCTTTCAATTTGATGATTAGAAAAATATCCTAAGTTAATCATGATTTAATGATATTTTGAGACTTTGATTTATTTTATGATTTTGAGGATTTAATTAGCATGTTAATGTGAGTAATTAGCATGTTAATTTGTACAAGGCCATATGATATGGAGTGAATTATTGAATTAAAGTGTTAAAAACGCATGAAGGGCAAAAGTGGAAGATCACTGAAGGTTTTAAGTTATAAGGCTTATATGTAAGGGCATAAGGGTCTTTTCTCATTCATTAATGGCAATTTGGTAAATAAGAAGTGTGGGTTTTCGTATAAGAAGAAGAGAAGCACGAAATTGAAGAAAAGAAAGAACAAAAGGAAAGAAGAAATGAGAAGAGTGTGTTCCGGATGGAGAAGAAGAGAAAAGAAGAAAGAAACTTAGGGTTTGATTTTGGTGAGTTTCAAGTGCGACTTTGATGTTTATTCAAGAGGGAAAAATGAAGAGGAGCACAAGAGCTTTAATTCAAGCCAAGAAACCTCTCTTTTGGTGAAGATTAAGGTAAGATTAGAATTTTGATTTGTTGAATTTTGAAAGAATTTTGGTTTAGATAGCTTGAGAATTGTATGGGTTTAAGTTCACTTAGATCAATTTTGGTGATTGCATGGTATGAATTGTTCAATTTTGGATTTCTATGAATTAGGGATTTTGTCTTGGATGAGGAAAATTAAGAGAGGCAATAGAGAAAAAGAGGTTTTGAACAAGTTTCAATCAAGGATATGAGGTGGGTACCATGTTTATAATATGAATTATGAGCCAATTATAAGTTTTCGAAAAATCAAGAAGAGAAATGATTTGCAAATTCATTGTTTTCAAATAATTCGATAAATAGCTACAATTGTAAACTTCTTTGTTTATAAATGATTTTGATAAATTGCTACGATTTTCGCATTCCTTGTGTTTGAATGATTGAGAATTTGATATGTGAATTTGTGTGACATTGTGACATTATGAATGAAGTTGTGTTTGAATAGGACATGATTATGAAAATTGAGTTTCCGAAATGTGCCTTTGGGCGATCATCTTTCAAGTGTGAAAATATGTTATGTGGGCTTGGTTAGGTCCCATAAGATGTCAAGTGCACTTGTCAAAGGCTTCGCCCACCTACCCGTTAGTGGCATTGGAGCTCCGTTAAGGATTCTCATAAATTCACGGCTACACTGGACTGCTATGCGGGAAGGTGTAGTACGTTCTGTTCACGGCTACATAGGACCGCTATGCGGGAATGTGTAGTACGTTCTATTTTCTAGACCGACCTAAACTATTTCTGATGTGTTATGTGCTTATGTTTTGTTAATAAATGTGATGCATACATGATTTGAAATTGTTCGTGAATTTTTGAAAAATTGAAAATTTGGAGAAATAAGCATTCGATGTTTCATCCATGAAATTTTATGAAATGACAATGAGTTTTGAAAATAGTTTTTGCTTATTTTTCTATTATAAACATGTTATCCACGAGCTGTAAATCTCACCCCCTTTCATCCCCATCTCCAGGTTTCCAGAAGGAGATCGGATGAAAGCAAGTTAAGACCTCCGTTCGTTTGTATATATGTTGTAGGGTTACGTTAAATGGTTGTAAGAATAATATTTTATACTTTTGTTAAGGATTTTGGAATTATTGTATTCTTGTGTCTTTCGGATTTTGAGATTGATGCTGTATTGTGGCTTGAAAATGTCACTATTGTTTGGTAATGCATTTCTTTTGGAGAATGTAAATGAATTATGGATTTGTATATGGAATAGAAAAGTGAGTTATGGTTTTGCATATAAATTGCATATGAATGTGTTTGAATGTGAGTTATTGATTAGAATTATTGAAGTGCTATGGGTATGTATGTGCTTGTTTGTGTTGGAATTCCGGACAGGAGGTCCGATGATTGTAATGATTGAGCTGAATATTTGAAGTGCTAATTGTTTAAGAATTGATGGTATTAAATTTTGTATGTGTGAGATTTTATGGAAAAGAAACAGTAGATATTTAAATTGATGAGATATGATTGATTTTTGAAGAATTAAATGTATTGAGGGATGGATGAATTTCCAATTGGAAATTTGTATTTGTTTTGAATGATGAATTTTTTTAATACCGATCTGGAATTGCGTAGACCAAGTGTGTCTTGCGTCGCTAGTTTTTCTAAGTTATACGTTTTCGGATGTCGGAATTTGACCTTCAGTTTGTTTGAACCGTTTTGTTTTCTTTGGTTCTGCACGCGCTTTCGATTCCTTTGCATTTTTATCCGATTTGATTTCTTTCGCTTCCGCCACTTTGTTTTTCGATTTATGTTTCCAAGGTTAGGTTTCGAAAACGGGTCCCAACATGTTTCAATCTTTTGGGCCAAAAAACTCAAAGGTTAATGCAGTTCACCATAATTATACACCATGTTTAATCACATGATTGCCAAAACTTGACTAAGTGATACACTTATATTTCTTAACTAAGTGACATCTATTGTTCTAAAATAAATTTAACTCAAGTTATTTGCACTACTTAAGTCATGAAAAATGGAAGTCTAGAAAGTGTTGAAGTTGGCTAATTAATTGCAAATAAGTCAATAAGCATTCAAAAATTTTCAACAAAGATTCCTAGCTATCTGTTATACGAAACATACCCCACCCCATACCTAATTCATACATTGTCCCCAATGAAATGACATAAGATAAAAGAAGCAAAAATAGAAAGGAAGAGAAAAAAAAAAGAAAGCTTCTCTATTAGTTGAATGCTGAAATCATGGGGTTGGTGGGTGAGGAGTTTGGAATCCTTGATGTGCCCAATATGTTTTCAAATTGTGCTCTATTCGGTGCATCTGGTGTTTAGGAAGAGCTCAATGAGCATCCAAATTAACTTGGTAAGGCTGGCTACTACTCAGTGTATCTATGATGATTCTTTGTGGTTTCATATGGGTTGGGAGGGACATATGGGCCTGGATTGGTGAAGGATATCCTTTTATGAATGATATCCACGATTTCCATCCTGCATAAACATTCCATATCCAAATGTTCTATGGCACAAGCCATAATCATGTTAGTATTGATAAGGTCTAATAAATTCAAATTGACAGCCAATTGAGTGATGTAAGACCTTAATCTTAATGGTTTGGATTTTTTGTTTAACACAGATTGAAATTGCATCAAAAACCAAAAAGCCAAATTAACAAGAATTTGTCTATCCATACACCACAAAAAATAAAATTTAGCCTTAGAAAGTGTACTCGTAGAATCTCGACACCTTGAAAAATTATACGCTAAGAGTCGATGTATGATTTTGAAAATAGGAGTTTTTAAAATACGAACTCTTAGATGCATTGACATTATATGGATGAAGGTCGACAAACTTACAAATGGCATTATATGGATGTAGTCAAAGTGGGAACTTGCAAATGGTTCATTTTTAACATCATCAACTAATATAAAACGCGTGGGCACATTAAATTCAGCAACAGATAAAGCAAATTCCTTACCAAAAAGTCTAAATTCCACAATTCCTTTAGTAAACATGTTGAATTCTTTAGTCAAATCCCAGCTTTGACAGTGAAAAATAGGGTTTCAATGTATAATACATACAAAGGAAATTAAAGAACAACAAAGCTACAAAATTTTGCCTTTCAAAACCACGTGCTTACTTGTTTCCTTAATCCATTGACACATGGCTCTGTTGCATTTGAGCCATTTGTCACCCACTTATAAGTGTTACATGCCATAATTCCATTTGCTTATTTTTCCTAATCTAAAATATCTCCAAATTTTCAGAAATTTTCCTAAAACTTCCAAAATTTTTGAAATGTTACTAAAATTCTCCAAATAAATTTCCACAATTTAATCACATTTATAAAACCATTTTACCTGGAATAATGTCAATATATGCATGTACATTTATTTTGTATGTATCCAAAATATAAATGCACATTTCAGTGAATACTCGATATGCAAAGCATATAATGTATTATAATTCCACAGTATGTTAACCCGTAACATAGGGTGTTACATGCTTTAATCCCATTGAACCATTTGTTGACTTTAGGCAAATTTCACATTTAATCATTCTTCTTCATTTAGTTCCGACATTGACATATAATATCATCAATTGATTTCATTCTAATTCATAGTTCACGTATAATTATGCATGTCAATACTGAAATGAACAAATTACCAATATGTTTTAAATAAATTACCATTATGTCCCTTACTATGCTTAGATGCACTTAATTCTTTATAGTCACTTCTTAATACACTCTAGACATACTATAATGCTTCGAGGGTATATGTTGGGGCTAGTTTTTCTTTTAAGTTACTAAACAAGCTCTTTTTTCCTTTAAGTTACAACATTTTGATATTTGGGTTCATGTCCCATTATGTCCAAATTAATGTTTGATAGATGTAAAATGCGTTACATTTTAGGGCATAGTTTGATATGTGTTTAGCTGTTTATTCGATTATTTAGTATGTGTTTTGTTTATAATTGGGTTAGTTTGTTAATTATTTGTGTTTTAAGTATTTTATAAGTTAGTACAAGCTTTTGAGCTTAAATATTATGTTTATGAGGTACCTTGATGTGTTTGCTAGTATTTCAGGGTTCACATCGAAGAACAGATGAGTTTCAAAAGACATTCCACGATCGTGGCCTGCATCGGGCAAATACATGGTCACTCCCAAATTTCACATTTCGAGGGATGTTTTGGACCTTTCGAACCTCTTAAAAAAGTTCAACCCTAAATAAAAAAAATATAAATAGAATAATTAGAACAGAAATAGAGAGCTATTGATCAGCCACTACAACGAAACATTAAAGGAGAAAACTTTGAGAGTTAGAGAAAGAGAAGAAAGAAGAGAGAAGAGAAAGACGACGCAAAACTGACGTGCTTCCCAGAGTAAGAAGCTTTCCGAAGTCGCGGCTTCTCATTGTCTATTCGGGATTTATTTCCTATGTATTTTAGTTTTATTTGATTGTAGAATTTGTTAGTAGTGTACCCTAGGCCAATGGATATTTGTGATTCATGTATAAACATTATGACTTGTTAATGATATATTATGAGGTATTCATTTTACATATACATGTATTTCGTTTATGTAATGTGATTTACATTCCATGAATGGTATTAGACTTATGTCATCAAGTATGTGACTTGATAGTAAAACCATAAGTGTTATAACACTATTCTAGACTCTCCCTGGTCGATCTTTATTGGTGGAACAATAATGAATTAAGACTAGTATGTGTTCTAATTGATGATCACGTTTTACTGATGATAGATATGAGATATCAAATCAGAAACATAGATATATGTTAGAGAACATATATTGGACCAACCCACATAAAGAATACTACATGGTTTCATGTCATTAGTGATTCTTAATATGGTTTGACTTTAGTCCTTTGACCTGAAGTCATCATGGTTCCCCACATGAGGAATTCGATGTTTTGATATTAGACTAAGTTATTTTTAACCGAATAACAAGTAGTCTTATGTTGGACATCAAATGAATTATGCGGAGGGATGTGAATGACATAGATGGGATTTGTACCTCTCTTAAATGAGAGAGATATCATTTGGGCCTCTTGACAAGTGTGATTGAAGAAATGCATGGAGGTGCTCAAATGAATTGATGAAGAGTCATCAATGTCATTTGTTATAATCAGTCAACTTGAGGATCAAGAAACTATGATTAATCAAAGGTTGACATGTACCATGCCTTGTGATTAATTTTGATATCATGTTACAAAAGGACTGAGCTTATAACCATAGTTACAGGTTAAATCGGATTATCGATCCTCATTTGATTTGGGTAGTCATAATGTCTTGTTAGAGGCCGCTTATGACTTATGGGCCTTAAAGTGTGATCAAGCCCATTGCCAACATCAAATGAGCCTACCGGGTCGCACACAAAGAGTGATGTGATCTGGGCTTATTCTCTTAGGCCTAATTTATTAGGTATTGAATAAATATATGTAGATATATTTATTGGGCTAGATTGGATTAAGTTGTCGGGCTTCTATTATATGAGATATAATGGGCCGAAACTTATTAGGGCCTCAATGAGATTAGGTTTTCTCTATAAATAGAGAAGCTTAGGTCTCATTAAAGAGAGACACAATTGTCACGAAACCCTAGCCACCATCCGAGAGGAAAATCGTGCGGCGTTCGGGAAGCATTTCAGGACGTGCTAGCACACCATAGCCGCAGCCCCGATCGTGCATACTCGTGTTGATATCGGTAGAGGGCATTCGCGTTTGCAGTGTCTTGGAATCCAAAAAAGAAGCAACCTATCCACGGAAATAAGGTATTTTTGTACATCCTTGGTATTTTCGATTATACATCATGTTGTTGTATGGTCTTTTCCGTAGTGTATTGTGAATAGTCAGATCGTACGCGATCCAACAGTGGTATCAAAGCTAGGTTCTTCTGTATAATCATTAATATACGTGTTTTGATTACATGTGTTCACGATTTTGGCTTCTGTATAATCGAAAATATGCATGTTTGGATTACATGTGCTCACGGTTTTTGGTTGCGTGATACGAAAGTGTTTTCATTTCATGCATGTTCTTTTCGAATCTGTTGATTATCTTGGTACTGATGAGAATATATGAAAAGTATGAAGGGTTTGAACGAGAGGTGGTGGCTGCTAGGGTTTCCACCATGTAAGACATGGATGTGGAATAGGAAACCGCAAGTATCCATATTGGACAAGGATACTCCAGTTGACTATTGTTGGGCCCCAAATTTTGTTTTCTTGATGTTATTAAGCATGAATTAATTTGATTGTGTTATTTATGGTATAGTTTTGATTAATTGGAAATATTAATGGAAAATTTGGATTTATTTGAGATTAGTGTGGAATAAGTGTTTATGAAATAGTAAAAATGTTTAAGGGCTAAATGGTCAAGGAACTTGAGTTATGATGTTTAAGGCTAAGCAAAGGAGGGCATTTGAGTCTTTGTGTCTTCATTTAGGTTTAAGGAGTTAAAGGAAAAGAGGAAAAGAAAAGAAAGGGAAAATAGAAAGAAGAGAAAAGAAGAAGAGAAGAGCATCATAGGAGAGGAAGAAGAGGGAGAAAAAGAGAAAGCTTAGGTTTGAGGATTTTCAACAGATTTCAAGCATTCTTAAGGTAAGTTATACTCTTCTACTCTTGTTTAGGTTGAATTAAACCCTAGTTTTGCTTGGAATGAGTAGAAATCGATGGAGTTAGGATTTATGGGAAAGATTTGTAGATTTGCATGAGTTGTTGTGTTTGTTGGTGATTTTGTGTTAGAATGAGTTTAAAATGGAAGTATAGAGCTTGATTCAAGAGTTAGAAGTGTTGTAGTTGAGAAAGGGAAAGTTTTAAAGTAGAAAAATGGCAGAATCTAGGTTTGGGAGTCGTCTCTCCCATCCGCACGTCGCGACGTGCGTGAGGCCCCACGCCGCGGCGTGCAGAAGGCCACACGTCGCGATGTGCCGAGCTGCACACCGTGACGTGCGATAGAGGGCCGAATGCCGCGGCGTGCCGGGCCGCTCGTCGCGACGAGCGAGCCTCGTCGCGTCGAGGCCAGTTTTCCAGCAAAGTTGATTTTTTGTGTTTTGAGCATATCTTTTGCTACAGAAGTCCTTTTGAGGTGATTTTTTAGGCGTTGTAAAGTAGAGGCATAGATCTACAAGTCTTATGAAGTGATGAAGTTCTGAATCAGTTTCTAAGAATATGAAATTTTGGATGGAAGTTAGGAATGGAACTATTGTTTCAGTATGAGTTATTGAATGGGATTTTGGTTCTTATTTTAGGAGATCAAGTGAGGCAAGAGGATCAAGAGGCTCAAGAGGAAACTCATTCTTAAGCAAGAACAAGAAAGGAAATCAGGTGGGTTCATGTTTATAATAGAGTAAATAAGTACTCATTGTTTTGTTTCAAATCAAGAAAGATTCAATGCATTTTAATTGCATCATCCACGATCGCATTACATACTATTATAAATGATTATAATCTGCTATATGATTTGCATTCATGAATTATGAAAAGAATTCCAAAAAGGGGGTTTTTCTCCTTTCACAAATACAAGTACATGAATTCAAGTTTTACGAAATACATGACAAGCAAGATTACAAGCAAGTTTACAAGCAAGTGCCAGTTTGGCAAACAAGTTTACAAGAATATGAATCATGCATACTTATGTGGGTTTGCGGTGTCCCTCACGAATAGTCAAGCGCACATTGACTCACGAAAAGGCTTCTCCCCCTGCCCGACTGTGGCACAGGGTTTCTCACAAGGATTCCCTCATGAAACTACGTCTACACATTAACATTTCGATGGCATGTGTAGTACGTCATGAACCAGGGACAACCCAAACCATCATGTTATGTTATGTGTTATGATTTGTTATATGTCATGCATCATGAATTGTTCAAGAATCAAGCATTTTTCAAGACAATGACATATACATGATCAATGACTATGATTTCAACAAGTATCACGGCAATGAGTAAATTTTTGATTACTTTTGCTTATGGCTATATTATAAATATGTTCCCACGAGCTTTATAGCTCACCCCCTCTAATCTCCCCCATTCAGGTGACGAGCAAGAGATCGAGTGAGTCACGAGTACGGCGACACTCCATTTTGTCATGTTTACTTTTAAGCTTTAGTTACATTTCAAGTATTATTGGTTCAAGAGTATTTTGTATTTTTGACTCTTGAACGCAAAGTTGTAATTTGGTTTGAGATGTTCTTAAAGCTTTAGTAAAACTCATCTTTTTTATAACGACTTATGGATATGTTTGTTTTAAAGCATGAAAGTAAGTTTTGAGTTTGTTCACGATGGGTCCATTGAACTTTCGATGGTATCCTTCCTCAATTGTTTAATTGATCTGTTTAGCCTTGTTTATTAAATCACATGAAAGCAGGTTTCAAGTTTGTTTTCCAGCAGGTCCATTAATCTTCCGCAGGTCTTTTTCCTTAAATGTATCATTAGCACGTTTCACGCCACGCTCTCATGTCCGATGTTGGGCTCCGGCAGCGGGGTCCAACAACTATCATCTCTTACAGTCGACTAGAAGCATTCCAGTCGACTGATCGGAGAGCGGAGATGGGTGTTTTAGCAAAACGTTTGTTCCAGTCAACTGACATTGGTTCCAGTCGACTAGCACAAGTCGACCAGTCGACTATCATCTCTTCCAGTCGACTAGCACAAGTCGACCAGTCGACTATCATCTCTTCCAGTCGACTGACAAGCCCAGCAAGGGGCGGTTTCCCCTATGCTTGTTTGTTTGTTATGTGTTATATATTCTGGGTGATGTTACATGTATTTATTTATATTTTTTGAATATTTATATTCATATGTAAGTTACTATTTTATACTTCTAATATATATAAATACTCAAGTATGTTGTAGTATAGGATTAGAAATAGCATAGTACAAACACCCTTACTAATAGGATTAGTAGCCTTTATAATGTACTAAGAACGACCCTCTTCATAATTTCAAGTTTATATGCCTTCCATAAATCTTTACCAATGTTTATCTCTAGCTTATCCTTATGTGGGCTTTTGACAAAGCAAGGCATGTAGGAATCATCTAGGGAAGACATTTGAATAATGGTGCTATTCATAGGTAAAGTATGGTTAAACTTTACTAAGCTATCAAAACGGTTTTGGGCTTAGGGCATAAGATTGGGTTTTTACATACATGCAGTACATAAGATGTATTTTAACATAAGCCCATCAAGAATTACATGTGATGTAATTGAAAAGAGATTTCTACCTAAATAACTAAGTTTTGAGTGTTAAGCCAAAGCTTTCTTAGGACTTAGTGAAATATGGATCTTGTTTCTCCTATTTTTCAATTAAGGGTTATTTATTTGAGTGGGAGCTAATACCTCATAATATATGAATGTTTACCCTTGTTGCATAATTTTTGTAGATTATGGTTACTCCATCCACAAACCTTTCTATGCGATCTTTCTTAGAGAAAGAAAAGCTTAATGGAACAAATTTCCTAGATTGGTATAGGAACTTGAGAATTGTTCTCAAGCAAGAAAGAAAGCTTTATGCCTTAGAAGAGCCCATCCCTGAGGAACCACCAGCAAATGCACCTAAGGCTCAAAAGGATGCTTACACGAAGCATATCAATGATTCTACGGATGTGTCATGCCTTATGTTAGGCGCCATGATCTCTGACCTTCAGAAGGATTTAGAGGAAATGGAAGCCTATGACATGCTTGCTCAACTGAAAGCTATGTTTCAAGAGCAAGCACGCCAAGAGAGGTTTATAACCACTAAGGCATTGAATTCATGCAAGATGACTCCTGGCACACCCGTGAGTGCTCATGTTCTCAAGATGAAGAGTTATATTCATCATCTTGATAAATTAGGTGCACCTGTTAGTCAAGAATTAGCAACTGATCTTATTCTAGCATCTTTGACTGATTAATATGATCAGTTCATTCTTAACTACAACATGCATAATATGGAGAAGTCCATTGACGAATTGCATGAGATGCTGAAAATTGCTGAAGAGAACTTAAAGGGAAAGGTTAAGACCACCAATGAAGTTCTTATGGTTCAAAAGGGAAAAGCTTTCAAGAAGAAGGGCAAAACAAAGGACAAAGGTAAAGTACCCAAGTCCAAGTCCAAGCCCAAGCCTAAAGCTAAGACTAAGGCACCCAATGAGGGAGTTTGTTTTCACTGCAATGAACCTGGTCATTGGAAAAGGAACTGCAAACTCTATTTGGAAGAGCTGAAAGAGAAGAAGAATAGTGCGACTACTTCTTCAGGTATGTTTGTTACACAAATCAATTTTACTCCTTCTGCATCTTGGCTATTAGATACCGGAGCTGCAACTCACATTTGTACTAATGTGCAAAGTCTAAGAAGGACTAGAAGATTGATGTCTGGTGAGATCGACCTGCGCGTGAGAAATGGAGCAAGAGTTGTTGATTTATCCGTGGGGACTTATGATCTCATTTTGCCTACTGGGCTCATTTTGGAACTCAAGAATTGTTATTATGTACCCACTATGAGTAGGAACATTATTTCTTTTGCTTGTTTAGAGAATGATGGATTTAAATTTTCTATTAAGAATATAAATATTTCCATTTATAAGAATGACATTTTATATGGCATTGCACGTCAATTAAATGGTATTTATACTCTAGACACTAAGTTTGTTACAAATGAGCCCATCTATAACATAAATACCAAGAAGTTTAAGTCTAATGATTTGAACCCAACCTATCTCTGGCATTGTCGCTTAGGCCATGTAAATGAAAAACGCATTTCAAAACTACATCAAGATGGATTCATTGATTCTTTTGAATCTTTTGAGACATGTAATTCTTGTTTACTGGGTAAGATGACAAAGGCCCCCTTCACAGGTAAAGGGGAAAGGGCCAATGAGCTATTGGGCCTTATACATACCGATGTATGTGGTCCTTTTAGCATTTCAACGACAGGAGGTTATTTGTATTTCATTACTTTTTCAGATGACTTCAGTAGATATGGATATGTCTATTTAATGAAGCACAAATCTGATTCTTTTGAAAAGTTCAAAGAGTATAAGAATGCAGTACAAAATCAGCTTGGAAAAACAATTAAAATCCTTCGATCTGATCGAGGAGGTGAATACTTAAGCCAAGAGTTTGATGATTATCTTAAGGATTGTGGAATTGTTTCACAATTGACTCCTCTAGGAACTACTCAATGGAATGGTGTTTCTGAAAGGAGAAATCGAACTCTATTAGATATGGTTCGATCAATGATGAGTCAAAATGATCTTCCAAAATATTTATGGGGCTATGTTTTAGAAACAGCAACATTCATATTGAACTGTATTCCTTCAAAGGCTGTAGAAAAGATACCTTATGAGATATGGACTGGGAAACGTCCCAATTTATCTTTTCTAAAGATTTGGGGTTGTGAGGCTTATGTGAAGTGTTCAATTGCCGACAAGTTGGCACCCAAATCTGAAAAATGTTATTTTGTGGGATATCTTAAGGAAACTAAAGGATATTATTTTTACATCCCAGCAGAGAACAAAGTTTTTGTTACTCGAAATGGTTTTTTCTTAAAGAAGGAATTTGTTTCCAAAGGAAACAGTGGGAGTAAAGTATAACTTGAAGAAATTCAAGTTTCACAAAATGACATTGAGCCTGAAAAGGAGATTGAAGCGAGCTCACAAGCTGTTGATGAGCAGCCTTCAACAACACAAGGCCTACGTAGATCTGATGGGATTCGTCATGAGCACGAGAGATGTGGATTTCTCGTTACTGATGATGATAATGTGATGCTCATCAATCATAATGAGCCCACAACCTATTAAGAAGCTATGGAAAGTCCAGAATCTACTAAATGGTTAGATGCCATGAAAGCAGAGATGCAATCCATGTATGACAATCAAGTTTGGACTTTGATTGATCCGTCTGATGGCTTGAAGACCACTGGATGTAAGTGGGCTTTCAAAAGGAAACTAGACATGGATGGAAATGTGCACACTTATAAAGCAAGACTTGTTGCTAAAGGTTATCGACAAGTTCATGGAATTGATTATGACGAGACATTTTCTCCAGTGGTCATGATCAAATCCATTAGAATTCTTATTGCCATAGCTGCATACTATGATTATGAGATATGAAAAATGGATGTCAAAACGGCTTTCCTTAATGGAAACTTACTTGAGGATGTATATATGATACAGCCTGAGGGTTTTATCCATCCTAAGAATTCAAGAAAGGTGTGCAAGCTTCAAAGATCCATTTATGGATTGAAGCAAGCATCAAGAAGCTGGAATCTTCGTTTTGATGAAGTTGTCAAAGAGTTTGGATTCATCAAGAATGAAGATGAACCGTGTGTTTACAAAAAAGGTTAGTGGGAGTGTTGTTGTCTTTTTAGCTTTATATGTTGATGACATACTGCTCATTGGAAACGATATTCCAACCTTACAAAGTGTCAAGATTTGGTTAAGGAAACGTTTCTCAATGAAAGACTTAGGTGAGGCTGCCTATGTTTTAGGCATTAAGATCTATAGAGATAGATCAAGAAAGCTTATAGGCCTAAGTCAGAGTAAATACATAGATAAGATACTGAAAAGGTTTAGTATGCAAGATTCCAAGAGAGGATTCTTGCCAATGTCACATGGAATCAAGCTTTCTAAGAAGGATTGTCCTACTTTAGGTAAAGAGCTTGAGCGCATGAGTAAGATTCCATATGCATCTGCAATTGGATCTATCATGTATGCCATGTTATGTACTCGACCAGATGTCTTATATTCTTTGAGCATAACAAGTAGATACCAATCTAATTATGGTAAGAGTCACTGGATAGCGGTTAAGAATATCCTTAAGTACTTGAGAAGAACTAAGGATATGTTCCTAGTCTATGGAGGACTGAAGGAGAGCTCGTTGTAAATGGTTACACTAATGCTGGTTTTCAGTCTGACATAGATGATTTTAGATCACAATCAAGTTTTGTGTTCTGTTTGAATGGAGGTGCAGTGAGCTGGAAAAGTTCAAAGTAAGACACCGTTGCTGATTCTACAACTGAAGCTAAGTACATTGCTACCTCGGATGCAGCTAAGGAAGCTGTATGGATCAGGAAGTTCATTACTGAGCTTGGAGTTGTTCCTAGCATTGCAAGTCCTATAGACCTTTATTGTGATAATAATGGGTCTATAACACAGGCTAAGCAACCAAACTCACATCATAGATTCAAACACATACTCAGACATTTCCATCTGATTAGAGAGATCATTGGGAGAGGAGACGTGAAGATATGCAAAGTGGCCACAGATGACAACATTGCCGATCCACTTACTAAGCCTCTTCCACAGCCTAAACATGAGAGTCATACGAGGTCTATGGGTATTAGATATCTGACCGATTAGGCCTAGTGCAAGTGAGAGATTGTTAGTAGTGTGCCCTAGGCTAATGGATATTTGTGATTCATGTATTAACATTATGACTTGTTAATGATATATTATGAGGTATTCATTTCATATATGCATGTATTTCATTTATGTAATGTGATTTACATTCCATGAATGGTATTAGACTTTTGTCATCAAGTATGTGACTTGATAGTAAAACCATAAGCGTTATAACACTATTCTAGACTATCCCTGGTCGATCATTATTGGTGGAACAATAATGAATTAAGACTAGTATGTGTTCTAATTGATGATCACGTTTTACTGATCATGGATATGAGATATCAAATCAGAAACATAGATATATGTTAGAGAACATATATTGGACCGACCCACATAAAGAATACTACATGGTTTCATGTCATTAGTGATTCTTAATATGGTTTGACTTTAGTCCTTTGACCTGAAGTCATCATGGTTCCCTACATGAGGAATTCGGTATTTTGATATTAGATTAAGTTATTTTTAACCGAATAACAAGTAGTCTTATGTTGGACATCAAATGAATCATGCGGAGGATGTGAATGACGTAGATGGGATTTGTACCTCTCTTAAATGAGAGAGATATCATTTGGGCCTCTTGACAAGTGTGACTGAAGAAATGCATGGTCGTGCTCAAATGAATTGATGAAGAGTCATCAATGTCATTTGTTATAATCAGCCAACTTGAGGATCAAGAAACTATGATTAATCAAAGGTTGACATGTACCATGCCTTGTGATTAATCTTGATATCATGTTACAAAAGGACTGAGCTTATAACCATAGTTACAGGTTAAATCGGATTATCGATCCTCATTTGATTTGGGTAGTCATAATGTCTTGCTAGAAGCCGCTTATGACTTATGGGCCTTAAAGTATGATCAAGCCCATTGCCAACATCAAATGAGCCTACAGGGTCGCACACAAAGAGTGATGTGATCTGGGCTTATTCTCTTGGGCCTAATTTATTAGGTATTGAATAAATACATGTAGATATATTTATTGGGCTAGATTGGATTAAGTTGTCGGGCTTCTATTATATGAGATATAATGGGCTGAAACTTATTAGGGCCTCAATGGGATTCGGTTTTCTCTATAAATAGAGAAGCTTCGGTCTCATTAAAGAGAGACACAATTGTCACGAAACCCTAGCCACCATCTGAGAGGAAAATCATACGACGTTCAGGAAGAGTTTCAGGACGTGCTAGCACACTATAGCCGCAACCCGGATCGTACATACTCTTGTGGATACCGGTAGAGGGCATTCGCGTTTGCGGTGTCTTGGAATCTGAAAAAGAAGCAACCTATCCACGGAAATAAGGTATTTTTGTACATCCTTGGTATTTTCGATTATACATTATGTTGTTGTATGGTCTTTTCTGCAGTGTATTGTGAATACTCAGACCGTACGTGATCCAACAGAATCAACATATATAGTGTGATGATATAATTAAATTGTTGATTGATGTTCTATACTCACTTTTGGAATATTATTTTTGATTTAATAAAATCTGATTATTTTATATGTTTATTAAATTAATTGTGGTTTAATTATGCACTTCATATCTCAATAATAAACTGAGAGGGTGAATCAAGAAAAAACGATTAAATTGGGTGAACAAGAGTTAGGTAATTTAATTGATTCAGAATTAAATCAGGTTGGTAAATCTTGTGTAGAGAGATCATGTATAGGTTTCCAATTATTTATTAGAAAACTTAAGAACTCATTAGGTTTTGGATAGATTGTTAATTGAGAGTTTACAACTTTTCATAATCTAATTAGGGTTTATGTTTTAGGGTTCAATTATAACTTGAGAGTGAGTAATTAACCCTAGGATCATCTAGAACTATTAATTCAATAAATCATAGTTGGTTAGGTTAGCATTGAAGATAGATAATTTTCCATTTATCTCTTTTAGTTAACTCACTAGGTTGAATTCAGGGTATGCTATCATCGTTCAACAAATCAATCAATTTTCATTATTTGTTATTCCTTTTTAATCCAAAATTGTTAACGTTGTTCGTTGATTGTTTTTGTTAAGTGTTAATTGTCAATTATTGTTTTGTTATTTGATTTGGTTTGTTTGATTTATTTAGTTCTCGTGTTTAAATTCATTGTATGTTAAATTTCTGTTTAATAGTTTCCGACCTTAGATTTTAGGATTAGATTAGCCCTCCTCGTAGGATCGACACCTTAGGTACTACGCGATCGACCCATATGCTTGTGGAATATCGAGGTTAAATATTAAAACTTACTTATTTCGAAAAACTGCAATTAGGGTTTCAATAGTTTATTAATTTTATTGATGATTTCTCTCATATGACGACTTTATTTCGTGAAAAATCTTTAAATTATTTTTCCATCACTATTTTTTGAGCTAAAATAAAAGCACTATTTAATGTCTTTATCCATAATTTGAGAAGTGATAATGACAAAGAATATATTTTTGCATCATTCTAAACCTACATAATCCATAAAAATTTTATTCATCAATCCTTATGTGTTGATATACCATCTTAAAACGGTGTGATTGAAAGAAAAAATTAACATCTCCTTGAAATCATTAAAACGTTCTTATTTCAAATGCATATTCCTAATAATTTTAGGTCAATGTGGTCTCTATAGCCCTTTTTTTGATCAATCGAATGCTTTCATCTACTCTTCAGGGTGAGATTCCTTATAATATTCTTTTTCCTACTAAGCTCTTGTTCCATATTAAGTTATGAATATTTAGTAGTGCTTGTTTTGTTTATGATGTTCATCCTTAGGTTACTAAGTTAGATCTTAAATCTTTACAGTGCATTTTCTCTTACTGTTCTTGTTTATAGAAGGGGTATTAGTGCTACTGCCTTAATCTTAATAAATATCTTGTTTTAGTTGATGTTACCATTTTAAAATACAATATGTCCTTTCCTACATCTTCAATTTTTGATAAGAAGGATGATGATCTATTAGAGAACATATATTAGGCTACTATTTTACCTCTACATATGATACTTATAAACAACTATATCCTATTCTCTTAGTCTATTCTAAAAGAAAATATTATTCTAATTCAATTTCATTATATGTTTCTTCTTTGATATTAGATCCAACATTCAATAATCCTAATTTCTCAATTATTCCTCGAACAGGTATGTGTCAATGCACTTATCCTATTTCCTATTTTGTTTCTTATGATCACCTATCTTCTGTTTCTTATTCTTTGGTTACATCACTTCACTTTGTGACTCTCCTAAAAACTATTCATAAAGCCTTATCCCATCTTAGTTAGCGTGATGCTATAACAGAGGAGAAAAATGCTTTAGATGTTAATGGTACATGGGATTCAATGAACTTACCTATAGGAAAGAAGGCCTTTAGATAAAAATGGGTGTTTGTAGTCAAAGTCAAATTTGATGGATCTATCGCTGGACTTAAAGTACGAATTATAGAAAAGGGTTAAACTCAGACTTATAATGCAAATTATTCTTATACTTTCTCTCATTTTACTAAGTTGACCTCTATTGATCATTTATTTATTTGATAAATACTCATGATTGACCCTTACATCAGTTAGACATTCAAAAAAGACTTTCCTATATGATGATCTTCAAAAGGAAGTGTATATAGAGCAGCCATTTGGTTTTATTGTTTAAGGAGAGTATGCAAAAGCTTGTCATCTTCAAAAGTCGTTATATAATTTAACATAACTTCATGCTTGATTTAGAAATTTAATCAAGAAGTGGAAATGTTTAACATAAATAAAAGTCAATATGAGCACTCGATTTTCTATAAATAGTCCACTTTAGGTAACATTTTCCTTAATATGTATGTAGAAGTGACAATATGGACATTTCATCTTTGAAGTTTGTCATTCACAAATAATTTTACACGAAAGATTTAAGGTTTTAAAAGTATTTTTTTAGAGCATAGGTGACAATAAGAAAGAAAGACATATTCTTTTCTTAGAGAAAAAATGTACTAGATGTATTAATTAAGATTGAAGTTGGGCTCCCAAATTTACAACACTCTAAAGATGTAGACTTGTTTGAAAACCCTAAGTAAAATAGGAGATTGGTAAAAAAATTGAACTATTTTAAGTTAACTTGTCTTGAGATTATGTATTCTACACAAGTCAATGTATGTCTTCCCCAACCATTCATCATTAACAAATTTTATTGTACTTAAACAAAGCTCTTAGATAAGGGACAATGTATGAAAGTCATGGATATATTCATATCGATTGTTTCTTAGATGTTAGTTGGGTAAACTTTAAGATTGAGGGAAAATTTACTATTGGTTATTTTGTCTTTATTGACGAAACTCTGGTCTCATAAAAAAGTAAGAATGCCCAAATCCATTGCAGAATTTGAATATAAAGTTATACAACAATCAACATGTGAGAATGTGAATACATCAAATCTTAATAGAAATAGGTCTTAAAGCCTCTTTATCATCAAAGTTGTAGTGTGATAGTCAAGATGATCTACTTATTGTTTTTAATCATGTGTTTCATGAATGAGCTAAATATGTTGAGATTGATAGCCACTTCATTTACGAAAAAGTGCAACAAAACTTGATATCTACGAGATAAATCAAAACTGGAAGATATTTTATAAAAATTCTAAATAGAAATAAATCATTGTAACAAGTTGGGTGTTATTAATATCTATTCTCTAATTTGTGGGAGAATGTTGCAGATTTTATAGATAAAATTGTGTAATTGATAAAATATTTAAGTGCTTAATGATCTCATTACTTAATCAGTTATTGTTGGTTAGTATATATATATGTAGTTATTCTTCGTCAGTTACAGAAATATATTTTCTTTTAATTTACAATAATATAGAAAATAATTTAAATAATACATTAATCAGAAGGACTATTAAAATGATTCCAACTTACAACTACAATGATATGTTTGAAAAGTTATAACATATTCATATTCGACATTTGAATTTTAGAACTTTGGACTTTGGACCGCTATAAAATAAAATGGTTTTGAAAATAATATCATACTGCTCCAGCTAACGGAATTATTTATTTATTTTGGACATGATTGAGTTGAATTGAATGTTTGCAAAAACCAACGAAGTTTTCTATTTCTTTGTAACCAGAGCAGGTGGACGAATCTGTGGGTCTGTTCTTTTTCTCAAGAGAGGACGATATCTTATCAACTTTCCCATTTTAGAATCGATTGGTTCAGAAAAAACTGTGGGCGGTGCACCACTTTGTTTATTCCATCGTGAAAGGTTAGCTTGAGGTGGAAGGTCTTCTTACCGTCTTACGTAAATACATACTATTTTCTTCTACACTATTAATATAAATTTTAAAATGGATCAAGTTGTGTTTTGCTTGACTAAGTTTACAATCCAAGTTTGGAAAAAATACTAAATATTCAGTTTTCTAATTAAAAATTATTCTTCTTTAAATTACAACTCAAGTCTTTTATTTTAAAAAGAACTTCAAATTCTAAATTTTTTATTTAAGGTGCATTTAACTTATCACTACATCAAGTAATTATAATTTTACATTCATTTCAACGTAGGCATGAAATTAGAATTTGAAATAAAAAATATCTTCACTAGGTTATATGATTATGAACTAGGCTGAAATACATTAACATTTATTCATCTTATAAAAAATTCCTATTCATCAAGACTGCCAAAATATTCAATATCTACATGTGGTGTCACATCTAAAAAGTTAGTTGTGTAAAATGAACTCATTGGCGTGACAAAGTATTGGCATATTATCTTCCAAAGTTTTGAGTCCTTCCCAGTATGGACAGTAGATGTGCTTTCTTCTTCTTTCTAGAGATTTTGCAACTGATTGCACTTTCAGTACCCCATTCTCTGCTTCTGGTCCACCATCACACTCAACACCCATCTCCCATTTGCCTCCAAATTTCTCAATCTTCACCATTCTCGGGCATTTAAGAAATGCCCATGCCCGTGTATAGACCGGAAATTATTTATATGTGATGAATGTCATAATTTTTTATTGGAAAAAAGGGATATAATCTTATTCTTTATAGTGAAAACCATCATCAACCACAAAATAATCATGTCAATTCATCAAGAATACTTAGATCTATAGTGGAAGTATACATGGATCCTTGAGAATAATGTGATTCTTGAGTCTTACTGTTATCCGTCTTCCAAGTCAATATGTACGTCTGTCTTCTTTTAAGAACTATCTCTTATTTGACTGATGGAATATCAAAAAAAAGTCAATTATTCATATGACTTGGGGACTATAACCCTAATTTCTTATATAATTGGTCTTATTTCTATTGTATCCCATCATAAAATAGAAATTAAACTATTGGGACTCTACACATTAAAGTCCACGCTTTATTACAAGTCAAATAACCCAAAGCCTTTAATCTTAATAGATCACTTTAACCGAGCTTAACTTTATGTTAGCTCATAATATACAGTTAATTCATATATATATATATATATATATATATATATATATATACCCACACGTCGGATTAAATCCTACAATCTCCCATTTGGGTCATATATATAATTCCTTTAATTGTATATCATGTCAATAACCTTATAAGCTCAAAAATTGATATCACTACCAAATACATCTTTAATCAATCTCGTTCATCAATTATAATAACATAGAATCAAAGTGGCTTTCATTATACGCATATCAGAACTAAACCCATCAATGGTCACTTATGCTAATATAATTGAACAACATAGATCAAGCATGAATGTGTAGCATGGAAATTACATGTAACGTGATCTTAACATGCCTACTTTCAACTGGTCCAAATTCCTTATTCCTTAACGAGATCAACCAAATAGACTTTAATGTTCAAATAAATCATAAGAGTGTCTATAACTGAAAATCATTCGAAATAACAAACTTCCACTAAAATGACATATCTTCAATAGATACAACACTCATATGAACGACCTGCTCATGAAAGACCTTAAGTGGTAATCCCTTAGTGAGCAGATCCACAACTATGGAGTTTGTCCCAATATGTTCAATAGAAATTTGACCACCAAAAATAGTCTCTCTATTATGTAGGGGTAAGGCTGCGTACTATCACACCTCCCCAAACCCTGCTTCGTTGCTGGATTTCGGACTGGGTGATGATGATGATGTTCAATATACATTTGGCCATCTTGGACTCTTTCTTTGACAACTAGGAACTTGAGGTCTATATGCTTTGACTTTGTTGAGCTCCTATTGTTATTGGAGTATAACACTGGTGACTTATTATCACAAAGTAACTTTAGTGGTCTTTCAATACCATCTATAATGAGCAACTCAGTGACAAATTTTGTAACCATATTTTATAGTTGGATGCCTCATAATATGCTATAAATTCCACTGCCACAGTGGAAGAAGCTATAAGTGTCTGCTTAACACTCTTCCAGGAAATAGCTCCTCTAGCTAGCAGGTAAATATAGTCTAATGTGGATCTCCGACTATCTTAACATCCAGAGAAATCAGAATCAAAATATCCACTAATCTCTAGCTGATCCGACTTCTTGTATGTGAGCATGTAATCTTTTGTTCTCTACAAGTACCACATAACTCGTTTGGCTACTCTCCAATGATCCATTCTAGAATTGTTTAAGTATCTGCCTAGCATTCCAACAATATACACAATATCTAAACGCTTACATACTTGAGCATACATTAGACTCCTTATTACTGATGCATAAGGAATCTTCGTCATTTCTTTAGTTTCAAACTCATTCTTAGGGCATTGGTTGAGACTAAACTTGTCTCCCTTAGCAAAAGGGATGTCACGTAGTTTACAATCCTGCATGCCAAATCTCTTAAGAATTTTCTTGATATAGCTCTTTTGTGATAACCCAAGTATACCCCTGAGAGCATATCGATGTATTTGTATCCCTAATACAAAAGAGGCGTCACCAAGATCTTTCATTTCAAATTTTTTTGTCAGAAAGCTCTTGGTTTGGTGCAATAAACCTATCTCATTGCTAGCAAGCAATATGCCATCAACATATAAAACCAGAAAAATAAACTTGCTCCTACTGAACTTGTGGTATATACAATCAACAACTACATTCATTTTAAAACCAAATGAAAGAGTAACTTGATGAAATTTGTAATACCATTGACGGGAAGCTTGCTTTAGCCTATAGATGAATTTCTTCAATTTGCAAACCATTTGCTTTAGTTCTCCTAACACAAAGTTTTATTGTTGGATCCCACTTTCGAGACCCAACTACTTACACTTAACACTTTCACTCTATGCTCTGATACCATAAATGTTGGGACCCGATCCGGGAACCGGATCCCAACCGAAAGACGGAACGGAAAAAATGGAAAATCGAAAAGCGAGAAATCGCTAATCGGAATACAAATCGACTCATCTACATAAGCAGAACGGAAACCGAAGCACAAGGAAACGAAGGGAAGCGGAAATTTCGGATCAAAATTTCGAATCAGAAAACAAAGCACATCGCAAACAGAACGGAAAACGGAAATGTCGAATCGAAAACAAAATGCGGAAGCGAACAAATCCGAAAGTAGCGAAGCGGAAGCAAAAGCAAGCGGAAGCAAATACTAATCGAATCAAGCGAGCAGTTGCAAAGCGAAAGCGAAATCAAAGCGAACACATCCGACATCGGAAACAATAATCAAAGAAAACTTATCGAATGAGCATAATCGCGTTGGGAATCCTAAGGCGTTCCAAAATCCGTTATGAATTTTTTTCTTTTCTTATTCTCATTTTTTCTCGTTACTCAATCATATACCAATCATCTTAAATCCATACGATCGTACATATTCGATATAAATCCATACCAATCTCAAATTTCTCAAACTCTTATATACACTTATACATATCCAAAATCTCACTTTTATCCAAATTTTTTACCAAAATTTGGCGGCATAATTTGCCTTTATCCTAACCAAAATTTCTGCAAAGGCAAAATACACTTCTATAATCCCTAATCGAATATCGAACCATCGGACTCTCCGTCCGGCATCCAAACACCAATGAAACACAATCTTAATTCTAAACACTTCATAAATCCAATCCATAACTATCTCAACTCGAAATTTCAATCAATCCCAACCACATTCAAAATCCAATCTCATACATAAAGTATAATCATACTTATAACTCATTAGAACATAATACAATCTTATACATTTATCGCCACAAGCAAAACCATTCATATACAATCGAACTAAAATACACTTTACTAGCTTTCTAACTATCCATAAAGATCGATACAAACATTAAACTTTAAACATACTACGAACACGTATAAGTCGGACTATGATCATACTCGTCTTCCATCCGATCTCTGCGTAAAACACGGAATTGGGGATGAAAAGGGGTGAGCTCGGAAGCTCGTGGATAATATATTTATAAACCGAACAATAAGCGAAAATTATTTTCTTGTTAAACTTTTCAAAATTACCCATTTAAGCATTTATCCGAAATCTTATTTTCAAACTTTACAAAACTTTCATAAACCTTAGAAATTTCATGATTATAAATTCTTGTCTTATTTCTCAAAATCTCAAATCTTTTTCAAATCATGCACGACTTTAAATATGAATGCATCACATTATAAACAAATTAAAAACACATAACACATCGAAATTGGTTTGGTTCACCCAAGCAGACGTCTTGCACATTTCGCATAAGCGGTTATATGCAAAAGTGAAATGAGGGGAGTCCAAATCGAACTCCTATGCCCTTAGCGGGGCAAAGGCGAAGGCTTAAGCAGTAGAGGCAATGACTCACAAACGGACTGACCAAACCCACTTAACACATACATAAAACAGAATTGATTGCGAAGGCACTTTTTGAAAATCTTGATTTTCACATTTTCAAATCTTATCATCATATTGTGTCATAAATGACACAAGCACGTATCCACATGAATTCACATAACAAATCTAATGCAATTTATATCATTACTTAAATCACATACTCATCACAATATATGCACCAATTCTTTAAATCGTCCAAATCATAAATCACATAATTTGAAAGCCATGAAATTCACAAGTTTTGCATTTCCTAAAACTCATTTTACTCCTTTGAAATCATAATTTCAAACATTTACATCCTTTTCAAACATTTTTATCAATAATAATTTATCAAAATCAAATTTTGCTTTCTTTAATTTTCAAAATTCACATTTAGCTTATAATTCAATAAATAAATATACTACCCACCTCATATCCATGCTAGCATCTTGTCGATGCTTGATTTGACTTTTGCTTCTCTCTCTCTCCAATTTAACAAAACCTAAACCATAATCATCCAAATTCACATCATAAATAACATAATTCTCAAAATTAACTATCGAAATTCATAATCATCATATTTCCAAGCTTTTAAAACCAAAATTTCTAAAATGCCCAAATTACGAATTTGACCTAAACCGAATTAGTCAAATTCAGGTATCATAATCACCTAATTACTCAAATTAAACTTAGTAAACACCAATTCCATATAAATTCAAGCTATTTCAATCTCCAATTTTGAAAACCCCAATTTTCAAAATTGGCCTAAACCAATACACCCAAATTAAATCTCATAAATAACTTAATTTTCAAAATTAATCTCACAATTCATCCATCCACATTAATTCCAAAATATCTAAATCCTCAATTTCAAAATCCCCAAATTTTAAAATTGGCTAAACCAATTTATCCAAATTCAATATCATAATCCATAAATTCTTCAAAATTGAAATCATATATCACTAACCCATAACATTATCTATAATTCTACACCAAAATTTTACAAAATTCTTAATCATAAAATTAAGCCTAAACCTTAATCAAATTTTCATCCAAAATTAAACCCAACCTAAAGCATATATATCAAAAACAACTTCATAAACCACAAACCCAAGTCCTTTTCCATACTTCTCAATTAAAAATTCAACAAAAACTTCAAATTGAAAATCTTCTCTTACCTCATTTATCCTCCAAATTGAATTTTCTTGGCTCATGAAGAAGCTCTCTTCATTCTCCACTCTTTTCCTTCTTGGAAAATCCCAAAGCTTGAAGAATTGAGTAGAAAATTAAAACTAAACTTCTCCTCTTCTTTCTCCATCTGAACTCTTCTCCATTCTTCTTCTTTCTTCTTATTTCTCTTCTCCTTTTCTGAAATTTCAGACCAACATCGTGGCCTTATAAGGCTGAAAGCGACACCTCACCATGTGTTTCATTAAATAATGGTCAAATGACCATTTGCCCCTCCATTATTACTTTATGTCATGCTCATTTGCGGGTTGATTCGCACTATCAATCTGAAGGAGTTTGTCAAAACTTCCTTCTAGAAATGTTCCTCTCAATCATACGAATCCAACGCCACCGACCGCGCTCAATTCCGAGCACTACATCAAAAGTTATGTGCTTGAAAGCGATGTGGGAAAATCCATATTCTAACACATTTCTTATGTACAATTATTTCCGTCCAAAATTTCACATTCTTAATCCCAGAATTGAAACTCGCTGTCTTCATAACAATTGTATCCTTATGTCTCTAGTTTAATTCAAAACAAGAATCTCCTCATTTCGATTCCCAGATCAAAGTTATGCTCAAATTACTCACAGGTGTTCCCAATCCAAAATTAAACCCTAATCCGAACTTAAATTCAGAAATTAAAAGTCTTAGGGCACAATTGACATTTCATGTCTTCATATGATTTGTAGCCCTTGTCTTATCTTTATTTCGCCTCAAGAATCGCTTCAATCGGATCTCTCAGATCCCGAATTTCACAAAGCACTGAATCATGCTCGGAAAATTTCCCGACTCACTTTGATTAAATTAATCACCATTAATTTAATCTCAAAAGTTCTAAATTTCTTATAAAATGAAATTCATTGTCTTAGGAATCCAACGCAAAAGAATCAACTCAATCGGATGTCGGACGGAAAGATATAAGCAAAATAGTGAACAAAGGTCGGATTGGAGGAAATAAAGTCAAGAAAACCAAAGAATCAAAGCGGTAAATGCAGGCAAGATCGCCCTAGCGACGCGTCGCCTGGTGACGCGGGCGAAACGCCAGCCGTGGCGAGGGCGATGCGTCGCCCTAGCGATGCGAGCGAAACGCTCACCATCACTAGGGCGATACGTCGCCCTAGCGACGGGGATGAATCAATTTCATTTCAATTTTTTTTTAACATAAAAAATCCAAAACTTCCAAAATTCATAACTCTTACTCCCGAACTCTAATTTTGACAAACTTAGTCTCTATAGAAAGCTTGCGGGAAGCTCTAAATCTTTCACGAAGGACATAAACATCAATTCGACTCCTACGGAAGTCCATTTTTGGTCAAAGATACTATCCTCTATCTGAACTTGTAAAAATCATAACTTATTATTCCGAGATCGAAAAATTGCATACTTTATATCGAAATAAAGATCAAAACAAATCCTTCAATTCTCATGAAGAACATCAAAGCTCAAATAACCTCTAACTAGGTTAATTTCTCAGTCAAAGTTTCAACCATAATAAAAGTCAAACACGATCAAACATAAACTTTGGTGATCATAACTTTCACTCCCGATATCGAAATATTGCAAACTTTATGTCCACAAAAAGCTCTCAACATAATCTACAAGTTTCATGTAGATCATTTTATCAAATTTTGCCTCAAACAAAAGTCAACTTTCAAATGCTAAAAAGGTCAACTATTTCACAATTTTTCATATTTTCATACTTTCTCTCTTTATTTCATGATCTTCAACTTAATTTCAATCAACTCATCCACTTGATCATAGTCAAATTGTCACTCAAGATTCGGGGTCCAACATTTATGGTTGCACCATATAACTTGTCTCATCAATGTTACCATTGAGAACTGCAATCTTTACATCCATCTAACGCAACTCAAAGTTGAAATATGCCACAAGTTCCATTATAGTTCCAAAAGAGTCTTTCGATGAAACTGGAGAAAAAGTCTCTTTATAATTAATGCCATCTTTTTGTGTAAAACCCTTAGCAACTAGATGAGCCTTATATCTCTCTACATTGCCCTCAAATCTCTCTTGATTTTACATATCCATTTCCAACTGATGAGTTTCGTATCTTCAAGCAATGAGACAAGATCCCAAATGTCATTGTCTTTTATGGACTTTATCTCCTCATTCGTGGCATCAATCCACTTTTGAGAGTTAGAACTTTGCATGGTTTGATGGAAGTTGATTGGATCATCTTCCACAATGCCAATGGCAACCTCAAGTTCTTAGAGAAATATGATGTAATCATTTGGAATCACACTTCTCCTTTCTCTGGTGGATCTCCTTAATGACACTAGTTCTTAAGTTTGGTGAGTTAGTTCTTCTAGAATAATCTATGTAATCTAAACAGGGAGTTCCTCAACATTGTATTGTTGTTCTGGATTTGTTACTTTGACAATATCAGGAATAAAACCCATATCATTGTCAACAACAACTAGAGGAATATGCTCCCCTCCCAAACTTAACATTCTCAAAAAACCGGGCATTTCCCACCTCAAAAATTGACGTTATAGTGGGATCATAAAACTTATAACCCCTAGACCTTTCGGAGTATCCAACAAAATAACAACTAATAGTTATGGAATCTAGTTTCTTTTCATTTGGCTTATTTGGCCTTGCCTCAGCTGAACAACCCCAAATGTGCAAGTGATTCAAACTAGGCCTTTTACCCATCCAAAGCTCATAAGGGATTTTGATAGTTGCTTTAGTTGAAACCCTATTGAGTACATGTAAGCTGCAGTCTTTAATGCTTCTCCCAAAAGAGATTCTAGTAAAGTAGAATGACTAATCATACTCCTTACCATATCTTTTAATATTTTGTTTCACCTTTCGGCAATACCGTTCATACTACAACATCCTGGCATAGTGTACCGTGGGATGATACCATACTCTTCAAAGAACTTAGCAAATGATCCTGGACGTTGTTCACCTGATCCATCATACTTAGCATAGTATTTACCACCACAGTCAGATTTGACACCTTTTATGGTTTTGTTGAGCTGATTCTCAACCTCAGCCTTATAGTTTTTAAACACATCCAGAGACTGGGACTTCTCATAAATGAGATAAAAGTAGTCATAAAGAGGGTAATCTTCTATGAACGTAATAAAATATTATTGACCATTCCATGAAGTTGTAGGGAATGGCCCATAAATGTCTATATGTATGAGTTCTAAGACATCCATAGCCTTGTTGGCACCTGATTTCCTTATGTTTATATATTTCAGCCTTTTTGCTTTTGGCAAACCTCTTTTAGATTTCCTCAAGATAATTTTTGGCAGTATTTACCCCTTCGGACATAGTGCCCCTGAATGTTTCCAGAATAGCACACTTTATGATCTTAAGACTTATGCAATTTTTTCCACCTTTCCATGTCCCTCTTATCATCAAAGGGACTGTTAGCCGTAAGATCGGCATGTCATTTAGTCCTTAATGGAAGGTCTAGATCCATGACACCGAGAATAATCATAACGTTCTCTTTCCATGCCTTAAAGTTTGTGTCGTTAAGCACATAAATGGAATTAATGCTGGCAGTAATAGTGGAAGCATAAGTAGCAACTATATAGAGAACAAAACAACCAATAAACAAGCTCACATAAATTCCACAAAATCATATAAAATCAAATAATGGTATAGCCCATTACAAGATACTTAGCACAACATTAATATTTAGTCTTTGTACATAAATATTAACTTGCAAGCCATACTCTTATTACTGTAATCAAATATTGACAATAAAAAAAGTTAGACAATTAACCTTTCTTTGGATCGATTAATTATTCACATAGCTAACTTCATAATCGTCACATATTTATCACCACTGGTGTATATATATTTTGGCCAAATTATTGACCTTCCTTTGGGTCAGTCAATACTCACATGAATTACACACGCACAACTATCATAATATTATAAAATAATATCATATTATAAAATTATCATAATATCATAATTTACACAAGAGAGACTACTTTGGCAAGATATTGTTTCAATCAGTTTATTTCACAATATTAATAAAAGATTCATTATACCAATATTTGAATATACCTTAAACAATCAATTTGAACAATGATTATATTCATTAACGAATTCAATTTTCATAAAAATATAATAAACTAAATGCATGTGTAATTGATTTATGTCGAACCACATATACTAGAAATATCATTTATGAATCGAATATTCCATTTGTTTCTAAAATAGGATTTATGTTAACTTCATAGAAATAGAATTTATAATTTATAATTTAAAAATTGGTTCCAAATCTTGAAGCATGTAACATGTATATAGAGTTGTAAAATTGTTTACATCTTCATCATAAAATAGAAATCAAATTATTGGGTCTTTATATATTAAAGTTCATATTTTATTAGATATCAAATAGCTCAAAGTCTTTAACCTTACTATATCACTTTAATCCGACAACTTTATGATAGCTCATAATATACAATAATTCATATATATCCAAAATTCTTTTCTTTGACTTATAGGATGAGGCTCTTTTTTATTTCGATTTTGATTTGTTTTGTTCTTGAATTAAGTATATTTACATGCGCACAAATAAATTTGTGAAAAAAAGTTTAATTTTCTAATTAATCGTATATAATTGTGAAACTTTGAGTATTCAGAGTCGCTCTCATTATTCCTAATAATATGACTCGGTAAGAAATCACTTTTGAATAATTTCTTCCAAAAAAGAAGTCAGTTTTCAAGAAATATAACTAGAAATTCCTATTTATTTTTTATTGACTCCATAGACCAATTCCATTTTTAAAATCAAATCTTTCTTATCTAAATAAATCTAGCGAATACTATAGGAAAGTAGTTCAATAATTAAGCCTTCTTGAATCGAGACAAAGGGTTGCGATCCTGCGAGGGTGAGCTAACTCCAAAAACCTATCATCAGTTCGGGATTATACACGAAAGATCCTTTTTTGGCCCTCTCTTTAGTCCTATGTCTTTTATCTCTAAGAAGTTTCCCTTGTTTCACTTTGATAATATCATAAATAGGGTCAATGCAGACGAAATGACTGTCATATCATTAGGTATTAAATAAATTAAGTAAATGAAAGAGATTGAATTTGAGAATCCAAACTACAACGAGGACAAAGTATCCAAGAACAAAGTAGATCTTAAAGCTATTTTTCCCAATTAAAAAAAAAGAATTTGAAGAGGATTATGCTTATATATATATATATATTTGTACCCACACGATTGGATTAAATCTAAAAAAAGAAGAAAATAAAAATTTTAATATATTTTAGTCTTAACTTCAATTAGAGTTTGGTCGGGTCGGCTGAATTGGGCCAGAACCCAGTCTCAACGATGCATGGGCCGATCGGTCCAATCACCAAAGATCGGTCTCATACCTAATAGCTATGTCAAGCCCAAGCCCGATCTAAGCTCTCCTCAGCCCGTCCGCATGTGAGAGACTCCCATGCACACGTAAAGATCTAAACCTAATTGTTGCTCATATATAAGGTATAATTCTATCGTAACAAAGGTACAAAAATCATAACCCAGTCTTCTCTGCATACAGCAATCCCACCTTCACTAAAGGACTAACTTGAGCGTCAGAGGGGCTAATCGGGACACAACCCCCGACGTGCCTTCTTTGTTTTACAGGGATTTCAACGTCGAAGTCACTACGAAAGGCAACCAACTCATGGATCCAAACGGCAACGTTCAGTTCCGCCAGAATCCAGCTGAACCAATTGACGCCCACCATGGGGCCCGACATCAGGGTACCACATCCAGAAATACACAGATCAGTCAGGTGGTAGCAACAAACCCTGATGTAGCCACTGTCACGGCTCTGGCGATGCAACGGATGGGTTTGCAGTTCCCTGCTACCCTGCCGTCGACACACCATGCTTCCCGTACAAAGTCCTCGAACCCGGATGATCAACCGCAACCTCTCAACCTAGAACAAGAAGAATAGAGCGTAGCCTTGGAAGATAACGCTGGAATCAATATGCGCCCGAATCTCCAGCACCAATCGGATCTGAGATCCCCTGTGCTATACACCTCCCTCACCCGAAAACAGATCGAGTAAGCAGCTGATCTGTTGATTCGCCAGATTTTGCAGTCTTAGCAAGACCTGATGGCAGCCGTGCATGCAGACGAGACCGGCGTGACGACCGATCACCACCAGCGAAGCCCTAGAAAATCGTGGATGATCGGATTAAGCGGTATGAGCTTCCACCCAGATCACCCGATAGCACAATCTGACTCTCCTTTACTCCGAAAATCTTGGATAGCCTCCGGCTTTGGTACCAAAATACTAACCACGAAAATACCTTTGGAAAGATCGATCCTGGATTACCTACAACACTTCCGATCGATGATGAATCGCGCTGCGTGCGGATGCCATCAATGTAAGGCTTTCTGCGACCTTTCAAGAGGAGCCAGCGATGGTTCAATAGTCTACCTCCGGGCTGTATCACCTGCTTTGAGGATTTCGGGCTACTTTTCCTCAACCAGTTCTTCACCAATAAGCGGCCACAGAAGACAGCTTTGGAGGTGATGCAACTTACCCAAAGAAGAAATGAAAGTTTGCGAGAGTTCATCACTCGGTTCAATAACGAAGCGGTCGAGGTCTCCGACCTCACTTGCTCGTCCATGTTGGCGGCGCTTATGAGCAACACGAGGGATGAGGAGTTCAAGAAGTCGTTAGCCTTGATCAACCCCGATCCGTTCGGGAAATAAGCAGGCGGATAGGTACATTCGACGAAGAAGTGCTGAAAAATACGAGGCGTCGGATGGATGATCGCTTCGCCAAATGCGAGGCGAGCAATTCGCCTGTGGCGAAAAGGCCAATCGAATGGAGAAAGCCGACCGATCGGCGGGGATATCGACGGAGTTCACCCGCTCAGCAGGCGATATCACGAAATCTTGGCGGCCATGAGGCGGATGGGAAACTATCAAAAACCGATAAAATGAAGACTCCCTGAGGATAGGAACCCCAATTTATATTATCGTTTCCACAAAGAGGTCGGTCATGATACGGAAGATTGCTGGCAGTTGAAAAAAGAAATCGAATTTCTCATACAAAAAGGAAGACTGGGCCAATTCGTGAGGCACGAAAAAAATGTCGATCGGGATAATCGGTAGCGGGGCAGGTCGACCGGACAATGGCGACCATACGGAGGTGAAACGACAGGAATGATTGAAGGAGGCAGAATGCGAATACAGATAATCGTCGAGAAGAGAGAGGACGATCGAGGGAAAGAAACGACAGAAGCGTTGGGCAACAAGACGACCGACCGACTGGGGTCATTAACACGATATTCGGTGGAAACACAGCAGGGGGATCCACCGCTAAAGGGAGAAAAAGATATGCCAAATAGGTCGGCAGAGACTCATCCACCAAAAGGTCGAGGGAGAACGACGGGATGATATCGTTCGATCTGACCTTGATGGAGTAAGTTGCCCTCATGATGACGCCCTCGTGGTAAACCTGAACATGGAAGGCTACGAGGTGAAGCGGGTGATGATTGATACGGGCAGCTCGGTCGACTTGTTGTATTATGAGGTCTTCAAGCAGATGGAGGTACCCGAAGATCGACTCTCGCCCGTGACGGACCTATCAAGGGGTAGCGGAGTAGCAGCCTACCCATTCGCCCGAGTCTATTTAAAAGTGAAGTTCGGGCAAAAGCCGTGCCAAATAGAAAGGGATGTTGAATTCCTAGTCGTAAAATTTCAAGGGGCATACAATGCAATAATCAGACGGGCTACCCAGAATGCCCTTAGAGTGGTCGTTTCTACATACTACCAGGCGATGAAATTCCCAATGCCTCGTGGAATCAGTACTATCAGGGGTCAGCAGAGAATCGCAAGGGAGTGCTACTTAGCGGAAACGAAAACATTAGATGGGGCGATAGTCCTGACGAGCTCTCTTGATGTGAGAGTTGATGAGGAGATTGATAGGATGAACCCAGTGGAAGAAACGCAGCGGGTCGTACTAGACGAAACCGACCCCTCTAAATTCACAAACCTAGGTTCTGGGCTGCAGAAGGACCTAGTTAAAGAAATCACAGGCTGTTTGGTGGAAAATAGATCGGTTTTTGCTTGGGTACCGAGCGACATGCCTGTAATTTCTCGATCAGTCGCATCGCACTCCCTTGGTATTCGACATGACTACAAGCCGATCAGACAAAAGAAGCGATGGCACAGCAAGGAGCGACAGGGGGTGATCGAGAAAGAAGTAGAGAAGTTGCTTGAGGCCGGGTTCATCCGAGAAGTCAAGTATCCTGAATGGCTCGCCAATGTGGTTTTAGTGAAAAAGAAGAACGGGAAGTGGAGAATGTGCATCGACTTCACCGACCTGAACAAAGCATGTCTAAAGGACAGTTTCCCCTTGCCTAAGATCGACCAATTAGTAGACTCTACCTCAGGGCATGAACTTCTCAGTTTCCTGGATGCTTTCTCGGGCTATCATCAGATTCAAATGAGTCTGGAAGACGAAGAAAAGACCGCCTTCATAACCTACCAAGGCACATATTGCTACCAAGTGATGCCTTTCGGCTTGAAGAACGCGGGGGCGACCTATCAGCGGCTCGTTATGGAGGTCTTTAAAAACAGATCGGCTGGTCAGTGGAAGCTTATGTGGATGATATGGTGGTCAAAAGTAAGAAAACCATGGAGCACGTGGAAGATCTCAAGGAAGTCTTCCAGACCCTGAATAAATTTCAGATGAAGCTGAACCCGAAAAAATGCGTTTTTGGGGTAGCATCCAGAAAATTCCTGGGGTTTATGATCACTCAGCGGGGGATTGAGGCTAATCCAGAAAAGATTGAAGCCATCATCCAGATGCCTTCGTCGCAATACTTGAAAGATATCTGAGATATTGACCGGTCGGATAGTCTCATTGGCGATTTGTCTCGAATGGGAGACAAGTGCCTCCCTTTCTTCAAAGTTTTAAGGAAAAGCGGATGTGGCGCAATTTCGATGGCGGATGAGTGCGAAAGGCGTTTCAACAATTAAAGCTATATTTGTCTAGCCGCCCATCCTGCGAGCCGGTTGAAGGAGAATCGATTCTATACTTGGCGATCCACGAGAGGGTCGATTAAGCGCGATTCTTGTCCTTTCGCACCCGGTCTACTACGTCGATGAGTCTTGTCGGACGAGGCAGCGGTATGCGCCTATAGAAAAGCGGCTCTCTCCTTGATAATGTCGTATGAAGTTAAGACCTTACTTCGAGTCACACCATCAAAGTGTGGACCGACCAACCCCTCAGGCAATATCTTCAAAAGCCCGAAACCTCAGGTCGGCTAATAAAGTGGGCAGTAGAATTGGGAGAATTTGATATCCAGTATAAGCCTCGGACGACGATTAAGGCACAGGTGTTGGCAAACTCCATCGCGAAATGAGTCAACGGACTTCATGATGTGAGCAATCCTCGCTTTGGAGCTTGTTTGTTGACGGGTCGTCCAATGCTAAGTGATGCGGAGCGGGAATAGTACTGATCAGCCCGCACAATGAAGAAAAGGTATAATATGCCCTTCGGCTCGAGTTCAAGGCCTCCAATAACGAAGTAGAATACGAGGCCCTGATAGCCGGCCTCCAATTGGCCAGGGAAATGGAAGTTAAACAATTAAAGGTGTACAGCGATAGCCAAGTAGTGGTCGGCCAAGTTACTGGACAGTATGAAGCCAAGGGGAACAACATGATCAAATACCTAGAGTTGGTGAAACAGGAGTTGAAAAACTTCGAGCAATATTCGATCAATAGAATAGAGCGAGCCCGGAATATTAAGGCAGACGCGCTTTTCAGAATGGCTTCCGACCGGGATGTCAAAAATAATGTTCTAATCGAACGACTAGACCAGCCTAGCATCCAGAAAACCCAAGAAGTTCTTGATGTGAGCACCGGTCGGTCGGGTTGGATGGAGCTGATCAGACAGTACCTCTTGGAGGGAACTCAACCTGAAGAAACATTGGAGGCCAAGAAACTAAGAATAAAGGCGGCCGAGTACACGGTCATTAATGGCACTTTATACAAGCGATCCTACGGTGACCTTTGCTTGATGCTTGAATGAAGAAGAAGCCGAAGCGAGCAATGGCGAAGTCCACGAAGGAATGTGCGGAAATCATGTAGGAGGCAGAATGTTGGCTCACAGACTGATCAGACAGGGGTACTACTGGCCGACAATGAGATGAGACTGCCAAGAGAAGGTCGACCGGTGTGAGGCTTGCCAAAAAAATGATAGCCTATCTCATCAACCAATCGAAAGGATGAGAATCGTAAGCCATCCCATCCCCTTTGCTCAGTGGGGGATGGACATACTAGGGCCTGTCCCTCTCGGTCCTGGACAGAAGAAGTTCTTGATAGTGACAATGGAATATTTCACCAAGTGGGTTGAAGCGGAAGCGGAAGCGGTCGCCACAATCACCGAACAAAAGGTGGAGAATTTTGTGAAAAGAAATATACTAACTCGCTTTGGGATGCCTATGGTGTTGATTACAGACAATGGTCGGCAGTTCGACAACGATAAGTTCAGAGACTTCTGCGACCGACTAAAGATAAGACTACAGTTAGCCTCAGTAGCTCACCCTTAGAGCAACGGCCTTGCGGAGAATACCAACAAAAATATAATGAGTGCTCTCAAGAAACGTCTAGATGGACGAAGGACATGGGTGGAAGAAGTAGACGAAGTATTATGGGCGTCTGAACCACGCGAGCAGACCACAGGGAAACACCGTTCGGGATGACCTTTAGGCGAAGCCACGATTCGATGAAGTGGCATTGCATAATCAAAGGGTGTCGGACTATGAAAAAGTGGAATGATGAAGCCGTAAGCGGAACTCGTTCTCCTCGGTGAGACGAGAGAAAGGCGGCCGCTTCGTTCGAAGCCATCGAGCAAAAAGTGACAAAATTTTACAACGAAGGGTAAAGCCGAGCGATGTAAAGATAGTAGATGCGTCTGTGAAAGGCCGAGGCGGTGGGAAGCATCTGAAGCTCGGACGGGCGTGGGAAGGACCTATCGGGTGATTAAGCAAGTCGGGCATGGTTCTTACATCCTACGCGATGCGAAAGGGAAGGTTCTACCAAGACCTTGGAACTCTCAAACTTGAAGGCATTCTACTAATAGATAAGTTCTATTTTAGTTAATCTTTGCTTATTACCGTTTTTGTATACAACATGTGGGAACCTTTTTCCTGTCCTTGCCAGACAGGTTTTTTAACGGCCCACGCCCTCATTATCATCAATAAAGGGGTCTTCAGATTTCTTGACAATAAAAAGTTCCATTATATGTGGCAAAGAGTAAAAAATTCAATCAACCATCGCTCGGCATCTTCATAGATCGACTACGGTTGGTCGGGTCGCCAAGACAAGATCCTTGGGACCCTCGCTCGCCCGGCATCTCCATAGATCGACTACGGTCGGTCGGGTTGCCAAGACAAGATCCTTGGGACCCTCGCTCGCTCGGCATCTCCATAGATCGACTACAGTCGATCGGGTCGCCAAGATAAGATCCTTGGGACCCTCACTCGGCATCTATAAAGATCGACCACGGTCAGTCGGGTCGCCAAGACAAGACTCTTGGGACCCTCGCTAGCCATCTATATAAGCCGACTACGGTCGGACGGGTCACCAAGACAAGACTCTTGGGAGCCTCGCTCGGTATCGACATAAATCGACTACGCCCGATCGGTCGCCAAGACGAGATTCTTAGGACCTTGATTCGGACTCTACTATAAGTCGACCTCGAAGCCGGTCGACTATGACCAACTTCATCAAACTCCTCTATACATTGAAAGTAAAGAACATAAATACGGAAAATGACATCAGAAAAAATGAAGCAAAAGTAAAGATTGCATTAATGTAAATCTGCTCTGGTCACAAGCCCGACCAGGTGAGCTTCAAAAATCTACAGAAGGAGAAGTGGGCGGATGCCCAGGGGAAGCCTCGAAAGCGGGCTGAAAGTTGGAAACGGGGGCAGGGTCCAAGGGAGCGGCCGGTGAAGTATCCTCACAAGGAAGCTCGTCCCCCTCAGCCGAGCTAAGGTCCAGCTCCTCAACCGGGACTGACCCCCGGTCCTCCATGGCTCTCTCCCTTACTTTCTCCAGAGAAAGGCCAAGGGCGGTAGGAAGCAGCGACTCGGCAAATCCCTCAAACGGAGGACCGTCTGATCCCTCAGGAACACAGGCATCATAGCAATTCTTCAAGATCATGAGGGCCAAGTCACAGGAGTACTCCAAGCACTCCTCTTGTAAGAACCGCCTCTGCCATCGCAAGATAAACTCGATCCTTTGTTCCTTTACGGAGGCTCGCACCCTCCTCAGCATATCTTCGGTTTGCGCCTGGTCCTCGAGGGATTTTTCCTTAAGCGCTCTCTCCGACTCCAGCTTCCCCTGCAACACCGCACATTCCTCGGACAGCTTATTCCTCGCTGCCATCGCCCTCACCCTCTCGACCTCCTCCGCGGTGAGCCAAGCTTTCAAGGAGCTCCTCTCCTCCTCTCCCGAAGCAAGCTGAGCTCTCAGGACGTCACGTTCCTCCTTCCAGAGCTTCTTCTCCTCCTCCAAGGAAGAGAGTTAAGCCCGGGAGAAATCTCCTTCTTCTCTAACCTCTGAGAGCTCGGTCTTTAAACCGTCCACCTGCTCTAGGAGGGAACGGACCTCCCGATCCAACAGCTCTATGCACTGACGCATAGACAAAGCGAAAGCCACCTCCCTTATGGAATTGCGGAAGGCACGGCCCGTTAGCTCCTCAACACTTAACGCGTCAAAGCGCTCCTCGTCCCAAGGAGGAATGACCCTCTCGGCGATATGAAGAGCCACTTCGACATTAGCAATCGAAGCAGTCTTATCAAGACTAAGCGTCGGCTCCCATTTGTCAGCACTCCCCGTCTGCTTTTTCCCTTTACCCTTGACTGACGGGGCAGCACGATCTCCCACTTTCTCCTTCCCCTTGCTTCGGTCCAAGGGACGAGGAGATCGGTCGGCTACTTGAGCCCCCCTTCTCCTCTTCAGAGGTCGTTCACTCTCCTCCTCTTCCTCGATAACAACCAGGCACTCACCAGGCGGGACGACCACAGCAGACGCCGCAGATGGCTCGGAAACGGTAGGAAGAACATACCGCTGCTCGGAAGCAATAGGCCGAACAATAATTAAACTGGCCTCTCCCCTATCCTCCTGTTCTCTGGCCTCCGAAGGCCCGATGACCTTACGCTTACCCTTGGCAGACTTGGGTGGGCCGGCAAAAGCGTGAACTTTGACCATGGCTGCATAAACAACGAAAGCAGGTTAGAAATCGAACCAAAACCTACAAGTATAGAAAATAATTCAACCATGAGGGTCAACGGTAGGCGGTTCCTCTCTAGCCCATTAACTTGCGGGGGGTCAATCAGGAAAGAGTTGGCCGAGGCCCCCCCACCGTATCTCGAAATAAGCCGAGCGAAGTTATATTGGCCGAGTTCCTTTATACGGTCGACCACCTCCCGCTCCTCCCTAGAAAGGAATAGGCTCGACGAGTCATTCCATCACTCGGCTAGGGGATACCTCCACGGCTGGGACTCGGAGGAAGATCCCGGAGGCTTCACGAAGAAATATTTCGCTCGCCAGTCGGTAATTTTAGAAGCTGTCTCGGTTGGATGATACCGGGCATCCTTATACATCAGGGAAGGAATCCCACCCCCAGAGCTCGGACTCTGGCTCATTCTTAAAAAGTGGTGTAGGATATTGACCGAAGGCAGATAGCCAAACTGGTGGCACAGCAAAGCAAGGCCATTAATGAACCTCCACCCATTCGGGGGAATCTGATTCGGCCTTAGTTGATAATCAGTGCACACTTCATCCACGATCGGGACGTACAGTAGTCTCAAGCCGACGACTGAGAAGAAACTTTCAGAGACGGCAAACCACCCACTTGTGTTGCTATTGATTCTTTCATTCCTCGAGGCCAACCTAGGCTCCCAAGACCGAGGGATTTCGTTTCTAAGAATCGACCGACTCAACTTCGCCGCGGACATCCTCGATTTGCCTTTGGGTAGCTCCTTAATGACTAGCCCATCCTTCCGCTCTCTTGTCGAAATCTCTTCGACATCTCCCAACCTCGACATCGCCATCGCCTCAGTGGAAACTTCAGACGCCCTTTCGGCAACATCATCCCTTGGAGAAACCCCACTTCGAGAACCGGTGGACGACATACTCACTAAGAGAAAATTTAGAAGAGGAAAATGAGAGAAAGGGACGTACCTATTTAGTGGTATGAGGTCGGAAATTTATGCAACGCTGAAGGAAACTTCAGCGAGAATAAGAAAAGCGAGAGAAAGCAAGAAAGCGAGCATGAAGAAAACCAAATAAATGCATCGATTACGGACATTTATAAGGAAACGTTCGAATTGCAATCCAGCCAAAACTCGACGCGTGGAGAAAATCCGAGCTATGCCCGGACACGCGGCATGATCTGAGCGGAGATAAATTAGGGTTATTCGAAATCCAGAGTGGCGCGAACAGTTGAAAAGACGTATGGGACAACTGCAAAACGGTTACAAGGACGATACATTTCGGATTTTGAAAAGCTGTCAGAGAGCACGCGTCGTCAAATAATAAATGCTTCAAGTACCTTCATGCGCTCGCTAATGATGACCACCCGAACTGCTTTAGCGTGAGCTGTCGCACAATAAGTGTCGAGGCCGATCAGTTGGGGCACTCAGCCGACCGATCCCATTACGAGCAGTCACGCACAACTAGTCGACATCCGACCAATCGGGACTACCCGAGCTGTCCCATGACCGAGCTACAATGCCAATATCTGACCGATCGACCACCTTACGAGCTGTCTCGCTTATGAGCTATAAGATAGAAGACGAGCAAGAAAATCCTAACATACTCCTTCGACCCTTCTCTTCGCTCGGACTCGAGAAGTAGGGGGCTTATGGTGGTCATTGAATTGGGCCAGAACCCAGTCTCAACGATGCATGGGCCGATCGGTCCAATCACCAAAGATCGGTCTCATACCTAATAGCTATGTCAAGCCCAAGCCCGATCTAAGCTCTCCTCAGCCCGTCCGCATGTGAGAGACTCTCATGCACACGTAAAGATCTAAACCTAATTGTTGCTCATATATAAGGTATAATTCTATCGTAACAAAGGTACGAAAATCATAACCCAGTCTTCTCTGCATACAGCAATCCCACCTTCACCAAAGGACTAACTTGAGCGTCGGAGGGGCTAATCGGGACACAACCCCCTACTTGCCTTCTTTGTTTTGCAGGGATTTCAACGTCGAAGTCACTACGGAAGGCGGCTAACTCATGGATCCAAACGGCAACGTTCAGTTCCGCCAGAATCTGACTGAACCAGAGTTATTGATTGGTTGTCTGATCTTAGGTGTGGCACACGTTATTGTTGGACCAATGGTGGTTGACAAATTAAATCCCTTTATGTTTTGATAATAATAAAATATCTAGAAATAGTTAAGAAATTATTTCAGGTATTATTCAATGAAAGGATTGTGCAAATCAAGATGAGCAAGTGTCTAATCAATGGAGAATCAAGATGGGAGTTGTCCTCTAAGTGAAAAATGACATAAAACATGAGGACTATAAAGGATTTGGTCGGATGTTCCCATTGAAGGCAATACAAGTCGACTTACAAAGCACAAGTCGACTTACAGATGAAGCAATGTCAATACAAGTCGACTTATCAAACACAAGTCGACCTATCAAGGACGATAAGTCAACTTACATGGTACAAGTCGACTTATTGGAGAGCGGAGATGAAACTTTTACGTAAATGGTTGAAACAAGTCGACTTATACATTCGACAAGTCGACTTATGGATGCACGAAATCAGCTCCAACGGTCCAATTTGATAAAAATGGAATGAAGATTATCAAGGAACGGCTATATCCAATTAAGCAATGGGTAGTAGAGCTCCAACAGTTATATTTCTTCAAGTATAAATAGAGGATGATGGAAGAAGAGTATATACAAGTTCCACAAGTCTAAATACTCTTCTATTGCTTCAAATTGCTCACTATTGCTCTTATTTTGTTACTCTATTGTTTTGAGCACTTGTTCTTCAATCTTTACTATATTTCTTTTACAATTTGAGTGACGAGTGGAAGGTCACGTGTGAGGTAGGATTTATGCCGTAAGACAAATCGTTTGTAAGGTAGCTTGAGTCAGAAGTCAAGTGGAGTTATAAAAAGTTCACACTCAACTACAAAGTATGCAATAAAGTGATTGGCAAAATCCTAAGTGGGAGCTTAGGTAGAAGACGTAGGTCTTAGCACCGAACCTCTATAAAAAAAAGTGTTTGATCTTCTTCCCTACACTTTTCAATTAAGTTTATCTAAATTGTTTTTGTGTGTTTTAACTTCTGATTTTTTTGTAAAAATTCTTAAAAAAATTTAAAGATCTATTCAACCCCCCCTTCTAGATCACTTACAATTGGTATCAGAGCAGAAGTATCTGGGATGGCACACAATAACTTAGTGGAAGAAGGTAATACTAATAATCGACCTCCTTTATTTAATGGTACTAATTATTCCTCTTAGAAAAATCCTATGAAGTACCACATCATTAGCGAGGGAGTAAAATATTGGAAGATAATTATCTTGGTCCCTGACCACCGTTAAAAAATGGTGAGTTAAAAGCGGAGTGGAATACGATGACAATGAGTGGAGGCAAGCTTACATCAACGCTAAAGCGATGAAGCTAATCTATTGCGCTCTCACAGTTGAGGAAAGAAACCGAGTTAACTCGTGTACCAGCGCCAAAAAAATGTGGGAGAGACTTCGCATCACCCATGAAGGAACCAACCAAGTCCAGGAGACACAAATCAACATGCTACTTCATGACTATAAAATGTTTGTCATGAAGGAAGGTGAGTCCATTTCAACTATGCTTGATCGTTTTGCAGAAATCATAAATGGATTAGGCAACCTTGGAAAGCATATGTCGGACAGTGAGAAGGTAAAGAAAATCCTTCGCTCACTACCAAAGGAATGGGACTCACAAGTCACCGCCATTATGGAGTCCAAAGATCTCAATCATCTGGAATTCAACGCCTTGGTGGGATCACTTATCAACTATGAGATTATTCTCAAATCCAGAGGAGGTAGAGGTAAGCCTAAAAAATCTATTGCTTTTAAAGCTAACATTTCTTTTGTTGATGAAAGTGATGAGGAAATAGATGAAGACGAGGAAGATGAAGAAATAGCTATGTACGGTAGAAATTTAAGGAAGTTCAAGGGACTTCTCAAAAATCAAAAGAAAGAATTAAATGGCGGAAAACAGGTAAAAAGAAAGAGGTTTGGCGAGGAAAGAAAATCAAAAGGCTATGACGAAAAGAAAGGCAACGAAGAATGTTGGAGATGTGGAAAACGGGGACATCTCGCAAGAGAATGCAAAAGCTCATCCTCCACATCAAACTTTTAGAAAAATGACAAATACGACAAAGGTAAAAGGAAAACTAGCCTGGTGGCAATTTGGAGTGATGAAGAGGATGCATATCAAAGTGATGATGAAAACAACCTGGCACTTACGGCAAAAAGTTCATCAAGTGATAATGAAAATGAGGTAACTTTCAATGACCAAGATCTAAGAGATTCTTTTGATGCTTTGCAAGCTGATTTTGAAGAAGCTATTGAGATTAACAAAAAATTAAGAAAGAAAATACGAGAATTGGTTGCTGAAAATAATGCCTTACATGAGACTATTGATGACTTAGATAGTCCAAATGAAGATCATTCTGCATGTCTTATTGAAAAAGAAAATCTTATTTGTGAGCTTGATAGACTTAGAAAAGAATTTTCGTATGTGGTTGGAAAATTCGCAAATGGAAACGAACAGTTTGAAAAATTGTTATCGCTACAAAGATATTCCATTTCTAAACATGGATTAGGATATGACCCTTTTGATAGAGATTTCTCTTTAATTTCCAAATTTACTAAGGATGGAAAAATTGCTCGATGTCTAGATGCTTGAAAGATGGTCACATAGAAATTGCTGCAAGAGTACTAGAAGATGTGTTAAGATTAAGAAAATTTAGGTTATTAAAGGCACAATACCACCTAATGTGGTTTATATGGCTAACTAAAATGGACCCAAAATGGCTTGGGTACCTATAAGAAGAAAGAACGTTGATATTGTAGGTACAAAGAGGGATGAAAGGCCGTCAAGCACTTGGTACATCGATAGCGGATGTTCAAGACACATGAGTGGAGACAAGAACCTTTTATGAAATCAAACCAAAGAATCAAGGTTATGTCACTTTTGGAACAACAACAAAGGTAAGTTCATTGGAATTGGTAAAGTGGGTAAGGAACCTTTGCCAACCATTGACAATGTTTCACTTGTTGATGGATTAAAACATAATTTGTTAAGTGTCTCTCAACTTTGTGATATGAATTTTAATGTAAGTTTTGAATCATCACATTGCATGGTTAAAAGGACGGTCATGTAGCTTTCATTGGTTTGAGACACAGAAATACATACATAGTAGATTTACATGATGATAGTTCGTTTAATGAAAAGTGTTTAGTGACTTTAGAAGAAAATGCACTTTTATGGCATAGAAAATTAGGACATGCACCTTTGCCTCTAATCTCTAAGCTTTCGAAAAATGACATTGTAAGAGGTTTGCCTAAAATAAGATTTGTTAAAGAACACTTGTGTGAATCATGTTTAAAAGGCAAACATGTTAGAGAATCTTTCAAACCAAAGAAAGAAATTTGCACATCTAGAGTTCTTGAACTTGTGCATATGGATTTGATTGGACCATCTAGACATGCTAGTCTTAGTGGAAAATTATATGTCCTTGTAATTGTGGATGACTTTTCTAGATTTACTTGGGTAAGATTCCTTGCGAATAAAAGTGATGCAGTTAATGAATTTACCAAGTGGTGTAGATTGGTTCAAAATGAGAAAATTTTGTCGATCGTTGCTATTAGAACCGATCATGGAGGAGAATTTGAATGTGAACCTTTCGAAAGTCTTTGCGACAAATACGGGATGGAGCACAATTTCTCAACACCAAGGACTCCGCAACAAAATGGTGTGGTAGAAAGGAAGAATCGTTCTCTTGAAGAAATGAGCAGAACCTTGTTAAATGAGTACAATCTTCCTAAATCATTTTAGGCGGAAGCAGTCAATACCGCACGCTACGTCATCAATAGGGTGCACTTGCGAAGAGACAAAAATAAGACACCCTACGAACTTTGGAAAGGTAAGAAACCCAATATCTCTTATTTTCATCCTTTTGGTTGTCAAGTCTTCATTCATAATAATGGAAAGAACAATTTAGGAAAATTCGATTCTAAATCTGATGTTGGTGTGTTTATCGGTTATTCTCAAACTAGTAAGGCTTTTAGAGTTTATAATAATAGGACTAAATGTGTTGAAGAAAGTATACATGTTAAATTTGATGATATGATTTCACCCCCGAGAACGGCCTATTTTGATGATGATGCAGGAAGTTCAGGAAATAAAATTGATGAAATTGAATTCAAGATTGACGAATTGAAGCTAGACGAAGAAAATCATGTACCCGACATTAAATCATGGGCAAAAGCAAAGAACCATCCTATGGAGCAAGTCATTGGTGATTTAAATGTTGGTGTAAGAACTAGGAGAAATATCTATGATAATATGAGTAATTCAGCCTTCATTTCATTAGTAGAACCCAAAAATATAGAAGAAGCTCTTAAAGATGAGAACTGGCTTTTAGCTATGCAAGACGAGCTTAATAAGTTCAAGCGAAATGATGTATGGGATTTGGTAGCTCCACCAAAGGACAAGACCATCATTGGAGTCAAGTGGGTAAATCGGATAAAATATGAAAAGAATGGTGAAGCAATTAAAAATAAATCAAGGCTAGTGGCTCAAGGATTTTATCAAGAAGAAGGTCTTGACTACAATGAGACATATGCTCCTGTGGCTCATTTGGAGGCAATTAGGCTACTATGTGTAGGAAAATCCCGGGAGGTACATCACATGTACCGGCAGCGGAAAACAAAAATTTTTGTTCCCAGGACTTTCCGAATCCGGGATCCGGTATCGGTATGAAGACATCAACCTAAATAGCCAAAGAGACTATCTCTAAAGGTGATCCACGCAGAGATCAGAAAATCTAACGAATCAAACCCTTTGACAGGGAATAGCTAGAAACAGATTAAAGGCTGCTAGACCCTACCTACGTCTGGAGAGCTAAAGGAAGCGTTGGAATCCTTGCCTTGAGAAGAGAAGAAAGCGATGGTTGCCTTGATGAGGATGAAGAAAATCACCCTTTTAAAGGAAGCTTAACCATTAAGCTTTCATTTTCAATTTCCTCTAGCCACCACCGTCGACCATCATGCTCTAAGCCTCCTTTTATGTATCTTTTAACTCTTTAAAAGAATACCATAAGCTAAGGCCAAGTGTATGGCTTAATAGCCATTCATTTATTAATGAATTAAAGAAATGAACTTTGAAAAGTCAAAGCTAATCTCTTCTTCCCTTCATTCCACGCACATGTCCATATATATAAAATATTAATTAATTAATTAACATATATATAATTACTAAGAGGTCCAGTCAAACTGGGGTCGGTCCTACTGAACCTCACAAGGGCCCCGATCTTTGAAACGACTCAGGAAACCTTTCTTAGCAATATTGATGTCGCGATCTCATCGGGACATATCCCAATCCCATTGGGATCCATTTAATCTAATGCTCTCCATAATGGAACTCGTCGATAACTATTTTCTGATTCTCGAAACACTCTTATCGTGTGACCCTTTAGGTTCCGGTTATGTTGGCCACTTAGATTAACAATTAATCTGAGCAAGTCATGGCGGTATCTAGCAACACATCATGACCCCAATTGACGGAAAGTAATCGGTTTGATGTATTCATCACGAACCAAATCACGAACCCTTCCATAGACAATTACCGTGCAATTAGTCCTTTCACCATCCTATACCCCACTTGGTTATGAGTATGGTCAAAGTGTCAACTCTCACTAGGTGAGTCTAGCCCAGTGATATCATTTCGTCCTGGGACTCATTACTTTATATGTCAATGAAGACACTCTTCATGACATACATCTTGCTTGACCTTAGTAATGATCTGACAAGAGGCCATGGGTATCTCTTACGCTAATCCGAAGTGGTGAATCCTTTATTGGCTACTCAATTATCTTGAATACCTCAAGCTGCACCCAAGCACCACCCTATGAGTTACCTCTGGAAGGCAACAAGGAATGGAGTCAAAGCACAGGATCAGTATCCAAGATATCCTTGAGTACCTCAAGTCTAAGGATACTTGCACCATTGCTATGATGAGATTGTCACTGACACTTAGATAAGATATCCATGTGATGATCTCATGGCAGGTCATCCAATGAACTTACTACCGCTAGTAAGCATCCACATGTCAATTCTAAATATCTCATATTTACGTTTACGAGATCCTTTGCTTGATCCAATCAAGGAATATGACATGTGCTAGTCTATCCGGATTAATGATGTCCGGTCTCATTAATCCTATGACTAGGAGAATTTGAATCTTGACATAATTGCACATGATAGGAACCTCGGTAGTATGATCACATCATAATTTCCTTCATGCTATGTCATATATCATGGACTTCATTAATTTGATTAAAGATCAAATCAATTCATAAACAATGTTTATGAATATCAAATTAATGAATAATGCCTTTTCTTTATTTATTCATAAAGTCCGCCACGACTTTGAATAAAAGCAGCGCTAAAGGGATTGCCTTTAGGGCACAAATAAACGAGATCGACCTTGAACAAGTCGACTTATCGAATGAACAAGTCGACTTATCGGTACCGAACATGTGTAAGTCGACTTACACATGGTACAAGTCGACTTGCATTTACAAATCTCCCACTTGACCTAAAGCCAATCGCCTTAGTATCTAATACCATAAGCGAGTCCATGAGAATCACAATTCTCCTGTGACAATGGCTTTGTCAATGAATAACAACACTTTGCTCGTGGGAATTCTCTATCGAGGATATCATCTCGACTAATGATCTCCGAATCGCGAAATCACGAGTTCGGATCGTCGATAAGACCTTGGTTCCTTTGCTGCAAGACTAGCCCCATTGTATCACAATACAATCCTATGGGCCCATCACGGTAGGGACGAGATCAAGTTCGATAATGAACTTCGATCCAAACCGCTTCCTTTGCGCATCTCGTGCGGCAATGTACTCTGCCTCGGTTGATGAATCAGCAGTCCTCTCTTGTTTGGAATTTTTCCAATTGACCGCCACGCTATTCAGTGTGAATGTATAGAATCTGATTATGATTCAGAATTATCCTTATCAGATTAAATACTAGCATCTGAATGCCCGCTCACTTGGAGATTTCCATCTCCATAGATCAAGAAAACATCCTTAGTGCTTCGCAAGTACTTGAGGATATTCTTGACAGACCACCCAAATGACCCTCACGGGATCCGATTAGTATCGCTTTCGTAACACTTAGAACATACGATACATCGGGCCTCGTACATAGCATTGTTCCATGCTAAACCTCTTTAGCATCTCATCTATGTATGATGATTGTGAAAGACCAAGCAACCTTTTGATTTATCTCTATAAATCTATATCCCTAGGATATAAGTTGCTTCACCAAGGTCTTTCATCGCAAATTGATTGGACAACCAAATTTTAACTGATTGCAGCATAGAGACATCGTTTCCTAGTTACGATATGTCATCTACATACACACGAGGAATACGATTGCGGTCCATTAACCTTCTTATACACACAATGATCATCCGGATTTTGAGAAATCAAACTCTTTGATTGACTCATCAAAACGGATAATCCAACTCCTGGATGCTTGCTTCAATCCATACATGGAATTCTGAAGCTTGCATACCTTTTCACTATCGATGGAAGTGAAGCCCTCAGGTTGTGTCATACATATCCTCGGGTAGATTTCCTCTCAGGAAATCTGTCTTCACATCCATTTGCCATATCTCATAATCATAATGAGTGGCAATGGCTAGGAGTATCCTAATGGATTTAAGCATTGCTACGGGACTGAAGGTCTCGTCATAGTCAACTCCTTGTCTGTGACGAAATCCTTTAACCAGAAGCATTGCTTTATAGGTACTACAATTACCATCCATGTTGGTTTTCTTCCGAAAACTCCTTTGCACCAATGGGTTTTATCCTTCAGTGTAACAACCAAAGTCCATACTTGGTTTTCATACATGGAATCCATTTGATTTCATGGCACAAAGCCATTTTAGGACTACGAACTTTTCGGAACCTCTTCATAGGTAGTAAGCTCATCATCTCGTATGAGCAATCGTCATTCTGTTCCCCACGAAATTCATATCTCTCGGGAATAGTGCGTATCCTACTTAACCTATGAAATTAGGTGTGTAGTAGAAGGTTGAGCTGTTACCTCGTGTACATGAGTTCTGATTCTGAGTTCAGCGATTGATCTGCGTTTGTTCGAGCATCTTGAACTTCCTCAAGTTCAACTTTGCTCCCTTGTCCTCTTGTAAAAGAAACTCTTTCTCTAAGAAAACAGCATGCTTTAAAACAAACAACTTTTGTTCCTCGGAAGGTAGAATTGATATCCCCGATATCCTACGAACAAACACTTATCGATTTTGCATCGTTAAGCTAATCGTGTCCGCTTCACATAAGCAGGACAACCCCAAACTTTCAGCTGAGAAAGATAGGGCTTTCAATTAGTCCATATCTCCATATGGAGTAACCACAATTGCCTTTAATGGAACTATGTTTAGCAAGTAAACAAATTGTCTCAAGCGATATTCCCAGCTATGCAAAACCTATCATCAATCGCACCAAGTCTAACAAGGTTCGATTTCTCCTTTCAGCCACACCATTGTGCTGCGGCGTGTAAGGTGGCGTATACTGAGATAAAATCCCATTATCTCTGAGATAATCAAAAACTATTGGTCTAAGTATTTTCCACCACGATCAGATCGTAATGCCTTGATACTTTTACCAAGCGCTTTTTACTTCATTTACGAATTGTTTGAACTTTTCAACGCTTGATTTGTATCTCATCGATACATGTACCCATATCGTGAATTATCACCGATAAAAGTAATGAAGTAAAAACAACCACTTCTGGCATGGATGGACATCGGACCACATACATCCAAATGTATCAGGTCTAATATTCCATTCACTCGTTTACCCTTACCTTTAAAGGATTACTTAGTCATCTTGCCTAATAAATAAGATTCGCATGTGTCATATGATTCATAATCAAATGACCCTAAACATCCAGTCTTATGGAGCTTAGCGATGCGTGTCTCATTTATATATGGCCGTTCGACAATGCCATAAATAAGTTGATTTTAAATTATCTCGATTATGTCTTTTCGCGTCATTGACATTCAGAACTGGATATGACATATCTAATATGTCAATTCAATTGCATAATGTACCAGTAGCATAGAGCCTTCCATTCGAACTAATAGAACAACCATTGCTACTAAAAGTCCAATGGAAATCAGCTCTATTTAAACATAAAACATACAATATGTTCTTTGTTTAAAACAGGTACAAAATGTCAATTATCCAATTTGAATACAAGCCCAGTAGGGAGTAACAAGACACAAGTGTCTATTGCTAATGTAGCAACTGTTGCTGCATTATCTACACAAAGGTCTAGTTCTCCTTTTATGAGCTGTCTACTGTCCCTGAGGCCCTGCATATCATTTCATATGTATGAGCCACATCCGGTATCAAATACCGATATGTTTGGATCAGGAATAGTATTAACCTCAATGACAAACATATTTGAAGAAGTAGAGGCATCTGATGCCTTCTTCTGCTTCAGGAACTCCAGATAGATTTTACAGTTTCGCCTCCAGTGGCTAGTCTTGCCACATTGAAAGCAAAAACCTTTTTGGGAAGAATCTTTGGTTTTTCCTTGATGGCACTTCCCTTTGGTTTCTTGGCATTTTTCTTCTTTGAACTAGAAGTAGAAGCATCCACCATTAGCACTTGCTATCTCTCTTGATAGCATTTCGGTATGTCGTGGCGATTGATCATTCGAGGAATTGTTGTGGATATATGGTTTATCGATAGTTTAACACGAGCTGTGAATAACCATCGGACAATCAACCGAATCAAGTCTCTACTTAACTCATATTCCATTACAAATCCTAAGGCGGCCAATCTCTCAATATAGCCATTCATCTTGAGGCATCTTGCATGCCAGATATCCTGGAGCCATCTTTAATGGTGAAGAGAAGCCTTGAGGTCTCGAACCTTTCGCACCGAACTTGCTCATCAAATAGCTCCTAAGATGAAATACTATAGAGTGAGCATCCATGGACTCGTCTTTCTTGCTGCAGCTCTAGTGACATCGAGGCAAGCATAAAGCAAGTATCCATATCAACATCCTTTAGATGCTTACAATATGCTTCGATCCTTATCGAAGCATCGACAGCGAGTCTGCTGGAAGTGGAACATCTAGGGCGTATTCAGTTCCTCGGATCTAAGAACAATTCTCGAGTCCTCGACCAATCAAGAAAATTCAGTCTAGAGTAGAGGCGAAATTCACTGAAAGACTTCTTGATCAACTAGCGCGATAGAGAGAAGGAATGATAGAATAGAAATGCTGCGTGATCATAAGGACTTGCATGATATGCATATGGCTCCCACTAGTTTCCTAGAATCCATAACCCTCTTTCTGAATCCGGAGAAACAATATGACATAATGTCCTAGTGGGTCGATATCAGACATTGCTAAGAGTGACCTTGGGTTTACCCAACAAGCCACAATTTAGGTCAATCGGTAGGTATCGGTCATACCAATTGTATCATCGATAACCGACATTAAGAATGACCTTGGGTTTACCCAACAAGCCACCTTATGTCTCGGAGGTATCGGATATACCAATTACATCTTAGACACAACTATCGATCGGTCTTTATCAACTTGTTGATGTATGCACTTACATCGATATCGACTCTTTGATCGCGTACATCGATGTATGCTACCCAATTTCGCCTCTGTCACGTTGACCTTGAGTTTACTCAACAAACCAACGCTTCCAGTGAAAACCAATCCATTAATCCGAAAATCTTATTTTCATGGTTCGAACATATCCGTATAGAGTGAGCTTGGGTTTACCCAACAACCCAACCCTATAAAAACTCTGGTTCTTACCATATTAATGGAAGGCGTTAGTTTTCATATACCGAGGAGGGATTTCGGGTCTCATCTACTTCTTCTCCAAACCGTAGGATTATAGTCACCATGACTATATGATATGATTTAGGGCATTTCATCAATCACATTGAGTCTATACCTAAAATCATCCATCATCCCACTATCGTGCCACAAGTGGACTTTCATCAAATGCAAGTGGACTTATGCTTCTTCACACACAAGTGGACTTGTATGACACAAGTGGACTTATGTCATCTGCCCATGAACAAGTGGACTTACAAGGTACTACAAGTGGACTTATCTTTGAGATCTTGAACAAGTCGACTTATCCAAAATCTTGAACAAGTCGACTTATCCAAAATCTTGAACAAGTGGAAACTTATACCATATACAAGTCGACTTATTAGTGAATTTTGCTAAAATCTCTAATCGACTAATTCCTCAATCAGTACAATTCCAATTCTCAACACCATCATACCTAGGGTAATATCGTGAATTGATGCCTCGATGAACACTTCATTGATTCATGAATGTCTTAAATAGTCAAACTATATGAAAAGCTTGAAATGAGTCAAAACTCATTAATTTCCAAACAATTTAGGAACACCCAAATTATCATCCTAAGCATCTCTAGCTAGCACATACATTATCAAATTTACTTTAGCACATGCCATAAAAATATGACGGTCAAAACAAACAAGATAATGCAAGATACTACCGAGACGCTAATGTGATCAATTCGGCATTCAAAAATTCTTGGAAAAGCAACTTCAAGCAATTCAGTTTGGAAATCATACTACATCAAGATAACACATTTTTAATCAAATTAAAAATGGTTCAAGGCATTGGAACTGAAAAAGCACACTCAATCAAGCCAAGCAAAACAGTCCCAACAATTTTCACAAAACTGTCCAGTTCTGTACATTGCTCGAAATGATCAATGAAACAATTTCAATAAATTCTGATAAAATTGTATAGGTTATTAAATGTTCAGAACATGCTACATGAATGTTTTCAGGATTTTAGGCCATCAAAAACTCAGTCAACCTAAATAACAAAACCGATTCAAAATCTGTGTTCATCAGCACAGCAATTCCCAACAGCATAGAATAAAATCGTGAATAAATATCCAATCACCTTGAAATCCAATTTCCATGCTCACAGACATTCACCAACATCTTAGAGACATGTAGGTGAAGGAAAATCCGAAAAACCATTTTTCTAGAATTTATTCTCTATTTTATACTCATGCCTGTTCCAGAATCGTTTCACAAAACAGCATCTGTAACCTTAGGGAATTAATTAGCAAAACTATATCAAATCAAATCGATAAATTCTCAAATTTCATAGACATATTCTCTAACATGTTATGAACAATTATGGGCAGAAAAATTTCGAAAAACATATCACAATATAAATTCGAAATCTGAACAGATAGCATGCATCAACAGAAAATTCCATTAGGGTTTCTGATCTCGCTTAGGTTTTAGCTTCATACGGGATACCAGACGCTCTGATACCACTGTAGGAAAATCCCGGGAGGTACATCACATGTACCGGCAGCGGAAAACAAAAATTTTTGTTCCCAGGACTTTCCCGAATCCCAGGATCCAGGTATCGGTATGAAGACATCAACCTAAATAGCCAAAAGAGACTATCTCTAAAGGTGATCTCGAGAGATCGGAAAATCTAACCGAATCAAACCCCTTTGACCCGGGAATAGCTAGAACAGATTAAAGGCTGCTAGACCCTACCTCTGTCTTGGAGAGCTAAAGGAAACGTTGGAATCCTTGCCTTGGAGAAGAGAAGAAACGATGGTTGCCTTGATGAGGATGAAGAAAATCACCCTTTTAAAGGAAGCTTAACCATTAAGCTTTCATCTTCAATTTCCTCTAGCCACCACCGTCGACCATCATGCTCTAAGCCTCCTTTTATGTATCTTTTAACTCTTTAAAAGAATACCATAAGCTAAGGCCAAGTGTATGGCTTAATAGCCATTCATTTATTAATGAATTAAAGAAATGAACTTTGAAAAGTCAAAGCTAATCTCTTCTTCCCTTCATTCCACGCACATGTCCATATATATATAATATTAATTAATTAATTAACATATATATAATTACTAAGAGGTCCAGTCAAACTGGGTTGGTCCTCAAACCTCTAGGGCCCAAATCTTTGAAACGACTCAGGAAACCTTTCTTAGCAATATTGATGTCGCGATCTCATCGGGACATATCCCAATCCATTGGGATCCATTTAATCTAATGCTCTCCATAATTGGAACTCGTCCAATAACTATTTCTGATTCTCGAAACACTCTTATCGTGTGACCCTTTAGGTTCCGGTTATGTTGGCCACTTAGATTAACAATTAATCTGAGCAAGTCATGGCGGTATCTAGCAACACATCATGACCCCGATTGACCGGAAAGTAATCGGTTTGATGTATTCATCACGAACGGATCACGAACCCTTCCATAGACAATTCTGGTGCAATTAGTCCTTTCACCATCCTATACCCCACTTAGTTATGAGTATGGTCAAAGTGTCAACTCTCACTAGACCGAGTCTAGCCCAGTGATATCATTTCTCGTCACGGGACTCATTACTTTATATGTCAATGAAGACACTCTTCATGACATACATGTTCTTGACCTTAGTAATGATCGACAAGAGGCCATGGGTATCTCTTACGCTAATCCGAAGTGGTGAATCCTTTATTGGCTACTCGATTATCTTGAATACCTCAAAGTGTACCCAATCACCACCTATGAGTTACCTCGGAAGGCAACAAGGAATGGAGTCAAAGCACGGATCGATATCAAGATATCCTTGAGTACCTCAAGTCTAAGGATACTTGCACCATTGCTATGATGAGATTGTCGCGACACTTAGATAAGATATCCATGTGATGATCTCATGGCGGGTCATCCAATGAACTTACTATCGCTAGTAAGCATCCACGTATCAATTCTAAATATCTCATATTTACGGTTTCGAGATCCTTTGCTTGATCAATCAGGAATATGACATGTGCTAGTCTATCCGGATTAATGATGTCGGTCTCATTAATCCTATGACTAGGAGAATTTGAATCTTGACATAATTGCATGATAGGAACCTCGGTAGTATGATCACATCATAATTTCCTTCATGCTATGTCATATATCATGGACTTCATTAATTTGATTAAAGATCAAATCAATTCATAAACAATGTTTATGAATATCAAATTAATGAATAATGCCTTTTCTTTATTTATTCATAAAGTGCGCTCACGACTTTGAATAAAAGCGCGCTAAAGGGATTGCCTTTAGGGCACAAATAAACGATCGACCTTGAACAAGTCGACTTATCGAATGAACAAGTCGACTTATCGGTACCGAACATGTGTAAGTCGACTTACACATGGTACAAGTCGACTTGCACTTACAAATCTCCCACTTGACCTAAAGCCAATCGCCTTAGTATCTAATACCATAAGCGAGTCCATGAGAATCACAATTCTCCTGTGACAATGGCTTTGTCAGCGAATAACAACACTTTGCTCTGTGGAATTCTCTCTATCGAGGATATCATCTCGACTAATGATCTCCGAATCGGTAATCGAGTTCGGATCGTCGATAAGACCTTGGTTCCTTTGCTGCGACTAGCCCCATTGTATCACAATACAATCCTATGGGCCCATCACGGTAGGGACGAGATCAAGTTCAGTAATGAACTTCTTGATCCAAACCGCTTCCTTTGCGCTTCTCATGCGGCAATGTACTCTGCCTCGGTTGATGAATCAGCAGTCCTCTCTTGTTTGGAATTTTCCAATTGACCGCCACGCTATTCGGTGTGAATGTATAGAATCGATTGTGATTGAATTATCCTTATCAGTTAAATACTAGCATCGAGTGCCGCTCACTTGGAGATTTCCATCTCCATAGATCAAGAAAACATCCTTAGTGCTTCGCAAGTACTTGAGGATATTCTTGACAGCCACCCAGTGACCCTCACCAGGATCCGATTAGTATCTGCTCGTAACACTTAGAACATACGATACATCGGGCCTCGTACATAGCATTGTTCCATGCTAAACCTCTTTAGCATCTCATCTATGTATGATGATTGTGAAAGACCAAGCAACCTTTTGATTTATCTCTATAAATCTATATCCCTAGGATATAAGTTGCTTCACCAAGGTCTTTCATCGCAAATTGATTGGACAACCAAATTTTAACTGATTGCAGCATAGAGACATCGTTTCCTAGTTACAGTATGTCATCTACATACACACAAGGAATACGATTGCAGTCCCATTAACCTTCTTATACACACAATGATCATCCGGATTTTGTGAGAAATCAAACTCTTTGATTGACTCATCAAAACGGATAATCCAACTCCTGGATGCTTGCTTCAATCCATACATGGAATTCTGAAGCTTGCATACCTTTTCACCATCGATGGAAGTGAAGCCCTCAGGTTGTGTCATACATATCCTCGGGTAGATTTCCTCTCACGAAATCTGTCTTCACATCCATTTGCCATATCTCATAATCATAATGAGTGGCAATGGCTAGGAGTATCCTAATGGATTTAAGCATTGCTACGGGACTGAAGGTCTCGTCATAGTCAACTCCTTTGTCTGTGACGAAATCCTTTAACCAGAAGCATTGCTTTATAGGTACTACAATTACCATCCATGTTGGTTTTCTTCTGAAAACTCCTTTGCACCCTGTGGGTTTTATCCCTTCAGGTGTAACAACCAAAGTCCATACTTGGTTTTCATACATGGAATCCATTTCAGATTTCATGGCACAAAGCCATTTTTCAGACTCTGAACTTTTCAGAACCTCTTCATAGGTAGTAAGCTCATCATCTCGTATGAGCAATACGTCATTCTGTTCCCCACGAGAAATTCATATCTCTCGGGAATAGTGCGTATCCTACTTAACCTATGAAATTCGTGTGTAGTAGAAGGTTGAACTGTTACCTCATGTACATGAGTTACTGATTCTGAGTTCGACGATTGATCTGCGTTTGTTCGAGCATCTTGAACTTCCTCAAGTTCAACTTTGCTCCCACTGTCCTCTTGTAAAAGAAACTCTTTCTCTAAGAAAACAGCATGCTTTAAAACAAACAACTTTTGTTCCTCAGCAAGGTAGAATTGATATCCCACGATATCCTACGAACAAACACTTATCAGATTTTGCATCAAGCTAATCTGACTGTGTCCGCTTCACATAAGCAGGACAACCCCAAACTTTCAGCTGAGAAAGATAGGGCTTTCAATTAGTCCATATCTCCATATGGAGTAACCACAATTGCCTTTAATGGAACTATGTTTAGCAAGTAAACAGCTGTCTCAAGCGCATATTCCCAAAACTGTGCAAAACCTATCATCAATCGCACCAAGTCTAACAAGGTTCGATTTCTCCTTTCAGCCACACCATTGTGCTGCGGCGTGTAAGGTGGCGTATACTGAGATAAAATCCCATTATCTCTGAGATAATCAAAAACTATTGGTCTAAGTATTTTCCACCACGATCAGATCGTAATGCCTTGATACTTTTACCAAACTGCTTTTCTACTTCATTTCTGAATTGTTTGAACTTTTCAAACGCTTCAGATTTGTATCTCATCAGATACATGTACCCATATCGTGAATTATCACCGATAAAAGTAATGAAGTAAAAACAACCACTTCTGGCATGGATGGACATCGGATCACATACATCCAAATGTATCAGGTCTAATATTCCATTCACTCGTTTACCCTTACCTTTAAAGGATTACTTAGTCATCTTGCCTAATAAACAAGATTCGCATGTGTCATATGATTCATAATCAAATGACCCTAAACATCCAGTCTTATGGAGCTTAGCGATGCGTGTCTCATTTATATATGGCCAAGCCGACAATGCCATAAATAAATTGATTTTAAATTATCTCGATTATGTCTTTTCGCGTCATTGACATTCAGAACTGGATATGACATATCTAATATGTCAATTCAATTGCATAATGTACCAGTAGCATAGAGCCTTCCATTCGAACTAATAGAACAACCATTGCTACTAAAAGTCCAATGGAAATCAGCTCTATTTAAACATAAAACATACAATATGTTCTTTGTTTAAAGCAGTACAAAATGTCAATTATCAATTTGAATACAAGCCCAAGAGGGAGTAACAAGACACAAGTGTCTATTGCTAATGTAGCAACTGTTGTTGCATTATCTACCAAAGGTCTAGTTCTCCTTTTATGAGTCATCTCGTCCACGAGGCCCCGCATATCATTTCATATGTATGAGCCACATCCGTATCAAATACCGATATGTTTGGATCAGAATAGTATTAACCTCAATGACAAACATATTTGAAGAAGTAGAGGCATCGATGCCTTCTTACCTTCAGAACTCGAGATAGATTTTCTGAGTTTAGCCTCAGGTGGCTAGTCTTGCCACATTGAAAGCAAAAACCTTTTTGGGAAGAATCTTTGGTTTTTCCTTGATGGCACTTCCCTTTGGTTTCTTGGCATTTTTCTTCTTTGAACTAGAAGTAGAAGCATCCACCATTAGCACTTGCTATCTCTCTTGATAGCCAGCTCAGCTGTCATGAGCAGATTGATCAGCTCAGGAATTGTTGTGGATATATGGTTTATCTGATAGTTTAACACGAACTGTGAATAACCATCAGACAATCCAACCAGAATCAAGTCTCTACTTAACTCATAATCCATTACAAATCCTAAGGCGGCCAATCTCTCAATATAGCCATTCATCTTGAGGCATCTTGCACAACAGATATCCACGAGCCATCTTTAATGGTGAAGAGAAGCCTTGAGGTCTCGAACCTTTCGCATCGAGCTTGCTCATCAAACAGCTCCCTAAGATGAAATACTATAGAGTGAGCATCCATGGACTCGTTTCTTGCTGCAGCTCTAGTGACATCGAGGCAAGCATAAAGCAAGTATCCATATCAACATCCTTTAGATGCTTACAATATGCTTTCGATCCTTATCGAAGCATCGACGGCGAGTCTGGCTGGAAGTGGAACATCTAGGGCGTATTCGGTTCCTCGGATCTAAGAACAATTCTCGAGTCCTCACCAATCAAGAAAATTCAGTCCGAGTAGAGAGCGAAAATTCACCTTTGAAAGACTTCTTGATCAACCTAGCGCGATAGAGAGAAGGAATGATAGAATAGAAATGCTGCGTGATCATAAGGACTTGCATGATATGCATATGGCTCCACTAGTTTCCTAGAATCCATAACCCTCTTTACGAATCCGGAGAAACAATATGACATAATGTCCTAGTGGGTCGATATCCGACATTGCTAAGAGTGACCTTGGGTTTACCCAATGAGCCCTGACTTAGGTCAATCGGTAGGTATCGGTCATACCAATTGTATCATCAATAACCGACATTAAGAATGACCTTGGGTTTACCCAACAAGCCACCTTATGTCTCGGAGGTATCGGATATACCAATTACATCTTAGACACAACTATCGATCGATCTTTATCAACTTGTTGATGTATGCACTTACATTGGAGTATCAACTCTTTGATGCGCATACATCGATGTATGCTACCCAATTTCGCCTCATCACGTTGACCTTGAGTTTACTCAACAAACCAACGCTTCGGTGAAAACCAATCCATTAATCCGAAAATCTTATTTTCATGGTTCGAACATATCCAGTATAGAGTGAGCTTGGGTTTACCTAACAACCCAACCTATAAGAACTCTGGTTCTTACCATATTAATGGAAGGCGTTAGTTTTCATATACCGAGGAGGATTCGGGTCTCATCTACTTCTTCTCCAAGCCGTAGGATTATAGTCACCATGACTATATGATATAATTTAGGGCATTTCATCAATCACATTGAGTCTATACCTAAAATCATCCATCATCCCACCTATGCATGCCACAAGTCGACTTTCATCAAATGCAAGTCGACTTATGCTTCTGCCCACACACAAGTCGACTTGTATGACACAAATCGACTTATGTCATCTGCCCATGAACAAGTCGACTTACAAGGTACTACAAGTCGACTTATACTGAGATCTTGAACAAGTCGACTTATCCAAAAATCTTGAACAAGTCAACTTATCCAAAAATCTTGAACAAGTCGATTTGTACCATATACAAGTCGACTTATTCAGGGAATTTTGCTAAAATCTCTAATCGACTAATTCCTCAATCAGTACAATTCCAATTCTCAACACCATCATACCTAGGGTAATATCTGTGAATTGATGCCTCAATGAACACTTCATTGATTCATGAATGCCTTAAATAGTCAAACTATATGAAAAGCTTGAAATGAGTCAAAACTCATTAATTTCCAAACAATTTAGGAACTCCCAAATTATCATCCTAAGCATCTCTAGCTAGCACATACATTATCAAATTTACTTTAGCACATGCCATAAAAATATGACGGTCAAAACAAACAAGATAATGCAAGATACTACCGAGACGCTAATGTGATCAATTCGGCATTCAAAAATTCTTGGAAAAGAAAATTCAAGCAATTCAGTTTGGCAATCATACTACATCAAGATAACACATTTTTAATCAAATTAAAAATGGTTCAAGGCATTGGAACTAAAAAAGCACACTCAATCAAGCCAAGCAAAACAGTCCCAACAATTTTCACAAAACTGTCCAGTTCTGTACATTGCTCGAAATGATCAATGAAACAATTTCAATAAATTCTGATAAAATTGCATAGGTTATTAAATGTTCAGAACATGCTACATGAATGTTTTCAGGATTTTAGGCCATCAAAAACTCAGTCAACCTAAATAACAAAACCGATTCAAAATCTGTGTTCATCAGCACAGCAATTCCCAACAGCATAGAATAAAATCGTGAATAAATATCCAATCACCTTGAAATCCAATTTCCATGCTCACAGACATTCACCAACATCTTAGAGACATGTAGGTGAAGGAAAATCCGAAAAACCATTTTTCTAGAATTTATTCTCTATTTTATACTCATGCCTGTTCCAGAATCGTTTCACAAAACAGCATCTGTAACCTTAGGGAATTAATTAGCAAAACTATATCAAATCAAATCGATAAATTCTCAAATTTCATAGACATATTCTCTAACATGTTATGAACAATTATGGGCAGAAAATTTCGAAAACATATCACAATATAAATTCGAAATCTGAACAGATAGCATGCATCAACAGAAAATTCCATTAGGTTTCTGATCTCGCTTAGGTTTTAGCTTCATACGGGATACCAGACGCCTCGATACCACTGTAGGAAAATCCCGGAGGTACATCACATGTACCGCAGCGGAAAACAAAATTTTGTTCCCAGGACTTTCCGAATCCAGGATCCAGGTATCGGTATGAAGACATCAACCTAAATAGCCAAAAGAGACTATCTCTAAAGGTGATCTACGCAGAGATCAGAAAATCTAACCGAATCAAACCCCTTTGACCCGGGAATAGCTAGAACAGATTAAAGGCTGCTAGACCCTACCTCTGTCCTGGAGAGCTAAAGGAAACGTTGGAATCCTTGCCTTAGAGAAGAGAAGAAACGATGGTTGCCTTGATGAGGATGAAGAAAATCACCCTTTTAAAGGAAGCTTAACCATTAAGCTTTCATCTTCAATTTCCTCTAGCCACCACCGTCGACCATCATGCTCTAAGCCTCCTTTTATGTATCTTTTAACTCTTTAAAAGAATACCATAAGCTAAGGCCAAGTGTATGGCTTAATAGCCATTCATTTATTAATGAATTAAAGAAATGAACTTTGAAAAGTCAAAGCTAATCTCTTCTTCCCTTCATTCCACGCACATGTCCATATATATATAATATTAATTAATTAATTAACATATATATAATTACTAAGAGGTCCATCAAGCTGGGTCGGTCCTACGGCCTCTGGGCCCCGATCTTTCAAAACGACTCTAAACCTTTCTTAGCAATATTGATGTCGCGATCTCATCGGGACATATCCCAATCCCATTGGGATCCATTTAATCTAATGCTCTCCATAATTGGAACTCGTCCAATAACTATTTTCTGATTCTGAAACACTCTTATGCGTGTGACCCTTTAGGTTCCGGTTATGTTGGCCACTTAGATTAACAATTAATCTGAGCAAGTCATGAGCGGTATCTAGCAACACATCATGACCCTAATTGACCGGAAAGTAATCGGTTTGATGTATTCATCACGAACCGGATCACGAACCCTTCCATAGACAATTACCGTGCAATTCGTCCTTTCACCATCCTATACCCCACTTGGTTATGAGTATGGTCAAAGTGTCAACTCTCACTAGACTGAGTCTAGCCCAAGTGATATCATTTCTCGTCCTGGGACTCATTACTTTATATGTCAATGAAGACACTCTTCATGACATACATCTTGGCCACCTTAGTAATGATCGACAAAAGGCCATGGGTATCTCTTACGCTAATCCGTAAGTGGTGAATCCTTTATTGGCTACTCAATTATCTTGAATACCTCAAGTCGCACCCAAGCACCACCCTATGAGTTACCTCCGAAGGCAACAAGGAATGGAGTCAAAGCAGGATCAAGTATCAAGATATCCTCGAGTACCTCAAGTCTAAGGATACTTGCACCATTGCTATGATGAGATTGTCACTGACACTTAGATAAGATATCCATGTGATGATCTCATGGCAGGTCATCCAATGAACTTACTACCGCTAGTAAGCATCCACATGTCAATTCTAAATATCTCATATTTACAGTTTCTGAGATCCACTGCTTGATCCAATCAAGGAATATGACATGTGCTAGTCTATCCGGATTAATGATGTCCAGTCTCATTAATCCTATGACTAGGGAGAATTTAGATATCTTGACATAATTGCACATGATAGGAACCTCGTAGTATGATCACATCATAATTTCCTTCATGCTATGTCATATATCATGGACTTCATTAATTTGATTAAAGATCAAATCAATTCATAAACAATGTTTATGAATATCAAATTAATGAATAATGCCTTTTCTTTATTTATTCATAAAGTCTGCTCACGACTTTGAATAAAACGCGCTAAAGGGGATTGCCTTTAGGGCACAAATAAACAGTACCGACCTTGAACAAGTCGACTTATCGAATGAACAAGTCGACTTATCGGTACCGAACATGTGTAAGTTGACTTACACATGGTACAAGTCGACTTGCACTTACACTATGTGCATTTGCGTCTCATAAAAGGATCAAATTAAATCAAATAGACGTCAAGAGTGCATTTCTCAATGGGTATATTCAAGAGGAAGTCTATGTCAAACAACCGCCGGGATTTGAAGATCATGAGCATCCGGATTACGTCTACAAACTCAAGAAGGCTCTTTATGGACTAAAGCAAGCACCTAAAGCATGGTATGAAAGGTTAAGTACTTTTCTAACTCAACATGGATATGTTCGTGGTAAGATAGATAATACTTTGTTTATTAAACATGTTGATCATGATATGCTTATTTGTCAAATTTATGTTGATGACATTGTGTTTAGTGCCACTAATGAATTTTTGTGTAAAGAATTTAGCGATTTAATGCAAGGTGAGTTTGAAATGAGCATGATGGGAGAACTCAAGTTCTTTCTTGGATTGCAAATCAAGCAACACAAAAATGGAATATTCATCCATCAATCGAAGTATACAAAGGAACTTCTTACGAAGTTTAAAATGGAAGGATGCAAAGTGGCAACAACACCAATGGCAACAAATGTGGTCTTGGAGAAAAATGAACATGAAGAAGATGCTGATCAAAAACTCTATAGAGGTATGATCAACTCTCTCTTGTATTTAACTGCTTCTAGACCTGACATAATGTTTGCCACATATCTTTGTGCCAGATTTCAATCTTGTCCTAAGATTTCTCACTTGAGTGCTTGTAAAAGAATTTTTAGATATTTGAGTAGAACTATTAATCATGGTTTGTGGTATCCTAGTTGTGATTCATTTGATTTGTATGCTTATAGTGATCTTGATCATGGTGGCTGTAGAATTGATAGAAAAAGTACTAGTGGATTATGTCATTTCTTAGGATCATCTTTGATATCTTGGGCTAGTAAAAAGCAAGTTAGTGTAGCCATTTCCTTCTTTGAATCAATACGTAACAATCGGGAGTGCTTGTGCCCAAGTTCTTTGAATTAAACATCAATTGCTTGATTATGGTATTGTAGTTAAAACATTCCTATCTATTGTGATAATACCGTGCTATTTGTTTGAGTAAAATCCTATATTGCATAGTAGAACAAAGCACATTGAAATTAGACATCATTTTATTCGTGATCATTGTTTGAAAGGTGACATTGTTTTGAAACATGTTTCATCTAGTGATCAATTGGCTGACATTTTTACTAAACCTCTTAAGGAAGATGTGTTTGTGAATATTAAATTAAGGTTAGGCATGTGTGATTTAAATTCCTTTGGTTGAATTTGATTTTGCTACATAAAATGGTCAAAATTTGAGGCAAAAGTGCAATCACATCCGAAGATACATTCATCGTGTTGGTTACTTGGTCTGAATAAGTGACTTATTTGGAGTTTTGGACACACCTTTTATGACTTGACCATTAGCAAGTCGACTTATAAGAAAATTAGTATTCTGGGAATGCAGATATTTAAGGATAAGTCGACTTATACAGATCGACAAGTCGACTTATGAAAGTCGATAAGTCGACTTATTCAGGGAACAAATCGACTTATGGTTGGACGGAGGCTTTAAAACAAATTCTTCCCTTTCTTCTCCGCAGACCTCTTCTCTTCAAAACCCAAAAATTTCTCTCCCAAAACTCGACTTATCTTCCACAAATTCCTCAAATCTTACTTACCCACAGATTTTCGACCTTCATCAACTCTAAATCACCCCATTTTATCTCCAAATCACCTCTCCTTTTTAAAACCCCTCTTTCGAAACCCTAACTTGCGTTTTTCCCTTTCTCTCTCTACAAATCAATGGCTCCTCGAAAATCTTCTCAGAAAGGAAAAGAAACGGCTCAATCTCAAGGTCCCCACATTCCTCAAAGACCATGGGTTCGGGGTCCTCATCGAGGGAGATCGACGAGGAGGATGACGCGATTGAACCCAGATTTGCTTCGAGGATGCTCAAACATTGTATTGTAAGGTACTTAAAGATGAAGTATTGATTCCTCCATGAGATTTGATTGGGTGAGCTAGATAGTAGTGAGTTCTCGGATGTGTTTTCTGAAATTGTTAACCTTGGGTTAAGAGATTTTTTGGGTTTTCATGATGATATCTATGAAGAAACAGTAAAGGAATTTTATGCGAATCTGGTTGTTATTGGAAGTAATGTTGAGGATGGAGTTACCTTGTCCTCTAAAATTAACGGGAAAGCAATGTATCTTTGTGAATCAGATTTGTGTACCATGTTTAATTTTCCTAGAGGAGGAGTTAGGCCTAGAGCTTCTCTTACTGATTTTGAGATCTTGAGAAATGCTGAGGGTGACACTGATGAGGAAGTCGAAGAGAATTTCGGCTATGCTGAGGAAAAAGGGGTTGATTTGTTAGTTCGGTTATGTTCCGATCATTCCCCTCCATTTGAGGCGATGGATTTACCGTTGAATTATCGGCTACTGCATTATGCGATAAACAGGGTTGTGTACCCAAAAAAAGCCAGTAATAATCAAACTACTTCTTTAAATAAGGAGATTTTGTGGCATATGGAGGAAGGACGGAAAATAAACTATCCGAGCTTAATTATTCAGATGATGAGGAAAAAGGCGAGCCTATTACGAGGACAGCTGAAAGGGAAACTAGTCCGACATAAAGGAATGCCGTATGACGCACTGATTACCCATATCTCTCAGGTTAGAAAATGCAATCTGGATTCCTATGTTAGTTTTCCCTATCCTCAGAGTTGGAGGTTCACACCTTACAATTTAAGGAGCATGAAGCTTGTTAGAACAGTTGAGAAAGGTTGGGTTTACTCCTATCATGTTGAGAAGCTTGGGTTGACTTTGGTAGGTGAGCAGGTACGTTCAAGGAAACAATCTAGGACAACAGAACGTCCAAGTAGCTCACAACCAAGTAATGTCGGAAGAAGTGAGGTTTCTCAGTGATATTTGAAATTCGAGATCGGTTGGATGAGATAAATGAACGACACGATGATCAACAAGATGTGCTTATAAGATTGGAAAGGAAAGTTGATGAACAACGCAGCATGCTTACCCGTTTAGAAAAGAGCATCAAGAAGATTTTTGACAAGCAAGGGTGTAGGCACGATGATTCTTTGTCATGATGTGTATTGCATTATGCCTTGACCAACATTTCGACTTCTGTTTTGTTTTATGTTGTGTTTGTGTTTGTTTGACATTTTCTTGTAATGACTATTACTATCATTTGTGTTTGATGTTATGTTTGGTTTTAAATTTCATTACTCTTCATTTTCTCTAATTTTTTTTAATTATGACAAAAAGGGGGAGTAAGATTGAAATTGATATTTGATTTAGGGGGAGTGAAAAGTGAAAATGAAAATTTCATTGATTTGCATTTTAATTGATTTCTATTTTAATCATTGATTTATAAATTAAGGGGGAGACAACCTACTATCAAGACAAGGGAAACTTTGATCAAATTTTATGTCCTTCAAATTTCTTGTCCATTTCTACATATTTTGTCATTATCAAAAAGGGGGAGATTGTTGGACCAATGGTGGTTGACAAATTAAATCCCTTTATGTTTTGATAATAATAAAATATCTAGAAATAGTTAAGAAATTATTTCAGGTATTATTCAATGAAAGGATTGTGTAAATCAAGATGAGCAAGTGTCTAATCAATGGAGAATCAAGATGGGAGTTGTCCTCTAAGTGAAAAATGACATAAAACATGAGGATTATAAAGGATTTGGTCGGATGTTACCATTGAAGGCAATACAAGTCGACTTACAAAGCACAAGTCGACTTACAGATGAAGCAATGTCAATACAAGTCGACTTATCAAACACAAGTCGACCTATCAAGGACGACAAATCGACTTACATGGTACAAGTCGACTTATTGGAGAGCGGAGATGAAATTTTTACGTAAATGATTGAAATAAGTCGACTTATACATTCGACAAGTCGACTTATGGATGCACGAAATCAGCTCCAACGGTCCAATTTGATAAAAATGGAATGAAGATTATCAAGGAACGGCTATATCCAATTAAGCAACGGCTAGTAGAGCTCCAACAGCTATATTTCTTCAAGTATAAATAGAGGATGATGGAAGAAGAATATATACAAGTTCCACAAGTCTAAATACTCTTCTATTGCTTCAAATTGCTCACTATTGCTCTTATTTTGTTACTCTATTGTTTTGAGCATTTGTTCTTCAATCTTTACTATTTTTTTTTTACAATTTGAGTGACGAGTGGAAGGTCACGTGTGAGGTAGGATTTGTCTTAGTAAGACAAATCGTTTGTAAGGTAACTTGAGGAAGTCAAGTGGAGTTGTAAAAGTTCACACTCAACTACAAAGTGTGCAATAAAGTGATTGGCAAAATCCAAGTGGGAGCTTAGGTAGAGGACGAGAGTCTTAAAGACCGAACCTCTATAAAAACAAGTGTTTGATCTTCTTCCTACACTTTTCAATTAAGTTTATCTAAATTGTTTTTGTGTGTTTTAACTTCTGATTTTCTTGTAGAAATTCTTAAAGAATTTTAAAGATCTATTCAACTCCCCTTTCTAGATCACTTACAATTATCATTGCCTGCATGCTGGAAAGAAAAGCTCAAGTTGGGATGCAAAGGAAATTTATACCCACTAGGACTGGATTCTATTATTGAGGTTATACTTATTTTAATGTTATACAGAATGTATTATTGAACAGTGGCTAAGGAATTGATAATCAGATCATAGTAAAAAAACAATGTTTTGTCGGATTATGTGCTGGGCAAATATTTAAAAAGAAAGATCATGTGGCTGGGCTGAGATGCTTCGTCTTTAGGACGGTGAGTATGGGACAAATGCACCAGATCATTAGTTGTCGTTTGCTTTTTTATCAAATAGATTCTTACCTTCGTATTTTTCAGTAACAATTTTTCTACTAATTAAATATTATTGAACTTTTTAGACCTTGTGTATTATTATTATTATTATTATTATAAATTTTAGGTAATAATAATTGGTTATACATGCTTATAAATTAAACACCATTAAACAACACAATTTTGTTGGAGTAAAATTATACATGAATGAATCGATATTAAAACAATGAGCACTAAAATTAGATTTTAGTGAATCAAATGTGCTTCAAATCCATAAAATTAAAATTTATAATCATAAATTTATTTTATATAATATCTATAATAGTAAGATTAATCATTTATTTTGATTAAGACTTAGTGTATAGGAATTAATTTTAATGAATTACTCTCCATCATTTGATAATAGTTCCAAATTTCAACATTCGTTCCAAAAATTTTGTTACGGTACAAAATACGTTGAGCGTATCAAATATAGATTTTTGAAGTGAAGAAGATGAAAAAAAAGGAGTTATAAAATAAAATTGTATTTATAATTTTAAAGAGACTCAATTAAAGGTTCTTAATTAAATCAGATGTAATTTAAATATTTTACATAAAATTTTAATTCATATTTCAATATTCTATATAAAAAAGTTTAAAACCATCCTTAAACTTTAATTTAAGTATATTTTGATTTTCAATCTCTTTTTAATCAAATTAACCAAAATTTTATTTTAATACAATTTAAATTCAAAATTTGTAGTATGTATATAAAAGATAAGGTGGTTGTAGATTTAATCTACTATAATGTAATCTTTCTAGGTTAATTTAATTAAAAAGTTAATTTTATATTTTTATTTTATGCACTATTATAAAACTATTGGTTATTATCCAATGATAACCCAAAAGTTCTATCATCAATAAATTTGATCTGAACATATTTGCCTTTCACCTGTTTTATAAATAAAAATAAGAGATAAAATGGATTTAATTGAATTTTATATTTAAATTTAATTTAAAACTCAATAATTAGAGTACCAATTTTGAATTTTTATACGAATTTAAAGTTAAAATATTATGTTAGGTCCAAATTGGTCAAAAAATTTAAAATTTAAAATTAAAATTTCTAAATTTAATTTTTAATTTACACTCAATTTTAATTAAAACTCTCTTGTTAATTTTAAACTAGTTCCACTTTTTACAAGGTTAACCTGAAAAAAAAAAAAAAAACAGGAATGTAAATAATCTAAACGCTGATAAACTGACCGTTGATGTGAGGTGCCTTCAAAATTAATTTTAAATTACCGAAAAAATTAAGGAACTAATGACTCCATTGTAAATACTGAAGTAACATGACAAAAAAGACGATTTAAATTACCCAGAAATGATTAAAGCCTTATCCAAAACCTAAATTGATGGGCGAATCACGGTCCACAGTTTAGCTGCGTAAGACAGAAAAATGAGAAAGCAAATAGATACTGCCAACACATTAACATGAAAATCGGTCAACCTATGCATCGACATCGACAGAGACAGAGTGCTCAAATTCGGTATCCATTTTCCTGTATATCAGAAACTCCTCTCTTTTTTGTATAGGATAATGTTAGACGACCCCACTTGCCTCCTTTAAATTTTCATCTTCTCTACCAGTTCTTAACCTTTTCTTTTCATAATTTCTCCTCCCTTGAAACATTGAACAGTCTTAACAAAATCATTTGCTTTCTCTTCATCTACCTTCCAATAGTGTTCTAAAAGAACCAACTTTTTTTGGTAGTCTGCAATTTTTGTTTGAAAAATTAGAGCGGGTCTCATTTAGTTTTCAGGGTCCTTGGAAAGCTTTTTAATTTCTGCAAGAACAAATTGTTTTGTATTGGGATTCTGTTTGTTTCGTTCAAAGACTGGATTTTGATCCAGAACAAAGGGGAATTTTTGTTGTTTTATGGTATTACAAGCTTGCTAATAGTGAAAACAAGTTATAGGTAGCTATGGCATGCTCACTGAATAAGGGCGTGAACATTTTTGGTCTGAATGACAATGTTTTCAGCTCCAAGACCAAAGGGGTTTGTGGAATTTGTCCTACTTGTGACCCTACGAGAATCCTGGACTCCAGACAAGAAGGTTTCGCACTTCTGCGCGTAGGTGATTTTATGAGGAAGCCTCTAGTTTTATCAGATCAAAAGACTTTGAGAATTTGGAGTTTTAAATCCCCTAAACATTTCCCTGTCCAAGTGAGAAAAACTCTCTATCTCTATTCTGCAATTCTTCATTTTACAGATAATTTCTGGGTTCGACGCTGAAATCTCTTTTTCTTCAGGCACAGGCTTCGATCGGTGAGAGCAGAGCTATGAGATGGTGGGAAAAGACCCTTAAGCCCAATATGATAGAGATCCATTCAGCTCAAGAACTTGTAGATTCCTTGTTATATGCCGGTGATAACTTGGTCGTTGTCGACTTCTATTCTCCTGGTTGTGGAGGCTGTAAAACTCTCCATCCCAAGGTATAATCAGTTCTCTGCTTTGTTAAAGAACTCATTTTGTATTAAGAGCAACAGAATAGATATCGAATGTTTTGAGTCCTGCTTTACATGCTCAAAGCTTCAAACTTTGCTCTGTGCGAGTAATCTAATCATTTAATCAAATTTCTTAAAAGTCGGTATTCTGGGGCAACCTTTGGTGGGTTAATCTCTGTCCATCTATAAAATTTTGCAGATCTGTCAGTTGGCTGAAACTAATCCCGGTGCTATTTTTCTGAAAGTGAATTATGAGGAGCTCAAGACCATGTGCCATGTCCTTAACATTCATGTCCTTCCCTTCTTTAGATTTTATAGAGGAGCCGATGGTCGAGTATGCAGCTTTAGCTGCACGAACTCAACTGTAAGTTTCTGTATTATTTACTATATTTCTTCCCTTAATCTTCCATACATCTATTGGCTGCTCATTATATCATTCCTTGTTTTTACAGATCAAAAAATTCAAAGATGCATTGACAAAGTATGGTTCAGAACGATTGAGTCTAGGGCCAGCGAAGGGATTAGACGAATCTGAGATACTGAAACTAGCATCAGTAGGAGAGCTGTCAATTAGTTTGCCAATTCAACCTGCCAAGGAAAAGCTAGCTGAAATGGTTATGCAAAGCATTGATTTGCCTCCTACTCGGAACAAAACTGGTCATAAGATGGATGTCAAAGAAGAAACTGCCATCCGTTAAAATATATGGGGCGAAATGATGAGTGATCACTGCTCCAGTTCATGTGTTCGTCATTACTTAATTGAATTGTATATATCCATTGCTGGGTTTCCATGAGCGGGCTTCTAGTTTTTCCGGATCAAGTCTGCCTCTTAATTCGTAGAGGAAGTGGATATTATACTCTTATAAAATGATTGTAGATTTCTCAAGATTTTTGATTGTTTTTTAATATTTTTATGTATGAACATCCTAAGCAATTACTTTTACCTGTGAGTAATAGTTTTGCTTCATTCTGATTTCTTGTCTGTTCGTTGATGCTTATTCACAACATTTTCGAGTTCAGAAAGCTAATATTTCCTTTTGCTTAAATGGGAGAATCTGCTCTGGATGTGATGACAGCTTGAAAAACGTGCTACCTAGATGTTTCGGAAAACTTGATTCGGTTCTAAGTTAGCAATTTCCAAGACAGACCCTGGTTTCAAAAGCTCAGACCAATCCTGAAGATCGAGAAAACCTTGTAATTTTGCCAATGATTTTATCATTTCTGTAACGCTGGACTTTCTTGTATGTTTCGGATTGACATGTTGGAATCTTATTGAAATAATTTCCTCAGGATGTTGAAGTGTGCAGAGTGGATCATTAATCAATGTGGCGGTTGGAGCTTGAAAGCAATCATTTTTTTAACTGGCAACTTGAAATAAAAAACAGAAATCAAACCCTGAATCTCAAAGGCCCACCACTTAATTACTTGCTTCAGTAATGAGACGATGTCATAAGAACAGTCATTATGTCCAATGGGAAAAGTTAAAGTTTCCTCCTCCAGCCATCATCTTCCAAGCAAAGGTGCTAAAAACTGGCTACTTGCAAACCACGAACAGCGCTAGAGTGGCTAGAGGTTCGTGATTTTAATTTGTGTTTGGTGGTATAGGACAACATTTCGCCAGCCATCCGTCACCGACAGGACTTGCATTGAAAATGTGGGATCAAATGGGTTTTTCCAAGTGTCGAGCTTGAAAACCAAAATATGGAGTAGACGACAAGTGTTAAAGAGTCCAAGAGCGTTGGGATTTTGGTGGAAAAGTTCAGATCTTCTTTGTTCTCACGTTCCTTAGCACTTAAATTTCAAACGATGTCAAGGATCACAATTTACATGTGTTTTTTAACTAAATAGTAGTAATTATCACGTACATTAAAGAAGTTATTCAGCAAGATTATGCAATTTTACCTTTATTTAAAATTATAATTCACCATTGATAACCAAAAGATTACATACTAATATAGACAAGTATTGTCACTTATATAATTGTTGTCTGCCATTTTCGGTGACTAAATAATAGATGACCAACCATGAGAAGCCAACCGTCCCAGCCGATGACGTTCCATTGGCTGTGGAACCGATTTTCATATGCAGGAAATCTAGTGGGTCCTAAATCCTAATGCAAAATATAAAGTAGGAGTTTTTGATCCATCAAAGTTGGTGGCAGTGACTTCAATTGCTCTCTCACTTACTCAGCAATATACCCCACAAATGGATGTTGTAGAATTTGGAAGATGGCCGATGGGCAAGTGCACGTCCTTCTCAATCATTTTTGTCTGACCTCTTTTTCTTTAATGAAACTTCATCGTCATATTGTCCATTCATTGCCCATTAAATTTTCTTATCCAATCTTTAAGGTTATGAAAACATGTTTCTACCTTTGAAATTAAAGTTAATATACAAAGCTTCCTCCCTCATCACTATGAAATTAGCAAAATAAGGAATTTTATATATTAAAATTATTGTTGTTGTCATTATTATTGCGTTATTGCTCTGCGTATGAAAGAAGGGTAACGAATTAAAATGTGCATTGAAAGCAAGCTGAAAACTAGGAAGAGGGAGAAACTTTGAAAATTTTCTAGTGAGAGAAAAGGTGGCGAACTCTGATAACTTTGTTTTATCAAGCTCTCTTTGGTTATTCCAGTTTGTTTTCTTGTTAAGTGACTACGTCTTCATCGCACGATCTCTGGGCCTCACATGGAGTCCCTCGATCAAGAGGGACATCTGCCCAAACGTGGACGGACATGCACGCGGAACGAGGAAGCACCATCCAAACTGCAGTTGTCCTACAGTGCAGTCGTAGCAAGGAGACCATTTGACGCATTACTTGTGGAAGATAATGCCTGGCTTGCTGAGGAAACTATTGAACTAGAGGAAGGAGACGTTGTTCAACTGTCCGACGAACTCGGGGGAAGTCTTCAGCTGTCTCAAAAGTTTAAGGAGAAACTCGATAATCAATGGACAACAGTGGTTGTGGTGAAGCTCTTGGGACGCCGCATTGGTTTCCAAACGATTAGCTCCCGTCTAAAAACTCTATGGAAACCGAAAGGATCAATGAAAGTCATTGACCTGGAGCACGACTTCTTCCTCGTTAGATTCAAGGACGAACCAGACTTCCTCCATGCCATGACTGCTGGACTGTGGATCATTTATGGGAAAACGTTGTCAGTGCAACGGTGTTTGCCTTCATTCCAACTAACGCAAGGACAAGCCAACCGCACGGTAACCTGGATTCATTTCCCCAACCTCTCGATTACAAGGTACCACCTAGGCATCCTCATTGCTTTGGGAAATTTGGTTGGAAAAACAGTTAAAATTGACTTCAGGTGATGTACGAGGGGCTGCTGCAATTATGTTACTAGTGCGGCAACGTGGGACACGAGGTATCTATATGTCCTCAGCACCACCGTGCAAATAATGAGAGCCAAAACACCATTGAAGGAACGACAAGGTTGGCATTGATGGAGGAAGCGACAGCCAGAGGAGTAACGGGAGGAGCTGCAGCGGTGACACAAGCAATGGGAAGATAATCCAACAGCTGCGGGCCTTGGGTACAAGTTCAACGAAAAACAAGCCAACACCCTCCCAACGTCTATAGCAACGAGATTACCAACCCCCTCCCAACGTCTATAGCAACGAGATTACCAACCCCCTCCCTCACAAGTCAGGGTCTAAGTTTGCAGTGCTTATAGGAAAAGACCTAATGGAGACCGAGGCAAGGAAATAAGAGGAGGACCTACACATTAATTTTAAGAAGGGGTTTGGACAGAGATTAAATCTAGGCGACTTTTTAGGAACGGGAAAGCAAGCCCAAAAAAGTCTGATTTTTACAACTACTGGGGTCCAACAAAATTCCAAGAAGGAGCCCAAAGGACATAAGGGAGTTCTCTCACAACAAACCCAAGGGGAAAGTTCTTAGGTCAGTACTATCCAAGAAAGCGGATCGAAAAGAGTCCTTCGCATACAAATACAACCCACCAACCTGGGCAACAACATAGCGATTGAAATATCTTCGCACATAGAAATGGTTTGTGATAGCCAGGTCCTGGAGGACCGAGAGTAGGAAATTGAGGAGCAGCTCTAACTAATGGAAGGAGTAGAGGACCAGGAGGGGCTGGTACCAGTAGGGAGCTTTTTGTAACTCAGTATACGGACCCTCTTAATATGGCAGGCAAATTAGATATATCGGAAGCCATACCTCAGATGGAAAGTAATGAGGTGTAAACACCATAGCCTGTGGGCGATGAGGACAAGGCCACTCCAATAGGAGGTATAGTGTCTAGTTAAATAGTCAACTTCTTTTTTCAGTATATCAATCCTAATTTGGAAATGTCAAGGGGCAGGGGGGACTAGTTTCCATGTTATCCTATGTAATTACCTTAGAAACTATAATTCGGGTATCCTTATTTTGTTGGAAACCCGAATTAGTGGAAATAGGGCCCACAAAGTGATATGTACTTTGGGGTTCGATTACTCGTTCAGAGTAGAAGCTGAAGGCTTCTTGGGAGGGATATGGATTTTATGGAAAGAGGTTTCTAATATCTCAATCATATTAGGGCACCATCAATTTATTCATACCTCCATCAAGTATGAATCTTACTCATTCAAGTTTACCACTGTTTATGCCAGCCCTCAAGTCTCGTCTCAAAACCATCTCTAGCTTACATTAGAGTGGGTAGGTAGATCCCTTCATAGACCCTGGCTCGTAGGAGGAGGTTTTAATGAAAAACTGAAGATAGTAGATAAAAGGGGTAGCCTCCATGACTGGGTGCACGGGAGTAGCCTCCATGATCTAGGATACGTAGGCTCCACGTTTAATTGGCGTCGAGGGTTGGTCCAGGCTAGGTTAGATTGAGTCTTTGGTTTGTCAGAATGTCTGCATACATTCCCGCAAGTGGTAAATTATCATTTACCCTTTCTAGGGTCGAATCATAGACCTATGTTCATTCGCTTTAATCATCTGACAGCCAGACACTTAGGGCCCCCGTGTTTTGGATTCCAAAATGCTTGGCTAACTCATCTGGGGTTTGATGAGGTAGTCGAAGAGCTCTGGATTCCAAATGAGGAGACACCGAGTAAATTGTCGGCTCAATTAGCCCAACACCTCACGAGCTAGAATTGCTTAGATTTTAGAAATATTTTCCATAAAAAAAGACTATTAGCGAGACTGTAGGGCATCCAAAGAGTCATGACCGAGGATAATCTGGATTACCTTTTAGGCTTGGAGGAGTAATTGAGTGGGGAATTGATGCATGTGCTGAGTGAGAAGGAAATCTATTGGCACTAGAAAACCAGATGCGAATGGATTTCGAAGGGAGATAGGAATACTAAGTACTACCACACACCCTATCTAAAAGAAAGAAAATGAAGATAGAGAGCCTCACTAACTCCCATAGGGAAGTAGTCTCTGATCAAGGTCAACTTAACAGACTAGCCAGAGATTTCTTTGTCCAATTATACACATATGAGGTGGGACCTAGTTACCGATTCCCGCTTTCAGGAGTTTTTCCTTCTCTTTCGGCGGACAATCTTCGAGACTTAGCCCAACCAATACACAACATTGAGATTAAAAATGCGATTTTTAGCATGAATCTGAATAAGGCCAGGGTGTAGATGGGCTTAATGCTTTATTTTTTCAAAAGCAATGGGGGCAGGTCGGACCTAAAGCGACCGAGTACATACAGGAAGTTTTCAGGAAGGAATGTTGGGAAACAAAGTTAAATCATACCATACCAGTCTTAATCCCCAAAACCCTCTCCCCGACTAGTATCACCCAGTTTTGATCGATTAGTCTCTGCAACATGCTTTACAAGATAATCTCAAAAGTCATTGTCAATAGGTTGAAAAGTCACCTGGATCATCTAGTGAAGGAGGACTAATGCAATTTTATTTCAGGCAGCTAAATCACTGATAATATTATCATTGCCTAGGAAGTCATTCACTCGATGCGAACAAAGCGAGGGAGAAAGGGGTATTTTGCAATCAAAGTCGATCTGGAAAAAGATGATGACCAAATTCGATGGAGTTCATTCAAAACACCTTAGAGGAACTTCTGCTTATACAATCTATTTTTATTTTCCACCAATTGAATAGAATCACAAGTAGAATTGGATTCGAATACACCCAAAAATGAAAAAAAATTGAATTATTCTTAAACCAGCATTTTTAAGACCAAAGAGTGGGGCAGAAAGGGGGGAAAGCTCTCCGTTACTGGTTCAAGTTGTTCGCAAGGGCCAACTTGATCCTCTTCCCCAGGGATCCTAGTAACCACAAGATATATTAGCAATTGCGAAGCAGTTGATTGGAATGAAATTTGGAATGGGTACACTTGATGATATATTTTATTTTATTTCCATTTTCATATAAATATCCAAAAAAGGAGATTCAGGTATTGATACTTATCGGGTATAGAATAGATCTACTTCTCTTTTCACAGCCGGTAGACTAAAATGAGGATCCCAAATTGCATGAACAATATGTCTCACATGTAGAGGATCCTATATCCATGCTTCAAAATTTCCTTACCAAGCTACATGAAACAGATTTCCGAAAGTCCATAGAAAAATAATTGCTAATTGCCCGAAGTGAGAAGCAAAAATATTCTGATAAAGATGTTCCTCCGTAATATCATCATGACTCTTGAAGTCATGTGCGGTAGCAATATCAAACCAAATACAATGAGTTGTGGGGTCCTAAGCTAAGCCTTGGAATCTTAATGCCATAATGCCTTTCAAATCCTCCTAGCCATTATCTTACTGTAATAATTCTTGCTAAGAAGAATGCTTATGTTATGGCAGTTCCTCCTAGAAGGTAATGGGTTACTCCTATAACACGTCCTTGGATAATGTTCAAGACTTTAGGCTGAGTAGGAGCAACTTTTAATTTATTATGAGCCCAAATGATTGATCCAATGAGTTTTTTCCAATAACCACAACTGTTGAATAGAAACATTAAACTAAAAGTTAATACAAAATGAGCGCCTAGGAAAAAAAGTCCATATGCAAATAATGAAGAACCATAAGAGTGAATTACTTGGGATGCCTATGCCCATAAGAAATCACGAAGCCACTCATTAAGAGTAATGGAACTCTGTGCAAAGTTTCCTCCTGTGATATGGGTTACTACGTATCAAGCGTTTCGAGAGAACAAAGGCATTACATCATTTCATATCATTGCATGGCAGATCGGGGAATTATTGGGCCGAGTTGGATTTGAACCAGCGTAGACATATTGCCAACAAATTTATAGTCCATCCCCAACCATTCATGCATTGGAGAGACCGTTTCTTATTTTGTACTAAAGGAATTTATAAAGCACAGGCAGAAACTGTTGAAATCAAAGGGCATTATCGGAACATCTGATTTGGGTCATTATGTAGTGTGTGACGACAGTGACTATACAAGTGGCTTGGCAGGGCATAGTTTCAGATCCCTTTAGGCCTATAAGAGGTATTAGACAAGGCAACCCGATCTCTCCTTACCTTTTTGTCCTATGTATGGAATGTCTAATCCATCTTATTTCGAGAGAAGTGGTACAAGGTCTATGATGTTGGGCCCGGGTCCCGGATCCCTCGATTCCCGAGGCGGCCCCTCGAGTTGCGCCCACGACGAGCTGCCAAACATATCGGATCCGATCCCAACATCGATACATAATTCGATTAACACATATCTTATCGCATACAAAATAACATACGCATAATAAATCAAACACCCCATAACTCGAGGGGTTTCATGCCATAACAATCCCAAGAATATAAACAAGTATACATATCCATACACAATACAAAATAAAGTTTGAATCCAAAATACATGAAAGATGCTCCATGATAATGTGCTCGGAGGGCCAACCAAAGTACTAACTTAATACAAAGCTCCTAACTAGCTCGAAGTTTCCGATGCCTCGCAAGACAAACGATCGTCCTGTTCCGCACCTGAGGAGGGAAAGTAATGGGTTGAGCTACACAGCTCAGTGGCTAACATAAATATAGCCATAGGTAACTAGCACAAAGTCAGGCATATGTACGTATATATATTATATATATACAAGCATCAAGCAGTTTCCTGCTAATCAAACAATTTTTGCATTCAATATAATTAATTCGACTCAAAACAATATGTCACAAAGTATGCTTCACAATGAATAATTCGCATATGTAATGCACATCACAATGGCTCGAGGGTTCCATGGAAACAAAAGGGAGAAACCGAAGTTTGCACCCTGAACAAAATGAGTCCATTCGGAGCTCATAGGCCACAAGCGGGCAGCCGGGAGAAGGCTCTTGTCGACGTGCACGTGACGAACGAAATGGTTCCACTCTCGCCCAAACAAAAGCACATAATCATGCTCAGAATCATTTGTCAAAGGATATGCTTTCATGCTTCTCATTTATTCAAAATGCCATGACCGAAGTCGAGGCATGACATGCTCGTAATCATATTCTCATGCTTCTTATATGAAATTAAAACATCATTCATTTACACATACATAACATATAATATATATACACACATAGGCATGAAATTGCCTAATCACACAATAACTATAAGTACATTACCCACCTAATATCTCTTGAGTATCTGACTCACTGCTGTCCTTCCTCTTGCGATGGAATCAGGTCGACTTGGTTTCCTATAGCAAACCATGTCCCAGATCAAATAACAGTCAAAGGAAATATTCAATCATCTTCGCAAAACAAAAATACTAACACTAACAATCTATACTCGACTTCCATCTGATTTCCCGAATCGCTAGAGGCAAAAACCCGAACTTCCTTTCTTCCGAAAACTTGTAGTCCCTTCCCTCTAGTTCACAACGAATCCAAAATCACCTCATTTAAACATCTACAGCCAAAGATATGCCCAAAATACCAAAACCGTCTTTTCTGGAAACAGGGGCTCGTCGCGGCGACGCCCCTCTCGTCGCGGCGAACGGGCCACTCGTCGCGACGTGCAGCCTCGCTCGTCGCGGCGAACACACCTCCCTCTCATGTCGCGACGTTGCCTCACACCCACGTCGCGACGTTGCCTTCCTCGCACGTCGCGGCGAATATTAATTCGCACACTGCGGTGAACTCGCACGTCGCGGCGTGTTCATACCCACGTCGCGACGTGCGGGCCTGGAGAACTACTCCGAAACCTGACTATTCTGCATTTTCACACTTCAATTCTTTCCCTTAACCAAATGTAACACATCTAAACATTATATCATGACTTATACTACATTTCTAACCCAACAGCAACTCAAAAACATCCATAAAATCATCAACCCAAAGAAATCTCTACATTTATGCCCTAAAACCCTAAATCCTTCGATTCTGCTACATTGAACATTCTCTAGGTGTAAATCCAACTATAACAAGTTTAAATATAGCGAAACTTACCCGAAAATTTCTTCAAACTGTCAGAAATCCTCAAAGATCGAAATCTCTCTTCTCTTCTCTTTCTCCTCCACTGATGACTTCTCCTTCTCTTCTTTTTCTCTTTTCTTTCTTTCCTCTTCTTTTCCTTCTTCTATTTCCTTCTAATGTCCTACTTAAGTCAAAGGAAACATATAGACCATTATACCCCTTCTTGCAAAGCTTACATCTGTCTAACTTAAGCAATCTTCTCAAAATGCCCTCAAACATTTCAATTCCTTTAATTCCTATTTAAGCCACATTACACTCAACATAACCTCAATTATCCATTAATACTCCAAAATTAATCAAAATAAGGAATAAACACATAATTAACATGTAGCATCCCACTCCCGCAAGACCCGTACCCGACATCGACGGTGATATCTGAGCCCGTGCCTCACGAGGGTGGTATGCTAGAGCAGTCAATTCAGTTTAAAACTCGGAAAGCCATTTTAATTTCTTTTTGAAAACAATAGAGTGCGCAGATATTGGTAAACAATTTGGGCCACGATACGAAAACATTATTTATCTGCAAAAAATACAATTCTTCACATATAACCAGAATGACTCAAATGCAGACATGAGACTGATCCCGACTTCGACTCTGACCCTTGCCAAATTATTATTTTACCCTTCCTGTCGGGGGTGGGATGTTACATAACACAATTCATGCTTAATAACATCATAAAAAAATTCGGAGTCCAACATTTCTCCCCCCCTTAAAAGAAATTTTGTCCTCAAAATTTACCTGAATCATCGAAGAGATACGGATACTTCTCCTTCATAGCGTCCAATGGCTCCTAAGTAGCCTCCTCTACCGAATGGTTCCTCCACAGGACTTTGACTAGCTGAACCGTCTTATTCCTGAGGACTTTTTCCTTGGTATCCAAGATCTCCACTGGTAGCTCCTCATTACTCAGATCATCCCGCAACTGAACCTCACTAGTCTGAATAATATGAGAAGGATCCGATCTATACCTCCTCAACATAGACACATGGAAGACATCATGAATCTGAGATAATTCTGGAGGTAATGCCAACCTGTAGGCGAGTGGTCCAATCCTCTCAAGGATCTCATAAGGACTCACATACCTCGGACTCAACTTACCCTTCTTGCCGAACCTCAGCACTCCTTTCCAAGGAGACGTCTTAAGGAACACTTTCTCACCGACTTCATACTCCATCTCCTTTCGGTGAGCATCAACATAACTCTTCATCCTATCCTGTGCAGCCTTAAGTCGCTGCTTAACCAAATTGACTTTCTCAACCGTCATCTGAATCAATTCTGGTCCCACTAGGCACCTCTCTTCTTCTTCTTCCCAGCAGATCAGAGTCCTATATCTCCGCCCATACAAAGCCTCATATGGAGCCATCTGAATACTCGAATGGTACGAATTATTATAAGCGAATTCGACCAATGGCAAATGCTCATCCCAAGCTCCTCTGAAATCCATCACACATACCCTAAGCATCCCCTCAAGCGTCCGAATGGTCCTCTCAGATTGACCATCTGTCTGAGGGTGAAACGCCGTACTAAAATTTAGCTTAGTCCCCAAGGCTTCCTGCAAACTACCCCAAAACCTCGAAGTAAACCGAGGGTCTCTATCAGACACAATCGAATCTAGAATCCCATGCAATCTCACTATCTCATCGATATACTTCTTTGCTAACACATGCAAAGACTCAGTCTGCTTAATCGTCAAAAAGTGAGCTGACTTGGTCAACCTATCCACAATCACCCAAATGGCATCATGCCTTCTACTGGTCTTAGGTAAACCCATCAGAAAATCCATAGTCACCCTTTTCCACTTCCATTCTGGAATAGGTAACGGCCTCAACTTGCCTGAAGGTGCCTGGTGTTCAGCTTTGACTTGCTGACACACTAGACACTTACTGACAAACTCTGCTACATCCCTCTTCATGCCTTTCCACCAAAAAAGCTCTCTCAAATCTCTGTACATCCTGGTGTACCGGAATGCATGGCATAAGGCGCATTGTGTGCCTCATCCATAATCTCATCTTTAACCTCTTGCACATCTGGGATACACAACCGGGTCCCCACTATCATAAGCCCATCATCCTTCACTACTACTTCTGAAACCTTACCATTCTGAATTTCCTCTCTAAGCCTGCTCAAATCTGCATCTTGAGCCTGCAATTCTCTAACTTTCTCCCTGAGAATCGGTCTCACCCGAAAGTTAGCTAGAAGGCAATCCAGCTCCTCCTGCTTCAAGCTTATCTTAAGCTTGGCCATTTCTTTCAATAAAGGAAGATAAATCGTCCGAACATGAGCAATCGAAGACTTTCTACTCAAAGCATCCACCACTACATTGGCCTTGCCCAGATGATACTCAATCAACAAGTCATAATCCTTAAGCAACTCGATCCACCTTCTCTGCCTCAAATTCAGTTCTTTCTGGCTCAACAAATACTTCAGACTCTTATGATCAGTGAAGATCCTCGTCTGAACTCCATATAGATATTGCCTCCAAATCTTCAAGGCAAAGATCACCGCTGCCCACTCCAAATCATGCGTCGGATAATTCAGCTCATAAGGCTTCAACCGCCTCAAAGCATAAGCAATCACCCTGTCTCCTTGCATCAAAACACAACCGAGACCCTTCCTCGAAACATTACTATACACAGTATAACCCTCATCTCCAGAAGGCAACATCAAAATCGGAGCACTGGTCAATCTGTGCTTAAGCTCCTTGAAGCTCCTCTGACACTCGTCACTCCAAACAAACTTCTGATTTTTCCTCAACAGCTTCGTCATCAGAGCAGATATCATAGAGAATCCCTCCACAAACCTCCTGTAGTAACCTGCCAAACCCAGAAAACTCCTCACTTCTACTACATTCTTCGGGGCTTCCCAAGTCACCACAGCTTCTATCTTCTTTGGATCCACATGCACTCCTTGCTCTGAGATCACATGTCCAAGAAATGAAATTTCTCTCAGCCAGAATTCACATTTATCGAATTTGGCATATAACTCATTTATCCTCAAAGTCTCCAAAGCAATCCTCAAATGCTCCTCATACTGCTCATCACTCTTGGAATAAACCAAGATATCATCGATAAAGACAATAATAAATTGGTCCAAGAATGGCTTAAAAACCTGATTCATCAAATCCATAAAAACTGCAGGCGCATTCGTCAATCCAAAGGGCATAACCAAAAACTCAAAATGCCCATACCGAGTCTTGAACGCAGACTTTGGCACATCCGACTCCTTTATCCTCAACTGATGATAACCCGACCTCAAATCTATCTTAGAGAAGACTTTCGCCCCTTGCAATTGATCAAACAGATAATCAATGCGAGGGAGCGAATACCTGTTCTTCACAGTGACCTGATTCAGCTTCCTGTAGTCCACACACATCCTCAAAGAGCCATCTTTCTTCTTTACAAAGAGGACAGGAGCTCCCCAAGGTGAAGAACTCGGCCTAATGTATCCTTTCTCCAACATCTCCTCCAACTGCTCCTTAAGCTCCTTCAACTCCGCCGGTGCCATCCGATAAGGCGGAATCGAAATCGGTGTCGTACCTAACAGAAGCTCAATGGGAAACTCAATTTCCCAAGCTGGTGGTAGTCTTGGCAACTCCTCGGGAAAGACATCCGAGAATTCCCTGACTACTGGAATATCCTCCCGCTTCCCCTTATCTGCTCTGGTGTCCACCACATAGGCCAAAAACGCCTCACAACCCTTCCTCATCATCTTTTCTGCTGTCAAAGTCGAAATAATTCTGGGCAGACCTGCTTTTCTGTCCCCAGCAAATACTACTCTTCTGTCATTAAACAACTCAAATTCCACTATCTTTTGCTTATAATCCAGACGGGCGTTGTACTTCTCTAACGTGTCTATACCCACAATCACATCCAATCCTCCCATCTTCAGTGGCATCAAATCTACCACTAGAAGTGCTCCACCAATGCTAAGCTCACAGCCTCTATACACCTGACTAATCACAATGTACTGACAGATCGGAGTACTCACCATCAACGGAGTATCCAATGGGCTCACAATCCTATCACACACAGGTCTACTCGTCGAAATAAACGAATGAGTGGAACCTGGATCAATCAAAACAAGCACATCATCAGCAAATAATCATGCCATACCAGTGACAACATCTGGAGCGACCTCTGCATCCTCTCGAGTCATCGCAAACACCCTAGCTGGTGCCTGCCCCCTCGATCTCCCTGGAAGACTCACCCTCTTGTGAGATCGAGAACTACCCACTTCGTCAAGTCCTCGTCCCACGTCTCATCCTCTTGGGCGCGACATCGACTTCTCTCGTGGAGGCTGAGGACACTCTCTAGCCCTGTGTCCTTTCTGTCCATAATTGAAACATGCTCCCGTCAATCGGTAACACTCTCCACCATGGAAATTGCCACAGTGCTCACACTTAGGGACGGATGACTTGTCCCCATCTCCCCTTCTATTGCCGCCCACCGTTGAGGCTTGTTGAGAAACAGTAGAAGTCCTCATCGGTCTCGATCGACTGACACCGCTGCTCCTCTCCTCTGACTGAATAGGGAAGCTCTTGGCACTTCTGTCTGACATAGGAGTACTAGTGCTACCTCCCTTCCTGAACTGCTCTCTACCCTTTCTCTTTTTATTCACATCACTTTTGATGTTCTCTATATTTTCAACCCTCAGTGCTGCCTCAACTAGCTGCTAAAAATCACAGAAGTTCTGTACTATCACCTTCTCTCTGATAGCCAAGTGCAGACCCGACTCAAGCCGGTGACATCTCGCAGCCTCACTCAGTATCAAATCTAAAGCATACCGGGATAGCTGTGTGAACCGACGCTCATACTAACTGACTGTCATCTCCCTCTGGGTGAGACTCAGAAACTCTCTCTGCTTTTGCTGAATGTAAACCTCTGACAAATATTTCTTCTTAAAAGTAGCAAGGAAGTCCTACCATGCAAATCCATTGGTCTCAGCTGACTACCTGGCACGGTCTCCCACCAATGCAGAGCATCTCCCTGCAACAAACTGGCAGCGTACACAAATCTCTCGTCATCCTCACAATCCATCTGATCCAACACCCTCTCAGTCTTTCTCAACCAAGTCTCGGCTTCTTCTGGATCTGCTGTCCCATAGAATTCGACTGCTCCATACTTCCTCAATCTGTCAAATCGTCTCCCCTTCTGAACTGGGGCTGAAACAGAAGGCTGGGGCATCTAACCCATAGCCTGAACAAATGCCTGGGTGAAAGCCTGAAACAACCTCGGATGTAATGGAGGCACTGGCTCCTGCGGAACCGGCGACTCCTGAGACTGCGACAGCATGGGCTCACTGCCTAACCCTACAGAAACCTCAGCATTCCCTGAGGCTACCGACTCATTGGTCCTCTCCTCTCTAGTCGGAGAGTCAGGTGTAACAGATCCTTGCAGAACTCCTCGTGTCCTTCTACGAGGTGGCATCGTACTCCTTCAAATGGAAACACTAAGGATTAGCTATACGTCAATCTACATGTATGCATGATATGCATGTCACTCAATGAAATCAATCAAATGCAACAAGTAAGCATATACCACACAATTCATCCTACGATGCATCCTAAGCCGAGGACACCTAACCTAAAGCTCTGATACCAAACATATTGGGCCCGGGTCTCGGATCCCCCGATTCCAGAGGCGACCCCTCGGGTTGCGCCCATGGCGAGCTGCCAAACATATCAGACCCGATCCCAACATCGATACATAATTCGATTCACACATATCTTATCGCATACAAAATAACATACGCATAATAAATCAAACACCCCATAACTCGAGGGGTTTCATGCCATAACAATCCCAAGAATATAAACAAGTATACATATCCATACATAACACAAAATAAAGTTTGAATCCAAAATACATGAAAGATGCTCCATGATAATGTGCTCAGAGGGCTAACCAAAGTACTAACTTAATACAAAGCTCCTACCTAGCTCGAAGTTTCCGATGCCTCGCAAGATCAACGATCGTCCTGTTCTGCACCTGAGGAGGGAAAGTAATGGGTTGAGCTACACAGCTCAGTGGCTAACATAAATATGGTCATAGGTAACTAGCACAAAGTCAGGCATATGTACGTATATATATTATATATATACAAGCATCAAGCATTTTCCTGCTAATCAAACAATTTATGCATTCAACATAATTAATTCGACTCAAAACATTATGTCACAAAGCATGCTTCACAATGAATAATTCGCATATGTAATGCACATCACAATGGCTCGAGGGTTCCTTGGAAACAAAAGGAAGAAACCGAAGTTTGCACCCTGAACAAAATGAGTCCATTCGGAGCTCATAGGCCACAAGCGGGCAGCCGGGAGAAGGCTCTTGTCGACGTGCACGTGACGAACGAAATGGTTCCACTCTCGCCCAAACAAAAGCACATAATCATGCTCAGAATCATTTGTCAAAGGATATGCTTTCATGCTTCTCATTTATTCAAAATGCCATGACCGAAGTCGAGGCATGACATGCTCGTAATCATATTCTCATGCTTCTTATATGAAATTAAAACATCATTCATTTACACATACATAACATATAATATATATCCACACATAGGCATGAAATTGCATAATCACACAATAACTATAAGTACATTACCCACCTAATATCGCTTGAGTATCTGACTCACTGCTGTCCTTCCTCTTGCGATGGAATCAGGTCGGCTTGGTTTTCTATAGCAAACCAAGTCCCAGATCAAATAACAGTCAAATGAAATATTCAATCAGCTTCGCAAAACAATAATACTAACACTAACAATCTATACTCAACTTCCATCTAATTTCCCGAATCGCTAGAGGCAAAAACCCGAACTTCCTTTCTTCCGAAAACTTGTAGTCCCTTCTCTCTAATTCATAACGAACCCAAAATAACCTCTTTTGGACATCTACAGCCAAAGATATGCCCAAAATACCAAAACCGTTTTTTCTGAAAACAGGGGATGGGCCACTCGTCGCGACGTGCAGCCTCGCTCGTCGCAACGAAGGCCGGTCCTCGTCACGGCGAACACACCTCCCTCTCACGTCGCGACGTCGCCTCACACCCACGTCGCGACGTTGCCTTCCTCGCACGTTGCAGCAAATATTAATTCGCACACCGCGGCGAACCCGCACGTCGCGGCGTGTTCATACGCATGTCGCGACGTGCGGGCCTGGAGAACTACTCCGAAACCTGACTATTCTACATTTTCACACTTCAATTCTTTCCCTTAACCAAATGCAACACATCTAAACATTATATCATGTCTTATACTACATTTCTAACCCAACAGCAACTCAAAAATATCCATAAAATCATCAACCCAAAGAAATCTCTACATTTATGCCCTAAAACCCTAAATCCTTCGATTCTGCTACATTCAACATTCTCTAGGTGTAAATCCAACTATAACAAGTTTAAACATAGCGAAACTTACCCGGAAATTTCTTCAAACGGTTGGAAATCCTCAAAGATTGAAATCTCTCTTCTCTTCTCTTTCTCCTCCACCGACGGCTTCTCCTTCCCTTCTTTTTTTCTTTTCTTTCTTTCCTCTTTTTTTCCTTCTTCTATTTCCTTCTAATGTCCTACTTAAGTCAAAGGAAACATATAGACCATTATACCCCTTCTTGCAAAGCTTACATCTGTCTAACTTAAGCAATCTTCCCAAAATGCCCTCAAACATTTCAATTCCTTTAATTCCTATTTAAACCATATTACACTCAACATAACCTTAATTATCCATTAATACTCCCAAATTAATCAAACTAAGGCATAAACACATAATTAACACAATTCATGCTTAATGACATCAGAAAAAAACATTCGGGGTCCAACATATGAAGACCACTAAAATTGAGTCCTATAGGCCCCCCATATCCCACCTTTTCTTTGTCGATGACCAAGTTCTATTCACTGAAGCTATGAATTCCCAGACGGAAGTAATCATAAGGACTCTATAGGAATTTTGTAAGGCTTCTGGGCAGACAGTTAACAAGGATAAAACTAGGATTTTTTTCTCTAAGAATGTCTCTCCAGGCATGGTACATGGAATCAGTCAAACCCTGGGCATAAAGAGTATGACTAATCTGGGTAAATATCTAGGAGTACCATTGCTGCATGAGCGTACCATGCAACAAACCTATCAGTATATCCTTGATAACGCCCAAAGGAAACTCACAGGTTGGCGTGCAAGGCAGTTGTCTCTAGCGGGAAGAGTCACCTTAACCCAGTTTGTTATACCGGCCCTCCCTATCTTCACAATGGAAATAGTGAGACTACCAAGGCAACTCTATGATGATTTGGAGAAAATCATATGCAATTTTATCTGGAGATCCACGGGAGAGTAGAGGAAAATGCACCTAGTTAAATAGGATGCAATCTATCAATCCAAAAAGGCAGGAGGCTTAGGCATTAAGCGTATTAGGTCTTCCAACGATGATTTCTTAACAAAACTAGGGTGGGCTTTGCTTACCGATTCTTTATCCTTTTGGGTCGAGTTAGTAAGGGCAAAATATAGAATGGATCCGCACCTTATCCTTCATACATTAAAGAGGAGCGAAGCTTAGTGCTTTTGGAAGGGTATTTCAGTAACTTGGCAATTTGTGCACCAAGGATTAAAATAGAGGCTGGGCAATGGTAGGCGAATCTCCTTTTGGATGGATAATTAGGCTAAGGAATGGGGACCCCTAATCTATGTGGTGACCTCTTCTATACCCGATGACATTATGTATGTTAAAGTAGCGGATTTGACAAATGAAGCTGGCAACTGGAAGTGGAATTTGTTCCAACATTACCTCCCTTCCTTAGTCTATCTGGATATTGCAAAAATAATCTCGAATGCAGAAGGAACAACAAAGGATACCATAAGGTGGTGTCTAACTGATAATGGAAGATTGACAGTGGCGTTAGCCTACGACTTAATTGAAGGGAGCACCATGAATGTAAATGCTAGCCTCTGGGATCTAATTTGGAAATAGGCGGGGGCCAAGCGGATCAGAGCATTCCTTTGGTTGCTGAGCAAGAAAAAGCTTCTAACCAACCAATAAAGAGTGACTCGTCATATTGCTACGAATAGCAGTTGTCACATATGTGGCCAAGAAGAGTCTGATATACATGTTATCCGAGACTGTCTGAGAGTTCAAGCATTTTGGCGAAAGTTTCCTTTGGAGGTGGTTGACATAGCTTTATTTCAACAAAACATGGAAGTATGGGTGAAATCTAACCTTATGAACACTCCCAGGTGATGCAAGGGGAATGAGCTACTATTTTTGGAGTCGACTGCTGGATGTTATGGCATTGGCATAACAAAAGCCTCTTTGAAGCTGAATTTGTTTGGCCAGAAGAAGGTATGAGAGCAGTAATGGATTATGTGAAGTGGATAGTAAGGGTAAGAGTAGTGGAAAGCTGTGTGTTTCTATCTTAGGGTCTCTCAGTGGGTAGTCTAGTTGGATGGACCAAACCGATAAAGGACTCAAGCTAAACACGGATGGGGCAGTTAAACAAGGGCCATCCATCACTACCTCTGGTGGTTTAATTCGTGACTAGTCCGGTCAGTGGTCTGATGGGTTTATGTAGCATATTAGGCGAGGATCGTCGCTAGCTGCTGAACTTTGGGGAAGCCACTCGAACTTGACTTTGGCTTGGTCGTTGGGGTACCGTTGAGTCATTGTCGAAGTGGATTCCCTAGAAGTCATTAATATCCTATCCTCTTCAAGTACAGAGTTTTCTGAGCACATTTATTTACTAGTAGGTACTCGTGAGTTACTCCAGCGAGATTGGGAGGTGCAAATGCAGCACATACATTGTGAAGGGAACCAGTGCACGGATAACCTGGCTGCTCTCACAGTCCGAACCAGCCCAGACATGCATTACCTTCAGGAGCCACCGATGTCAGTAGTGGAGCTCCTCCATCGAGACAAGCAAGGAGCTTTGTATCGCAGAGCAATGCGCTAGTTAGATTCTTATTCGGGATTTGAGTTTTCCTTTGTAAAAAAAAGTTAATATATTGACAAAAGGTTCATCAAACCCTAATATTTGTAATAAAATTTAAAGTAAAAATTTAATTTCAATCCCTATGTTTTTATTAAAATTCAATTTAAATTCAAATATTTTGAAACATTCATAATAGACCATAATTTTTAAAAACATTTAATTTAAATGTTAATTTAACAATCCCATCATACATCCATTAAGATATTCTATTTTAGCTTTTAAAATATTTTGTGCATAATTTAATAGCCTCTTCAAAATTCTATTAAGATATTCTATTTTAGCTTTTAAAATAAAATTTTGTGTATCTCTTTGTTAACTGTGCATCCCAAATGATAAGAGAAGCCCACAAATGAAGCTCTTTCCACTTGCTTAGATGACAACATTTGGGGGGAGATTAAGGATTCATAAATCCCTAATTTTTCATTGCCTTTTCTATTGCAATCCTGTCTAGATAATGACCTTATTTGGTAAATAACTTATCAGCTAATTTTTAGCCTATTGAAAAGTATTTGATTGTTTGATCATGTCAAATCACTAATAATTATGTTTAGTAATCTGTTGATTAGGTTGGCGAATTGAACATAATCTACTATATTTTAAAACTCTTTTACGAGTAGTGTTTTACTCCAACAGCTGAGAAATTAAATGACAAAAAAATGATTGTGCCAAAAGTTATTACAAATTACAAGAGAGGAGAGGAGAGCGAATGAGATAGAGACAGAGATATAGATGAGTATAAAGCATTAATTTAATTTACTCAAATTTAAAAATACTCTAGTTTATTCAAAAATTAAATCAAGTTGGAAATTTTTTCTTTAATGAAACTTTGTAATTCATATCGGTATCATTATTTTTAAAAATTATTCCATTTTAATTAAATAAAATAAGTATCATTAGATTTGGTATTGTATAATACAAAAATAGCTACCAAATTATTTTACACTAACTAAAATTTTCTATAATGTTAAATTCAAAGATTGGATTGAGCAAGAAAGTTTCAAGTTGCATTTATTGTACTTATTAATACTAAAATTAAAATTTTAATTAAGAAGAATTAAATCATTAAATTTTAAAATATATTTTTATATTTAAATATTTCTAAGCATAAAATGTTTCTACAAATAGTTATTATGTTTAAAAATTATTTTAATGTTAACTTTAATAGATAAAATTATTAATATTTTTAGTTTAGTTATAAGATAAGACTAATTTTATTAATGAATTACAATTTCATTTAATTAAAAATAATTTATATGCTCATTACTACATTTTTAGTTTTGTTTCTAAAATTAATTTAAATAATTATTTTTATTTTAAACGTAGGCAAATAGGTTTTAATTATTTTAATTTTGGTGATTGAATGAAGCAAATTGAAATGTATGCATAAATTCTTACGAGAATATTCAAAGAAATAATAAGATATAATACTCATATCCTAATAATTGTTTTAGGTCATGCCCTCATAGGTCATTTTTCATATAAACAATTAATACTAAATAGTTAATTTTACTAAACATCTTCAAATAAACAACTAATGTTATATGATGGTCAAATCAGTTATATTAATCTACTGTCAGCTAACCGCCAATAAAAATAACTAATAGCTAATGCAATCCATTAATTGTCAAACAGGGCCAATAACATTTATCTTTGTTTCGTTTGTTCATTTCCTCTCTTTACCTTAACGTCTCCTTTGTTTATTTTATTGTCTTGCATTTGTTTCTTTTCATGATTCCTCTTTTGCTCCTCCATTATATGGCTTATGTTTCTATATTATGTAGCTTTACAACTTCGTCACAAATTGTCTTATTTTCTTTTTTCATATCTATTAAGTTATTTATTGGGTATCATCTATATTCCCTTATCAATTTGTCTATGTTTATGTGTTAAATGTTCTTTTATTTAACTTTGATTTTTATTATCTAGGCTAAGGAGATATTATAGACATTCTTCATTTGTCTATTATGCAGGAATATTTATAGGTAACAATATTTATTCATATGGTCCCAATATGTTGTCGGTAGTGAGTTGTGTAGTTTTTTTTTCTTTTCAGTAATTTGAATATAAAAAGGTTGAATCATCCATATGAATTCTATCATTTTTTAGCAGTTTATATTAAAAATTTATGTAGTTAATGCAATAATCTACTCCAAGAAATAGTACACATGATAAGTTTAATAGTTTGATGAAGTTAAATGCCTTCCATCTCTATCCTTATGGAGAAATTGAGATATAAAATGCCTTATGCATTCCTTGTTGTATGCCACTTGTAGGCTCTGATGAGGATGTTGTGTTAGAATGGTGCCCTAAAGGCAATCGCCTTTAACGTGTTTTGTACAAAGTTGTGTACAAACTTTATTTTCAATAATAAAGAAAGACATATTTCATTAATTCGGTGTTCATTATTTATGAATTGATATTGATCTATAAGCAAATTAATGAAGTCCATGGTATATGACATAGCATGAAGGAAATCATGATGTGATCATACTATTGAGATTCCTATTATGTGTAATCATGTCAATATCTAAATTATCCCTAGTCATAGGATTAATGAGACTAGACATTGTTAATCCAGATAAACGAACACATGTCAATCTCCTTGATTTGATCAAGTAGTGGATCTTAGAAACTGTAAACATGAGATGTTTAAAGTTAAGATGTGGATGCTTACTAGAGGTAGTAAGTACATTGAATGACTTACCATAAGATCATCACATGGATGCCCTATTTTAATGTTAGAGATAATCTCATCATAGCAATGATACAAGTATCCTTAAACTTGAGGTACTCAAGGATATCCTAGATACTGATCATGTGCTTTGACTCCATTCCTTGTTGCCTTGCAGAGGTCGCTCATAGGGTGGTGATTAGGTACAACTTGAGGTATTCAAAGTTAATTGAGTAGCCAATATAGGATTTACCTCTTACATGATAGTAGAAGATAATATCCACGACCTCTTATCGGGGCCATTACTTGGAAATCTCTAGCCTGAGTACATGTGTCTTGAAGAATGTCATCATTGACATATCCTAGGACAAGAACTGATATCACTTGGGATTGATTTGACATAGTCAATCTAGTGAGAATTGACACTTTGCCCATACTCATAACCAAGTAGGATATAGCATGGAAAAAGGACGAATTGCATAACAATTGTCTATGGGAGGTTTCGTGAGATGGTTCATGATGAGCACGGGTTCGTTCATTAAATCACTCACTTTCTGGTCAATTGGGGGTCATGATATGTTGCTAGTAACCGCTCATGACTTAATTGGATTAAGTGTTAATCCAAGTGACTAACATAACCAAGAACCTAATGGGTCACACGCATAAGAGTGACTTAGAGGATTCGTAAATTGGTTTGGATAAAGATCCATTATATGGAGAGCAATAGAGCCAAGTGGATCCCGATGAGAACAGGATATGTCCCGATGAGATTGCGAAATCGATATTGCTAAAATAGATCTCTAGTGTTTTTCCACATTTAGGACCTAGGAGAACCGAAACGTGGAAGATGAGAGAGGCTTTTTAAAGTTATGCATTTATTTTCTTTAAATGATAAAAGACAAAAACTATAAAAGAAAAAAAATAAGACAATGATAATCATGAAAATGGTTAAGTAAGCAATCTTCATGATTCTCACCTCATTCTCCTAATGGTTCTCATCTTCTTCCTCTTCATTCTTTTTCGTAGTTTTGGTTCCCATAGAACAATGAAGAGAGCTAGTACTCTTATATTTGTTCTAGCCATCTTTAATTTGGTTAGTTTCTCTAATCTCTATGTGGATACCATTGGAGACGGTCTATTTTGTTCGTTGTGGTTTGCGACAACCCGACAAGTAAAAGATTGAAGAACGAAGGAGAGTACACACAAGGTACATGGTTATTATATGAATGATTGATTTGTGTAAATTCCATGAATTACTATATATATATATATATCTATGTTATGACATGTAAGCGAATTGGGAATTTTTAGCCAGGCTTTATAGTATTTCCTTGTATAGCCACTTGTGCCCCATTTAAAGGAGAAACCATAACAGGTGTGATGATGCTGATTGGTTGTGACAGTTGTGCATTCTGATTTTGTTGAATTTGAAATCAGTATAGAAATATTATTTTCAAAATTTTCTTGCTCATATTTGCTTATGAGATGTTGCTAAATATGTAAGTGGAACAAAAAAATTTATCAATGTGATTTGATATGCTTTTGCTAATTAATTCCCTACTGTTCTGGTTGCTATGTTTATGCACATTATATGAACATACATGTTTTTAAAATCGAGAATAAATTCTAGATTTTTTTTTGAGATTTTCTTTCACCATACTCTTTCTAAGATGTTTATAAATGTCTATATAGATGGAAAAATGTTTTTGAGGTGACTGAATATTTATTTGATAATTTCTTGTGTGCTATTAGGAATGTTTGTGTTAAGGAACACAAATTCTAGATTGGTTTGATTGCTGAGGTTAGTTAAGTTTTTCTTAGACATAAATTTTGAAAAATTTCATGGAACATGCCTCTATAATTTTCTCAGTATTTATTGAAATTATTTCAATGATTGTTTCCAAGCAAAAGGCAGAGCTAGACATTTTTGAGAAAACTGCTGGACCTGGTTTGGTTAAAGTGGTGATTGTGTGTTTTTTGGTTTCAGTGCCTTAGCTCATTTTTTTTATATGATCAAAAATATATTACTTTGATTTTGTATGCATGCCAAACTGATTTTCTTGAAATTGGGTTTCCAAAACCATTTTCGGATTTCAAATATATCAAATTAACGTCTCGTTGGTATATTCAGTTGTCTTGATTGTTTTGGCCGTCAAAAGTTATGTGACAAGTGCCAAAGTAGTCTTATGAAGTGGAGACTACCTAGAGATACTTAGGGTGATACTTTGATGTTCTCAAATTATTTGGAAACCTTAGAGATTAATATTGTATTAATCTATTTCAAGTATTTCATGTCTAGTATGACTAGATATGGTAAGCGTGATAAAATTAAAGGGTGGTACATCAGAGTAGAGGGTATTACACTTGGTATATTGGTATTTTTGTAACATCTTATTTCCATATTAAGGGTTAAAACCCTAGATTTCTATAATTGTGAAATATCAATGAGAGATTAGAAAAGTGCATTTCATACTCATACATAATATAACATACACACATATGTAAACATTTAGTTTTGCACAATAAAATGATTGTGCGTGCATTCATTGACATTTTTCTGAGTATGATTGATTTTAAATGTAAATATGTAGAGAATTGTGGTTAATATGTATTGAAAATTGATTTGAAGAGTGTATTTATTGGAAATTTTGGTAAAATTTAGGAAATTTTCAAAAATTTTGAGTATTTTTGGACTAGAAAAAATGTCATATGGCAAGTAAATTGAAAATGGTAGTAGAAATAAGAGTCAAATAATAGTGAAAAGTTTTGTAGATGACTTTGGATTTAATAAAATGTATCATTAAAAAAATTAAGAGACAATTGGAGTAAAAACTTGAGATGATTGGACTAGTTAAATAAGAGAACTTAATTTAAGTTAATAGAAATTGGACAACTTAGCCCTTATTCCTACCAATTTGATCTTACTTCTTCTTCTTCTTGACTTTCTTTATCTTTTGTGAGTTTCTTTACTTCAAAAAATTGTCTCAACCTTACAATACAAGCCTTGCTTTCATTTTTCACTTGCTATTTCTTTTTGTTACCTTCCTCACTGTCACTAAAAAACCTAACCTTACAACCTTCAACTGTTCATGATCGTGTTCTATTGGAAAGTAAGGGTTCACGTGATTTGAAGAATTTGGAGTTTTAAACAAGTAAGTATTGAATGGTTCTCCATGATATGTAGAATGAAATATGCATCATGTTATTTTATAGTTCAGTGTTTCTAAAATAAGGTTGTATATATATTGATGAAATGTGAATGAAAAACTCGGGTGTGCCGTATATGTTGTTTTTGCATATTTGATGATCAATATGTTATAAGATGGTGTTGAAATGATTTTTGAAATAGAAAGATCATTGAAAATATGTATAAAAAGAGTGTAGAAAATTGTGGAGAAACGATATGCGTATGCTCTGTTTTTGTTGTTTTTTGCATAAATCTTGTTGGGTACTTTAGTAATGAACTAAAATGAGTTTAGAGATAAGGAATAAGTGTAAAGTGAACATGATATTGAGAGGATACAAATGATAAGTTTAAGATGAAGTGAAAGTGTTAATAGAACAACTAAATGCAGAAAAATGAAAAAGGTGCAAAAAACATGATGAAGATGTGTGAGTGATAGGTTCTGCTTTAATGCTTAAGAACAACTAAATATTTTGATTTGTTTATGATCAAGTTGAGCTGAAATGGAAGTAGGAATAAAGAGGAAATAGAGAGGACATAAGTTAGAAATGGTAGATTAAGCAAAAGAGAGGAAGGAGAGAAGAAAAATCTTTAGTTCGAGAATCTAGAGAAGAAACTAGGCATTGCATGATTGTCCACAAGCATGATCATGACAAAAGGGGGGAAATGAGGCAGTTTAGGATCATGCACAAGCATGATCGTGACATTGCGCTATCGACTGGGATTGCACGATCGTGCTTATGCATGATCGTGACAGTGAAGGCAGACTGATAGTTGAAAGTTTCGAACATCCTTTGTTCTTTTGACTATAATTTCTTCTCCCCGAACTCCGAATGACTTGATATTTGATTCAAAAAACTCCTCAAATATTTTTCTTTCCCTCCACCAAAATCTGTGGCCATCTGAATTCATTTGGAAAATATTGATTGATGAGTTTAGGATGAAAATGATAAAGTGTACTAAAATGAACAATCAGCTATATTTTGGCCATATCTTGATATGTAGATTTCCAAATGGAATTATTTTTGATGTAGATTAAATTATATACATATTTCTACAAATTTCATATAGAAATTGAATTTCAAATCTATCCCTAAGAATTCCAATTTTTGGTTTGAAGTTCATAAAGTACTGGTGTAGTTTAAGAACAGTCTGAAGTATTTTGAGTATAACTTTTGGAATATTGAATCAAATTGTTTGGTCTTGGTGTCTTTAGGAACTTAAGACATGAAAATTTTTTCAAAAGAAAGTGTTGCCAAATTACTCCATTTTTTTATTAGAATGATCATGAAAAGTTAACCTGAAAGTCTATTTTTAGAAAAATATGGAATGATCAATTGAGTTATAAACTTAGATTTAATCAATTTTATTAAGGTGCAAACCCTAAGTACAAATTATACTTATGTGAGTGTTGGTATATGAATGATCATGTGATGAGAATAATGGAAATATACCCCAGATTATCATTGAGCATGCATTGTACATAATCTTATATACATATGTGCATAAATAAGTACTTACATAATTGTGCAAATTTGTAATATGTGTAAATGTATATTGCATGATATAGAGGAGCATTTAAAGCATCAACATCTAGACATTATCGAGACTCCAAGCAATAGCTTTCTGGAGCAATGTATGAGTCAACCTAGATGGTCTCATTTCATCATTGTTTTGTTTTAAATTTTTGCATTGAATGACTACTGATATGATTACTATGCAATGTGAATGTGATTGTATTGATATCAACATTAAATGTTTGAGGCATTTGATGCATGTAAAAATCATTGAAAGTACTCCTTGTATGTGAATTTGATGAAATATGTGAAACTCAACTTGATTGTTGAATGTCAAACCAAGTTTCGAAAAACAATGTGAATGTGCATATGAATGAAATAAGTGAGTCTCAACGTATATGTTGAATGCAGGATCATGGTTCGATGAAAAATGTGAACAAGAATGTGATAGTGAATATGATTGTGTGATATTAAGCACTTTTAATTAACTAAATATATGTGATGCATTTCATTACATAAATGCATGACAACATAAAGATTGTTGTGACCAAAGTAGCCACTAAAAAAGAGCTTAAAACTTTGAAAGTGAAAAAGAGCTTAAAGCTCAAAATGAGATTAAAAGCTAAAGGATCACTATGTATAATGAGCCTGGTATCCCCAAAAAATATGAGACAGTTATCAATAAGCCTAATATCCAAAATGGATCATGACAGTTATAGACACTCAGTTCCAGCAATAACAATTGAAAGTGAGTCTCATAAGCACTGCATATGCATCTGATATGTATGATTTAAATAGTTTGACTGATTTCTGAATGTGATATATGTTCTAAGTGAATATGAAATGTATGTGACTCATCATGATGAATCAATAAAGTGATGCAAAATATGTGATTATATGGATTAATGTGTTATGTGATTGAGTGAGCCATCGAGGATGGTCCACTCACTTAGTTTGCAAAACTCACCCCAAAATTTGCAATATTTTTCAGGCTTAGAAAAGATCTTCAGTTAGACAAATTGGAGTCTAGCCACTACATTTGAGTAAGAGATAGAGATCGAGATCAGTTCGCGCCTACATATGTATTTCATTATTTTGTGTCAAAATATGTATTCACAAATATTACACAATGTGTATATGGATGATTTTGTAATGTAATAACATTATGACTTAATTGTTTTGTATCTGTAATGAGCCTAAGTGGCTAATAAATTGTTGATGTCATGTATAATAGTTGTAACCCTTGTGTTTGAAAATGTTTATGAATAAAATGAGCTAAAATTGATTATTGGTTTTCCACATATGTGTGTGATATTTTTGAAAAAAATTTGTGATGAGTTTGATTGACTGACTATTCTAGCATATCACCCTCGGAGAGTATGCTCTCGAATATCGTCGGTATGTTTGGAGATATGCACTATGAGAGTGGGGTGCTATAATTTGGTATAAAAGCCCAACTTTAGAATCTTACATGGGCTTTTTTCAAAATATGTGTCAAGTTACATGCTTTTTAGACATGTCATAACAGGTAGCAACAACTGATCCCTAGCATGAGTCGCATTTGTTTGAGTCACACGCATGAGCATTTGTTAAGTGTTTGAGCTCATAGAATTAGTGAGAAGAATGATGATCTGTCATAATGTGAGAAAATGAAAGTTTGTAGATATCTAGAATTGAAAATAGTATATGGTTAGATATGACAAATAGAGATTCAATGTAATTGTATTAGTGGATGTATTATTGAATATGACATCAAAATATTGTGGTGATATAGCCTCGAATGTGAAATAGATGTGAATACATTGTCGTGGACTGATTAAGGAAGGTAGTGATATAAATATGAATGATGAGATTTAAAGTGTACAAGCCAAGTTGAAAAACAATAAATTTTCTATGAGCATGAAAGGTTAAACTTGGAATTGAAATGATTGTTTGATAAATGTGATAAGAGTTATGATTTAGCATAAGAATATGTCTGTGAAATTGAGATCAAAATTTCAGGATAATTATGCATCTATAATTTGAATTAATTGTGAACATACGTAGGTATGACGATATAATGGTAATTCGAAGGTGAGATAATGATAGCGATATATGTAAAAGTTGTCAAAGTTAAGTTTTGTGAGTACATATCTAATAATAGGGTCATCATGATAAGTGAGAATATTGCGCACATAGGTATTATATGTGTGAAGATGATATAGGGTGTAATCTATAACTTATTGAATATTTGTTAGTCATAGTTCCTATAGTTCAAAGTCTATGATGAATTAGAGTAATACATGAAAGCGCTTATAGTGATCAATTGAGGATAGATTGAGGAGTCGTCCACCTTTATATTTGGATGAATAAGGCCTAGAAATGGTTAAAGGCCAGAATTGATTTGAGATACTATTGATAAGTGAAATGAATAATTCAAGAAAGATAAATAAGTTAGGTGGATCAACATTAAAAGTATGGATAGAAATAAGAGTTAAGTGTATTAACACTAAAGAGATGTGAATTATCAAGCGAAAGATGACATAATTTTGAGAGTATTGCCATGGAAAGATGTGCTCAAGTTAGGAAAAAGGGGGAACTAAGCCCAATATAAATTTGGTCCATGTGAAATTATTGTGAGAATAGGACTATCGACTTATGAGTAGTATTACCAATACAAGATGTTTCAGATTCGCACTATGTTATATAGATAATTTTAAGAAATATTGTTATGATATGATATATGTGTTATTGATACCAGAAATGAAATTGAAAGTAATTTGAAATATATCGAGGAAATAGATAAGATAGTGTGATATCTGAATAAGTAATTGGAAGACTAAGTGGTTCCGTCGACTATAGTCAATTGAAAGAAATTATTTGAATGATGAAGTTAAATGAGAAATGGAGGAGCATACGATGAAATAACACCCCTGCCTTTTGATTCATTAGATATGAATTTCGAGGACGAAACTTATTAAGGGAGAGAATTGTAACATCTTGTTTTCATTATAAGGGTTAGAACCCTAAATTTCTATAATTATGAGATATCAATAAGAGATTAGAAAAGTGCATTTCATTCTCATACATAATATAACATACACACACATGTAAACATTTATTTTTGCACAATAAAATGATTGTACATGCATTCATTGACATTTTTTTGGGTATGATTGATTTTAAATATGAATATGTAGATAATTGTGGTTAATATATGATGAAAATTGATTTGGAATTTTTTGGACTAGGAAAAATGTTATGTGAAAAGCCAATTGAAAATGGTAATAGAAATAATAGCCAAATGACAGTGAAAAGTTATGTAGATGACTTTGGATTTATTGAAAGGTATCATAAAAAAAATTAAGAAACAATTGGAGTAAAAAGTTGAGATGATTAGACTAGTTAAATAAGAGAACTTAGTTTAAGTTCATAAAAATTGGACAACTTAACCCTTGTTCCTACGAATATACTAGAAAAATCAAATTAATTGTTTGATCTTACTTTTTTCTTCTTCATGACTTTTTTCATCTTTTGTGAGTTTCTTTACTTCCAAAACTTGTCTCACCCTTACAACGTAAGCCTTGCTTTCATTTTTCAATAGCTATTTCTTTTTGTTACCTTCCTCACTGTCACTGAAATACCTAACCTTACAACCTTCAATTGTTTATGATCGTGTTCTATTAGAAAGTAAGGGTTCACGTGATTTTGAAGAATTTGGAGTTATAAACAAGTAAGTATCAAATGGTTCTCTATGATTTATGGAATGAAATATTTACCAAAAAATATATATGGAATGAAATATGCATCACATTAGTTGATAATTCAATGTTTCTAAAATAAGGTTGTATATATATTGATGAAATATGAATGAAAAACTCGGGTGTGTTGCATGTGTTATTTTTGCATATTTGATGATTAATATGTTATAAGATGGTATTGAAATGACTTTTGAAATAGAAAGATCATTGAAAAAATATATAAAAAGAGTGTAGAAAATTGTGGAGAAATGATATGCGTATGCTCTGTTTTTGTTGTTTTTTTGGTAAATCTTGTTGGGAGCTTTAGCAATGAACTAAAATGAGTTTAGAGATAAGGAATAAGTGTAAAGTGAACGTGATATAGAGAGGATACAAATGATAAGTTTAAGATGAAGTGAAAGTGTTAATAGAGAGGAAGAGAATGCGGAAAAATGAAAAAGGTGCAGAAAACATGATGAAGATGCGTGAGTGATAGGCTCTACTTTAATGTTTATGAACAATCAAATGTTTTCATTTGTTTGTGATCAAGTTGAGCTGAAATGGAAGTAGTAATGAAGAGGAAATAGTGAAGACACAAGTTAGAAATGGTAGATTAAGCAAAATAGAGGAAGGAGAGAAGAAAAATATGTAGTTCATGAATCTGGAGAAGAAACTAGGAAATGCACGATCGTGCTTGAAAAAAGGGAAAAAAAGAGGTAGTTCACAATCGTACACAAGCATGATCATGACATTGGCGATAAATCTCATAGTGCAAGATTCTGACACTGCGCTATTGATTGGGATTGCACAATTGTGACAATGAAGGCAGACTGATAGCTAACAGTTTCTAACATCCTTCGCTCTTTTGGCTCTAACTTTCTTCTCCCGACCTCCAAATGACTTGAAATTTGAATCAAAAAACTCCTTACATATTGTTCTTTCTCTCCTCCAAAATTTATGGCGATCTAAATTCATTCGAAAAAGATTGATTGATGAGTTTAGGATGAAAATGATGAAGTGTACTAGAATGAACAGTCAGCCATATTTTAGCCATATCTTGATATGTAGATTTCTAAATAGAATTACTTTTGATTTAGATTAAACTAGACACATATTTCTACAAATTTTCTAAAGAAATTCCGTCTCTAAGAATTCCAAAATCTGGCTTGAAGTTGAGTACAGAGTACTGGTGCAGTTTAAGAACATTCCGAAGTATTTTGACTATAACTTTCGAAATATTGAATCAAATTGTATGTTCTTGGTGTCTTTAGGAACTTAAGACATAGGAGAACATTTTTTCAGAAGAAATTGCTTCCAAGTTACTCCATTTTTCTTGTCAAAATGATCATGAAATGTTGTCCTGAAAATCTAGTTTTAGAAAAATTTGGAATGATCAATTGAGTTATGAACTTGGATTTAATCGATTTTATTGAGATGCAAACCCTAAGAACAAATTATACTTATATGAGTGCTGGTATATGAATGATAAGGTGACGAGAATAATGTAAATATAATCAGGATTGTCATTGAGCATGCATTGTACATAATATATATATATATATGTGTGTGTGTGTGTGTGTGTGCATAAATGAGTACTTACATAATTGTACAAATTTATGATATGTGTAAATGTATATTGCATGATATAGAGGAGCATTTTGAGCATCAACATCCAAACATTCCTGGGATTTTGAGGTAATAACTTTTTGGAGCAACCTGTGAGTCGACCTAGATGGTCTCATTTCATCGTTGTTCTATTTTAAATTTCTGCATTGAATGACTACTGATATGATTGATATGCAATGTGAACATGATTGTATTGATTCTGGACATTGAATGTCGAAGGCTCTTGATGCATATAAAAATCATCGGAAGTGCTCCTTGTATGTGAATTTGACAAAATATGTTATAATCAACTTGATTGTTGAATGTTGGACCAGGTTTTGAAGAAAAATGTGAATATGCATATGAATTAAATAAATGATTCTCAACGTATATGTTGAATTCTAGACTAAGGTCCGATGACAAATTTGAACAATAATGTGATATTAAATATGATTGTGTGATATTGAGCACTTTTAATTGACTGAATATATGTGATGCATTTCATTACATGAATGCATGACAACATAAAGGCTATTATGATCGGAGTAGTCACCGAAAAAGAGCTTAAAGCTCAGAAAGTGAAAAAGAGCTTAAAGTCATAATGAGATTAAGAGCCAAAGGCTTACTATGTATAATGAGCCTAGTATCTCCAATGAATACGGGGCAGTTATCAATAAGCCCGATAACCACAATAGATACGGGATAGTTATAAGCACTCAGTCACAACAATAACAATTGAAAATGAGTCTCATGAGCATTGCACATGCATCAGATATCAGTACAAGAAAATTTGGTGTCAACAACCAAATTCTCAGCAACCATAGTAAAATGGTTGCTAATTATATATATTTTGCAACCAAAAAACTTGTTAATTATATATATTTTGCAACCAAAATTTTTTTGGTTGCAATATATAAGTTACGTATATTTTTTACCGACCAATCAATATTTGGTGGCTATAGATGGTCACTAAAACTTACAATTCATGGATAATAATATAACGACAAAACTTAATAATTTAAGCGACAACTTTAATGGTCACTATAGAAAATTTTTATTAATAACTAACAATTGAGTGGTCACTTCAAGTATTTCAAATTTTCTATTAGCAACTAATAAATTTGGTTGCTAAATTTTCATGACTTCTTTACAGCAACCACATTATATGATTGCTAAAGAAGTATTTATAGCAACAAAATAATTTGTCCCTAAGTATTTTAGAAAAGATGAAAAGAGTTCTTTAGATTCAGTCCATATAGTTTAAATTAGTTTAAAGGTTCATTCTTATAATAATTAATTATTATAAGTTAATTTATATTAATTTTATAATTCAAATATATTTTCATTTGAGGAAAGAAGTTATCTAATAAAATTTATTGTTTGGTAATATTTGGTAATTTCATATTTCATTTACCTTTAGTTGATTAAATTAGTGAATTTTATTTAGTACGTAAATATACACATATTACTTTCAATATCTTTTCATTAAAAAAATCAAAAGTTAAGCATAAATTTTTAGTCTACAATCTAACCTGAAAAGTTAAATCTAGCAAGAGATGCTAAAAGCTCAAAAACCGAAAATGAAAGCCAATATATTGTGACTTTTGTGGGAATAACATTAAAAACAGGGGATTATAAAGAACATCAATTTTGGGTCAATGTCATTAGCATCAATGCCTCTCTCCAAGGAACAAAGGGGAAAAAATGAATTATATTAGTATATGCATAATGGGAAACATATATAGATCCAAATATATGTTCTTGCCAAAATTTCTAATGTGATCTACATGAATTATAAATATGAAACACGAATTAAAAAATAAATAAATCAATGTCTAAACGAGATATAGTGTAAACGTAAAAGAAAATCCTGAAAGCTAACAATAGAAAATAGCATATTACTGTCATATGAGTCCTAACACATTAAAATCTTCTCTTAACATGAATTTCTTTCAATCTACTTTCCTTTCATTGATCCAATAAACAAACTAAAATAATAATAAAAATTAAAAAGTAGTCCATTAAACAGCTCCCAAGTCCTAACTTCACATTTCATTTGCATTTAAAAAAGTATAAATAACCAAAATAATTAATTTATATAATCAACTAACTTTCATCTTAGTAAAAGATAGAAGAAAAAGTTAACATAATAAAAGAAAAATAGTTAATAAATATGCCAAACTTCTATTAAACATGTTTGGATATGAAAAAACACTTACTAATCAGATTGATTAATAATTTCAAAAAAACTTCTACCTGTCATCAATAGTGGTTTTTTGCAGAGCTAACTCAGCCTTTGTACTCTCCAATTCCTCTTGTGTAGATGCCAACTCCTCTTCTAATCGTACTCGATTTGATGATGTCTCGAAAATAGAATCATGATTAGATTTTTTTTGAGACAGGCCTTTTCATTTGGCATACATAGAATTTTCTCCTAGCACTTAGATGCAAATTTGTTCTGCACTCATGCTAGGAACATCCTCAGGTAAATTTTCTTGTTCTTCTCGTAATTTTTTCATTTCAACCTGTTATCCAAAAATTAGAAAATTTGTTCATTTTAAATATAACGATGATACATAATCTAAATGAGGTTGCGGTAAAGAATCTATATCCAATTATTTGCAAAAGAAATATGAGAATTTGTCTCATTTGACTTTACCAATGGAGTTGCACCGGTTGTTCAATGAGATACTTACAGTTTTTCCAAAGAAAATAAACATAAAAATTAAAAACATAAACTACAACTTACACAGTTCGCCTCAACCTCTTCATCAACCCATCCCATTTTAGGATTGTAAAATTGAGCCTCGTACATATCAATATCGTCCAAATTCTGTAACATAGAAATTGCAAATAAAAAATTATTTATATAAATATATAATTTTGACAAAAAAGAAAAATGAATGAAGTAACTAATTACATGCTCGTATTGATGTGCTGCATGAGATTTCGTCCCCAATTTGTGATTGTGTTTCATTTTCTTTCCTATTATTGGATTAAGTCACTGAGATTTTCTACAACACATCAAATAGTTTAGAATTATTATATAAATTTTTTTAAATAATCTATAAATAAAATTTAAGTGCATTTATTATAAATACTAAATTTAAATAAAATGATAATATATATCTTAAATTTTTCTGTCTCCCAAAAGTCACACAACCAAAGCCAATCATTAGGACGAGTAGCAAGCTTTTCATAAACACCTTATTTCGCCAACGCCAGACCACCTTCAACTTTAATTTTTTGAAAATATCTACGAGCATTAGATCGAAAAGTGGAATATTGCCTAGCAAATGATTTCCATATGCACTTAACAACATATGGCTCATCCACTTCATAACTTAGCTTATTCTACAATGAGAAAAATAAAGATATGTTACATTATATTATATCATAAAAAAATAGAACAAAATATTATTAAAGTGAATAAAAAAAGAAAAAAACTTACAACCAACTTTATGAAAAGATCTTCTTTTTTCTCATTTTGAATGTTTGCCCAACCCTCAACTTGCATTGGGGCATCAAGTCTAATCAAAACCCCAATCTAAGTTGCATGTTTAGAACTATGCTCTCCGACGGGCTTATTAATTCCCTTAGGAATAATAATTTTAGGTTTTTCCCCACATTTACCTGTATACTTTTGGGTGTTTAATCCTCTAGTAAGACCACAACCTCGTTTTCCACTTACCTCGTCTTAGTTAAGAAAAAAAAGAAGTTAATCATTAATTGCTAATGACAACATACTAATAAGAATGTAATAAACTTTATTAAATTTAATATTACCATTATTAGCATCAAATGTTTTGTCAACAGTCTCTGTTGAGGGATCTATTAAAACAAATCATTATGAAATACATAATAATAAGTGTAATAGAAAAAAATTTAATATTACCTCTAATATCTGATCTGATTCTCTCAATTGGTGGATTTGGGGCAGATTGCCCTTCGCACTCTTCCATTGGCACTGTAACATTAAAAATATCAATAAAGTTTTACTTGTAAAAAAATATTTAACTTTAAAATATTTAAAAATGGAAGATAAATTACCTTGATCTCTATTATTATTATGTATCATTGTCTGTCTAGTTCCCGAACTTGAAATGTTTATATTGCTGAAGGTTTTTTTTGAAGGAAAAGCCATCCTCTTATATTTATTTCATACTACAACATTGAAAATCCAATATTAACATAAACAATCATAAAAAACAATTACAACTAAAATAAAATTCAAATAAAATTATTACCGCCTAAATTTTGTGGTAAAGAATACTCAGTTGGGCCATCATTCAAGTCAATCACTGTTGCCAAAGCATTAGACAACACCAATTTATATTTCAGGTCGATTGTATTGTTAGCTGTTGTGGTCGCACTTAATAACTCTTTGTTAAGCTTTAGTATTTTATTCATTTTTTATCTTGTAAAAAAATACAACAGGTATTCTATTAAATAAGTAGGAATGAATTTCACCAAGTTAATTAAAAAAACACTTTGGTTCAACATTTTGTATATTCCAATCTCCAAAAAATATGTGTGTGTGTGTGTGTGTGTGTGTATTCAGCGCCAGCCAACTGTTACATCCATTTCATTCTGGAAAAAAGACCATGAAACCAAAGGAAATATGTCAACATGCATAGTTTTTGACAAAAGCAAAGAGAGAAAGAGCAAGAGCAAAGGAATGGAGTAGTTATTTAGAGAGATTTTTAAGCTAGTCAGAGAGAAGTAATTGATTTTGCAATTTTTGTTATCCTAAATTGAGCATCTCATATATGGAGTAATAAGGAACTAGCAATGATTTGGATGAAAAATCCTCTGAAGTTACAGTTTCTGTTGAACTACCATGGGAATAGTAATACTACAAGAAGAAGAGCATGGGACAAAGCTACAAATCAATGCTTCCTCACTAGGAGTTACTGAACATACAAGAAGGGAATTATTACAGATCCTCTTATTAGTAGGAAACTAGTCACCTTTCAACTGAGCAAAGTATAAAAAGAAGAGCTATTTATCCTCGCATGTATAGAGTTCTTCTCCCTATTGTCACCGATTCATAATACATAATTGCACAAAATATTAAGTGTGAGAAAGGAGCTAAATCTAGTATACTAGGCATAGTTGGTGGCTAGTACTACTTTCATTTGTTTACAAACTGTGGAGCAAATTTAGGACTCGAATCCAAGAAACAATTTAAGAGGAGTTGGTTTATTCCATCTTCTAGCATATAAAATTTCATATGCCCATCTGACTAACATTTTGTATGTTTTTTAAGTTATTTAATGAAAATTTTAATGTTATTAGATTACATCATAGTCAATATCATCACTGACATTCATATCGATATTAGCATTTATATCCCTTTAGTTGGTCAAACCTAATAAAATTTATGATTAGTTAGAAAATGTCTTAAACTCAAGTTATTAAATATAATATAACTATTAAATTTAAATTAAATAATCTGAAATTTATTTAAATCAAAATATTTATAAACTTAACTTTAATAACTTTGGTAATGATTCCTAAAAATAAGATCGAGCTATTTTTTTCTAAAAATTCATTAAGATGTTAGCGTTTTATTTTCACAAACACTTATTTTAGATGATAAATGGTGTACTTAAGGGAATTTAATTGAGAACAGTACTCTAAGGAGAACTATCTTTGAAGAAATCTTAGTAAGGTCTAAAGTGAATCACACGTTAATACAATACTAGAAAATAATATAAGAATGCACGAGAAGGGGGGGGGTTGAATTGTGTATTCCCCTTTTTTAAAAAAAAAATTCTTTCAAAAATATTTGTTAGAAAATAAAATTCTTTTACAGAACTTCCAATAGATTTCTAGTTAATCAAAACTTTGAAAACTTTGTTTACGAACTAAGTAATGATAAAACTTGAATCTAAAATAGAGATAGAGTAAGAGTAGTTGACACAGCGATTTATCCTGGTTCACCCTAAACCGTGGGCTACATCCAGTCCTTAGAATTCTTTCTGAGATTTCACTATCTCTTCAACTTTTACAAGTATTCTTTACGAGTCTCTTTAGGTCTCTACAATCAGTATTCTTTCACACTTAGCCTCTGCAGGCTATCTGTACTATTTTCTCACAGAAAAAGTGTTTGAAACTTGTTACAGTAAAATAGCTCTCGGCTAATTTGCACAGTATACTTTTTACGATCGCGTAGATGTAATTCTGCTAATTTTTCAACTCGACTAACTTTGCAATCTTCGACTTCGAATTGTATTTATAGCCTTCGTCTCCAACTGCTTCTTGAATCTTGTTTCTTGAATCTTTAAAAGCAGTTAATCATTGAGTTACGTAACTAACAGAACCGACTCCTTCGTCTTCTTTTCAAATTCAACCGCTTTTCTCCGTCTATATTTTTACGCTCGTGTTTACTGCCAAACATCTCGCTGCAGGTGTCTGCGTCATTTTATACTTTGCTTCTGCGTTTGTGTCTACGTCTGTGTCTGTTTTATACTTTGCATCTGCGTCTGCGTCTGTGTCTATTTTACTCTTTGCATCTGTGTCTACGTCTTATTGTGCGTCTGCGTCTGCGTTGCTTCGTCTGTATTGTTTCATCTGCTTTTGTTTTTTTTATTGTTCTCTTTGTTATACATCAAAATTATATCTAAGTAAAGTCATGTGGACTTAACAATCTCCCCCTTTTTGATGATAACAAATTACATACAAAAAGAAAACAAAAAAATACAATTTTTTTTAAAAAAACTTATCTTCAGAACTCTTCTTTGATTTCTTCCTTTCTTTTCTTCGTCTGCTTCAGTCACACCTTCTTTTTTGAACATTCTCTTCTCCTCCTCTGCTTATTCCCTTCTCCCCCTATTTGTTATAATAAAAAATGATTAATAATGATGGCTCTTCAACAGTTCTGTCATCATCTTCCTCAAATCATTCATCGTCTCCTTGATCTCATTGACTTCTTCGCGTAATTTGCTGATTTCAGCTTGTGAGTCCAACGGTGAGGATGATTGATCATTATCTGCTGAGGGTGAAGTGAATGCAATTGTTGTAGTACAAGCATCCGAGGGTGGAATGTACTCTTCATTAATCTCAATAGTCGGTGGACGAATAAACGTATTAGATTCAGGAAGATCTAAGTCATACAGGACAGGTAGCATCATCAACTGTCTTCCTTGCAGGGGTAATGCTTCTGCTTCAATAGACAGTGTATCAGATAAAGGCCTAATATGCAAAACTGTCTGGACAAGGGATTCAATAAACGTCCCTGTGATTACTCTTCCCCCCACTGGACAATCTTCATCCTTATCCGTATAGCTACAACTAGCTCCGTCTTTATTCTCATTCGAAGCGCATGCTGCATCAATTCTACGCACTTCTTCTTCAATTTGATCTGCGGACAGATCATTACTAACTTCTTCTTCAGGAAATAGCTTCGATTTCCCCTTACTCATATCCAAAAGATATCTTGGCTGAATATCCGGTACAACCTTTATTTCCGTCTTCTCTGTGATCGGATAAATAGTACATGGTTTGCTGGATATATTTGTAGGGTATGGCTTCGTAGCAGTATCCCTCAAAACATCGTAGAAAATCTTTCAGTATGTCCCATGTGTCATTATTTATTGATATAGGTTGTGCAACAACCACTATCTTCTTCATTGGTTGACTACAGATGGCGATCGCAGTCTTCCTCCTGGTAACAACTTCAACCATTATGACCTTCAACTTGTGTCTTCTTAGAATTTTGGAATAGTTGTATACAATTGGACCAGATTCCTTGGATTTCTCCTATGGTACCTGAACCAAGTTTGGTTCTGCTGCTGCCTCTAGTTCTGCTTCAATAGGATTCTCCTGAACCAGGCTTATCTCTTCTGGTTCCTCCTGTTGAGCAGTGGAGATTTCCTGAACTCTCCTATGCTCATTTTCTTTTTCTTGTTGAGCAGCATTGAAGGTATCTTTCTTTCTACTAACCTCCCAGCAGTGGACACAGTCTTCTTCTGACTAATCTTCTTAGTCTTGTCTTCTGCTTCAGTCAGTCTTGAAGATTTCTGCACTTGAGATTTTTCTTTTTCAGATTCTGATTTTCTCTTCTTCTCAGTCTCCTTAGTCTTTCTGGCTGTATCTTCTTCGATACACGCTTCCCCTCAGTTCTTATTCTCCTTGAAGAGTTTGTTTCTTCTTTAATCATTATCCTCAGACCCATTCGTCGTATAGTGATTGAATCAATAGTACCCTTCACTGGTACAATCCTTTTATTTCCTTTATGTAGAAGGACTCTGGATTCCTTAAAAATCCTTGTAAGCAGCATGACGTAAGCATAGCTGTTTGTATCCTTCATCCCCTTAATCATATAATGGAAGATTAAGAAGGGTAAGTCGATAGGATTGCGATTCAGCAGGTAGAACAAGCATTGTTAATCCAAGGTGGTCACCAAATGCCTTGAACCTACTCTGGGTAAGATGCAATTAAACAAAATTGCATTAGGAACCCTAGCTTTTGGCACCAGACTCGAAGTCTTCCTCTCTGAAGGGTCATTCACTCCATACAACTGTCTCCTAACATCTTCTTCCTTCATGTTGACCATTGTCATCCATTTAGCCTTGGTTGATAGAGTCTCACCAACTGATGGACAATTGGTCACAATCCTTACCAATTCCTTTGTCACGACAACAGATATACCGTCTACTGATGATACAATAGTGTTGTCTACAAGTTGAGCATTCTTCCAAAAGTCAAAAACCTCATTGGTGTATACTAGTTCTCGTACCTGGAAGAAATTCCTCCAACCGGCTCTTACAATCTCAGGTTCTACGTCCATACCATCCTTCCTCAACGACTCGAAATCCACATGCCTTCCGAATATCATAGTTGCCTCCATTGTTTCATAACGAAAACTGACTCTGGTAAGCTTTTCTTCTAAGGTAGGATGATTGAGAGAATTTGTAAAGCAAGATGAACCGTCTATAGATGAGAATAACCGCAATGATTTCAACTTCAGGCTACTTGAAGGGTCTAATCACGCGTGCCCTAGAATCATCGAGATTCTAAAGATCGTGAAACGTTTCCCTCCAAAACTTCCTTGTTAGAGAAGTTACCAGCTGTAACTTATTGTTTCTGACGCCGTTAATTTTCACGTTACTTTAGCCTGACTGTTCGCTTAACATGACCATGTTAAGGTTATGTCTGATCTTCTGGAACCGTTCTTCACTTAGTGGTTTAGTGAAGATGTCTGCCCACTGATACTCTGTTTCAATAAACTGAAGACGCACCACCTTCCTCTAAACATAGTCTCTTAAGAAATGATGTCTGACTTCGATGTGTTTCACTCTCGAATGCTGAGTCGGACTCTTTGACAGATTGATTGCACTGGTGTTGTCGCAATAGATTGGAATCTCCTTTTCTTAAACTGAATAGTCTTCAAGTTGATATTTGATCCATAACGTTTGTGAACAACGACTGCGGCAGACATATACTCTGCTTCGGCAGTTGATAGAGCGATTGAGCTTTGTCTCTTGCTTGACCATGAAACTAAGTTTGAGCCAAGAAAGTGACATCCTTCACTTGTACTCTTCCTTTCGATTCTATCTCCGGCATAGTTCGCGTCGCAATATCCGATTAACCTGAAATCTTTACCTTTCTTAAACATTAAGCAAAGATCAGTAGTACCTGCGAGATATCTCATAATTCTTTAAACAGCAATAAAATGAGACTCTCTAGGATCGGCCTGAAACCTTGCAGACAAGCATACACTGAACAAAATATCAGGTCTACTTGCTGTAAGATATAGTAAAGAACCGATCATCCCTCTATACAGGGTTTGATCCACCTTCTTACTAAGTTCATCTTTCGACAAAAGGTTTAAAGGATGCATCGGAGTCGTCATAGGCTTCACATTATTCATATCATATTTGGACAACAATTCTTTCACATACTTTTATTGATGAATAAAAATTTTCTCTTCGGTTTGCTTAACTTGCAACCCAAGAAAGAACTTTAATTCACCCATCATGTTCATTTCAAATTCATTTTTCATTAGAATCTCAAACTTCATGCATAATTTCTTTGAAGTAGCAACAAAAATAATATCATCAACATAGATCTGTACAATTATAAATTCATTTTCATAAGTCTTCTCAAAGAGCGTCTTATCAACTTGACCTCTACTAAAACCATTCTCTAAGAGAAAAGTACTCACACGATCATACTAAGCTCTAGGAGCTTGCTTCAGGCCGTATAAGGCTTTATGAAGTCTATAGACATGGTCTGGATTCTTAACATCCTCGAAACCAGGTGGTTGCTTAACATACACTTCTTCGTCTATAAAACCATTTAGAAAGGCACTCTTTACATCCATCTGAAATAGCTTTATATTATGATAGACCACATATGCTAGCAATATCCTAATGGCCTCAAGTCTCGCTACTGGAGCATATGTCTCATTGTAGTCTATTCCTTCCTGCTGATTATAGCCTTGTGCTACTAATCTAGCCTTATTTCGACTGACTCTTCCTGATTCGTCTAACTTATTTTTAAAGACCCATCTGGTTCCTATAATGGATTTCTTAGGGGGTTTCGGAACTAAGGACCAAACACTATTCCTAGTAAATTGATTCAGCTCCTCTTGCATGGCTAACACCCAAGCTTCATCTTGAAGAGCTTCCTCAACCTTCTTAGGCTCTATTTCAGAGATAAAAGCCACATTAGCTTCTCTTCTGAATCTGGACCTTGTCCTAACTCCTTCTGAGGTCTCTCCGATAATCAACTCTTCTGAATGAGAACTTTTATATTTCTAATCTCTTTTCAGTCTAATAGTTTCTGGAATATCTTCAACTTTGTCCTCTTGAGTACCTGATGCTGGAGTTTTTGTTGTGTCATCTAAGTTCTTTGAAGGACCTTCACTCTCCATGTCGTCTTCCTTATGGGGTTGGGAACTATCATCAAACTTGATATGGATGGTCTCCTCAACTGTCTTTGAAATAAGGTTGTACACCCGGAATGCCTTAGACGATTATGAGTAGCCTAAAAAAATTCCTGGATAGGTCTTTGAATCGAATTTATCCAACAGCTCCTTTGTATTCAGAATAGAGCATTTGCACCCAAATGGATGAAAGTAAGATATGTTTGGTCTTTTTTCATTCCATAACTCATAAGGAGTCTTCTTCAACATGGGTCGTAACAGAATTCTATTCTGAATATAGCATGTTGTATTCACAGCTTCTGCCCAGAAGTACTTAGGAAGATTCATCTCACAAAGCATAGTCCTAGCCATTTCTTGAATCGTCCTATTCTTCCTTTCAACAACTCCATTCTGTTGTGGAGTGCTATGAGCAGAAAAATTGTGGAAAATTCCATTCTCCTCACAGAATATTCTAAACTTCTCATTCTCAAACTCTCCACCATGGTCACTCCTGATACTAGCTATAGACATTCCTTTTTCATTCTGTGTCTTTCTGGATAAGGTCCTAAAACACTTAAAGGATTCATCTTTGTGTGACAAAAACAATATCCAACAAAATCGAGTAAAATCATGAACAATAACAAGTCCATATTTCTTTCCGCCAAGACTTATTGTCCTTGTTGGACCAAATAAATCCATATGTAACAACTCTAATGCTCTAGATGATGTTACAAAATTTTTAGAAGAAAATGAAGTTTTAACTTGTTTTCCTTTCAAACAATTTTCACAGAAAATCTCTTTGTCAAAACTTATTTTTGGTAATCCTCTTACCAAATCAAATTTTGTCAACTTTGAAATGTGTTTAAAAGAGACATGACCTAGCTTTTTATGCCAGACTAGTCTTTCTTCTTCAGAAGATAGAAAACATGAAATATTTTGACTTTGAAAATCTTCTAAATCAATTTTGTAAAGATTATTTCTTCTCTTGGCAGAGAAAAGTATAAACCCATCTTTGAATCTGACTTCACAAAGATTTTGACTGAATGTGACTATGAAACCAGAATCACACAATTGACTGACGCTGATCAAATTATGTTTTAGACCATCAACAAGCAGTACATTATTTATGCATGCAAAGGAATCTTTACCTATTTTACCGATTCCAATAATCTTGCCCTCCTGGTTGTCTCCGAAAGTTACTGATCCTCCCTTCTTATATTGAAGGTCTATGAACATAGACCTTCTTCCCGTCATATGTCGCGAGCATCCACTGTCTAAATACTAATGGTGCTTGTCGTATCTTCCAAGGAAGGATATCTGAGGAGAAACTATTTTATTTTTTGGTACCCAAATTTTCTTGGGTCCTTTATGGTTAGTAGTATGCACATGATGAGTTCTTTGATGCATATTACTAGAACGTTGATTAACACGAGATTTATTATAGTTTCTCTTTTGAGATAAAGGATTCTTATAAGAATGAGTCTTATTGCCTGTAAACCCTAATCCGGTTTTATCACATGGATGTCTACATTTTCCAAGCATCTCATTCATTTTCTTTGTGCTCTCGGTGAAAGTAGTTAAATCAGCTGACAGATTCTTAATTCTCAGCTTTAGCTGATTGATCTCTTCTGATCTGTCTACGGCTTTTTTTTCTCCTCTAATTGTTTCTTTAGACAAATATTTTCTCTCTCTATTACTTCTGTATGTCTAATATTTTCTGCATACTTTTTCTTTAACAGTTTGTGCTGTTTTAGAATAGCATGAGAATCTTCTAACAATTCTAAGTAGGCATCATGCAGGTTATTGTAATCAGATTTTACCTCCTCATCACTTTCTTCCTCGGCTACCAGGCAGATGTTTGCATGTTCGACGACTTCGGAACTCAGATCGATTCGGATTTAATCTTGGTCCTCCCACATTGCTATCATGTTTTTCTTGCCTTCTCTACTCTTCTTGGTTTTCTTCTTTGGAGTAGGACATTCGGACTTGTAGTGTCCAGGCTGATTGCACTCGTAGCAAATGACAGATGACTTCTCTGATTTTGCTTCATCTTTGCCATTCTTCCTGAAAGTCTGATTTCCTCTGGACTTCTTCTTCCACATGCGTCTTATCTTTCTAGAGATGAAAGATAATTCGTCATCTTCATCACTTGACTCTTGATCTGATTGACTGGAGTCGTCATTCTTTGATTCTTCAATCTTTAACGCTTTTGATGACTTCCTCCTTCTTTGAGTCTTGTGATTCTTTTGTCCGCCTTGGTATTTATCGACTTGTCCCGTTTGGGCTTGCCTTCAGCATCGAGTTCAACTTCATGAATCTTCAAGGATCCAAGCAACTCATCAAGCTTTAGCACGCTCAAGTCTTTGGTTTCCTACACCGCAATAACTTTAGGTCTCCACCTCTTCGGAAGACTTCTTAAGATCTTTCGAACATGATCTTGATTGTTGTACGTTCTTCCAAGAGCTTTCAATCCATTGACAATTGTTTGAAATCTTCCAAACATTTGATGAATAGATTTTTCATCTTTCATCGTGAAAAGTTTGTACTGGTGCATAAGTATAGCGCCCCCTTACCGTAGAGTACGCACCGGGACGCCCGTAGGTCATTCCAATACATAACCTACGATGAGGGTGCACTACGAACGATCATTTTTATAATCCACATGGCATCAATATAATAAAACCGTAATATCAAAATCACTAAATTTTAAAACCCAAAAGATTTTCATTTCATAACCTCAAAACAGAATTTACAAGCTATCAATTTCCACAATCTAAGTACATAATTCTCCAAAAAGAAACTGATACAACAATCTAAACTAGGTCATCCCCCCAAAACAACGATCCCAGCTGACCGACCTGAATGCCATGACTTCTCTTGCCAAACACGGCAGGAAAAGTCTAACTCTGGAGCTAGGAGTCTACTATTTTTGTCCTAAAAAATATTTGCAATGTTGGGTGAGTTTGCGAACTCAGCGAGAAACCATCATCGATGATTCACCCAACTCATGCATATCCAAACAGTTCACAAAATTTCACATAGTACCACACAATAACCTATTCGGAAATATTGCATGCATCATCATTTCACAATATAAGGCATTTCGCCTTTCACACAGTTCACAATTTATCATTCCCATATATAATGCACATGTGACACTTTCCATTTTGTTACGTTGTTGTGATCGTGCGCCTGAGCTCATTAACGGTGAGCCAGTGGCTCTGAATTTCGTTGGGCTTGAAGCCCTGATACGTTGAGCCTGTGGCTCTAAATTATGTTGGGCTGGGGGCCCTGATGCGTTGAGCTTAAAGCTCTGAAATACGTTGGCTGCATCGGTCACAACTGTCATTATCTGATCATGCCTTTATGCATGAATGCACATGTTTTAGTTTACAATTATTGTGCCACAAAATAACACAGTATATCCAATTTCGCATTAAACCCAATTAATTTCAATTTAAGCACAAATAACACTTCTATGTCAAGTTCCAAATATTTCAGACACCTATGGTCCGAAATCAATCAAAAGCAAACACACAAATCCTTCCTTAACTCCACATGGTATAAGTGCACAAAATTAAACATATAAAGGTTGAGGAACCAACTAGGTTACTCACTTCAAAACTTTCGAGCTACTACCGGGAAGTCTCAGCTACGTTGGAAGATCGACGCTCCACTTAAGCCTCTATAACAATCAAAATATCCAAACATTACTAATTGCACAATTTACCATGAGTAATAATGCATATGCAGCAAATGAATCATGTACTATACATGTTTAAGACATTCCCGATCCTATTCCCGAATCTTCCCAATTCAACTCTTTCACTCTAAATGATAGCAATTCCTAACACCATAAGTCAATTGACTAAATTCCAAACTCTCTAAAGTCACACTCCAATTATAAATCACAATCACTATTCAATTGCCATCTGACTTCGAGAACCTTCGACAAAGATTCAGAAATTCTATTCTTATAATTTCACAATTCTTAGTCTCTAAATTGCAATCAATCCATAACCAACTCATAAGTAATTAAACCTCAAAAATCATCACTTAGAAAAAGACAATTCATTTTCGGACAAAAGGGCGTCCTCGCCGAGGCGCATGATCGCTCGTCGCGGCGAGCCCTCTCACCTACGTCGCGGTGCAAGCACAACTCTCCCCGCGGCGTGCCCTCTTCTTCTCGCTGCGACGTGCGCCTTCGCTCGTCGCGACGTGCGAAAGAATTCTGCTCGCCACGGCGTGCGTCTCCGCTCGTCGCGGCGTGAAAAAGGGGAATTGCTCGCCGCGGCGTGTTCATCACACGTCGCGACATGCAAACCCAGAAACACGCCCGAAACCCAGATTTTTCCAGATCTCCTGATTCTAATTCATCCAATTCAATTCAAAACACTCCCAAACATTTTAAAACACTAAACACAACTCATCTCTAACCTCAATTCCCTCAAATATTCATTAACTCTCAAATACCCAAATCAAAACAATAAAACTCTCAAAACTCATATCATCCGAAAACTCAAACATTTCTCAACAATTAATAACTCTAATCAATGATCAAATTAAACTATCTAAAACATAGAGGAGTAAGAACTTACTTGTTTAATCCTTCAAACCTTCAAAAATTTCCAAAATACTCAAATCTCCAAACTTAGGCACAACCACGGTTTTCTCCCATTTTCTCCACCAAAATTCATTTTCATCCAAACCAAGCTTAAAGCTAAGCTAACAATGAAGAAGGAAGCAATTTATGAGAAGAAAATGAAAACTAGGAGCAAAGATGGAGATCCACACGAAGGAGAAGAGAAGAAGAGCAAGGAGGAAGTCAATTTTGTTCTTTCAAGCAAAGGAGTATCGTGGAAAACAAAATTCAAAGGGTTAGGGTTCTATACTAAACGCTTAAGGCATGTTTGGCAACTCTCAAGCCACATGCCCAATTCTTAGGGTCTAAAAATCTAATTCTTATTCTAATTTTCTCCCAATTTTGCAATGGCCATAAATGTTAAATCCTAAAATCATAACTCTAATTATCCCATGCCAATTGCCAATCAATTGCAGAACCGGAATCCAATTAATCTGCCTTTAAATCATTTTTTCAGTCCGGACCCAAAACTCTAAAAATTCCAAAAAATTCCTATAAATCCTCAAAAATAGGAAATATATGATCCTACACTCCAATTTCAATTCTCAAACCCCTAAACTTCAATTTACACTCTAATTCCATATGCAAAACATAATCTGTACGATTATCACCCAATTTTGCAATTTACACAATCATGCCGGGAATATGTCATACATGCATGTACACTCATATGCTTGTGTAACAATAATCATTTATCGATAATTAAAGAGGCAAAAATGCATGTGCAATTTCAATTATGAATGCACTCAATCCTACCCCATCCGAATTACCAATATGCCCTTCACATCGGTAACGGGATGTTACAATTCTCCACTCCTAATAAAAATTTCGTCCCGAAATTTCTTACCTGACTGATCGAACAAGTGAGGGTACTGCCTCCTCATGTGCTCCTCAGTCTCCCAAGTCGCCTCCTCATAGGAGTGGTTCTTCCATAGGACTTTCACCAATGGAATTACCCTACTCCTCAACTGCTTGATCCGAGACCCCACAATCTGAATCGGCTCCTCTACATAACTCAAATTACTGGCCACCTCTATCTACTGAGCCGGAATCACATGAGTCGGGTCTGAACGATATCTCCGAAGCATGCTCACATGAAAGACGTCATGCAACTAAGACATCTCGCTCGGCAATGCCATTATATAAGCTAAGGGTCCTATCCTCTCTAGGATCTCATAAGGACCAATATACCGAGGGCTCAACTTGCCCTTCCGGCCAAATCTCAGAACTCCTCTCCAAGGAGACACTCGGAGGAACACTTTGTCTCCCACACTGTACTCCATCTCTCGCCGATGCTGATCCACATAACTCTTCTGCCTATCCTGAGCCCCCATGATGCAACTCCGAATCAATTTTACCTTATCCACAATGTCCTGAATCAGCTCGGGACCCTCAAGCATCCTCATCCCCTCTTCATCCCAATAAAGAGGCGATCTACACTGCCTCCCATACAACGCCTCATACGGTGCCATCCCAATGCTACTCTGGTACTGATTATTATAAGCAAACTCAACCAGAGCCAAATACTGATCCCATGCACCTCGAAACTCCAATACATAAGCTCGCAACATATCCTCAATAGTCTTAATCGTCCTCTCACTCTGCCCATCTGTCTGAGGATGAAATGTTGTGCTGAAGTTCAACCGAGTACCCATAGCCAACTGCAAACTCCTCCAGAATCTGGAAGTAAACCTAGGATCCCTGTTCGAGACTATAGACACTGGAACCCCATGCAGTCTCACAATCTCTGCCACATACTTCTGGGCCAACTGATCGAGAGTATTATTCTCTCTCACTGATAAAAAGTGAGCCGATTTAGTCAACCGGTCCACTATGAACCAGATCGCATCATGCTACCTCGGCGTCCTGTTAGAGTAGTGCCCTGAAGACAATCGCCTTTAGCGCATTTTGTACAAATTTGTGTACAGTCTTTATGAATAAATAAAGAAAGGCATATTTCATTACGTTGCTATTCATTATTTATGAACTGATATTGATCAATAAGCAAATTAATGAAGTCCATGATATATGACATAGCATGAAGGAAATTGTGATGTGATCATACTCTGAGATTCCTATCATGTGCAATTATGTCAAGATATCTAAATTATCCCTAGTCATAGGATTCCGAGATCGGACATCGGTAATCCGGAAAGACTAGCACATCTCAAGCTCCTTGATTTGATCAGCGGTGGATCTCGTGTCGTAAATATGAGATATTTAGGGTTGAGATGTGGATGATTACTAGAGGTAGTAAGTACGTTGGATGACTGCTATGAGAACATCACATGGATGTTCTATTCTAATGTCGATGATAATCTCATCATAGCAATGGTGCAAGTATCCTTAGACTTGAGGTGCTCGAGGATATCTTGAATCTTGATTACGTGCTTTGACTCCATTCCTTGTTGCCTTACGAGAGGTCGCTCATAGGGTGGTGCTTGGGTACGACTTGAGGTATTGAAGGTAATTGAGTAACCAATAAAGGATTCACCATACGTGATAGCGAAGATGATACCCATGGCCTCTTGTCGGGTCATTACTTGGAAATCTCGGCGGAGTATATATATGTCATGAAGAGTGTCTTGATGACATATAAAGTAATGAGTCTCAAGACAAGCGATATCACTTGGACTAGATTTGGCGTAGTCGATCTAGTAAAGAGTTGACACTTTGCCCATACTCATAACCAAGTGGGGTATAGCATGGTGAAAGGACTAATTGCACAGTAATTGTCTATGGAAAGGTTCGTGATATGGTTCATGATGAATACATGTTCATTCGTCAAACCAATTACTTTCCGATCAATTGGGGTCATGATGTGTTGCTAGATACCGCTCATGACTTGCTCAGTTAAGTATTAATCTAAGTGGCCAATATAACAGGGAACCTAATGGGTCACACGATAAGAGTGTCTCGGAGAATTAGTAAAATAGTTTTAGATAGAGTTCCAATAAATGGAGAGCAAGCGGATTAAATGGATCCCGATGAGATCGAGATATGTCGATGAGATCGCGACATCGATATTCTTGAAAAGGATTTTCGGGTTTTTCCCATCTAGGGACCGGTAGGCGGTAGGACCAACCCAGTGTGGTGGACCACTTGACATTTATTTATATATATATATAATTAATTAATTAAAGAATTAATTAATTAATATATATATATATAAGTGTTAACGTGTAGGATGGAGGAAGATAAAGCTTATCTTAACTATATATATATATATATATATGGTTAACGTGGAAAGTAGCATTTAATGTCTTTTAATGAGTAAAAGACAAATGGCATAGAAGAGTTGATACTCGTTGGTTTATAAAGACCAAATGAAAGATGAAGATGAATAATCGTTGGTTTGAATGAGGAGAAGAAAGAGTTTCTTTCTTCAATTGTTTCATACGATCATCTTCATCATCTCTTCATCTTCCAAGCTTCTCCATTCATCCTCTTCATTGTTGGTTTCCAAGCTCTCCAAGAACAAGGTAAGATCTAGCAGTCTTCAACTTGTTCTAGTTATTCCCGGGTCAAAGGGTTTGTCCCGGTTAGGTTCTCCGATCTCTGCGTGGATACCGTTAGAGACGGTCTCCTTTGGCCGTTATGGTTTGAGTTTGTTGTATAGACACATGGATCCTGGCTTTCGGGAAGGTCCTGGAACAAAAATTTTTATTTTTCGCACCGTGGGCATGTGATGCTCACACCGGGATTTTCCTACACGTCCTAGGCAACCCCATAATGAAATCCATCAAGATTCGCTCCCATTTCCACTCCGGAATGGGCAACGAATGCAACTTCCCTACTGGAGCATGGTGTTCAGCCTTAACCTGCTGGCACGTCAGACATCGAGAAACAAACTCTACCACCTGCCTCTTCATGCCAGGCTACCATAAATGCAACTTAAGAGTATTATACATCTTGGTAGTACCAGGATGCATAGCATAAGCAGCCACATGCGCCTCCTCTAGAATCTCACGCCTCAAACCATCCACATCAGGAACACATAATCTATGACCCATCCATAAAGTCCCATCTCTCAACTCAAAATCCGAAGTCAAATCAGGTCTTACTCTATCAATCAATCTCACCAAAGCAGGATTCTGGTCCTGAACTCGCCTGATCCTATCATGCAACATCGGCCTAAGCCTCAAAGTAGCTATCAGAGCTCCATCCTGACCCAAATCTATCTGCACATTCAGAGCTCTCAACTGAATCAAACTAGGCAATCTCCCAATCTGAATCTGAGCTGCACTGATATGAGATCTCCTACTCAACGCATCTGCCACCACATTAGCCTTCCCTGGATGATACTCAATCATGCAGTCATAATACTTAAGCAACTCTATCCATCTCCTCTGTCTCAGATTCAACTCTCACTGGCTTAGCAAATACCTCAAACTCTTATGATCAGTGAAAATCTGGAACGTCTCACCGTACAAGTAGTGTCTCCAGATTTTCAGAGCAAGCACAACTGCAGCTAACTCCAAGTCATGCACTGGATAATTCACCTCGTGAGACCTCAACTGTCTCGAGGCATAAGCTATAACTCTCCCATGCTACATCAGAACACATCCCAATCCCTGCTGGGAAGCATCACTAAAAACCTCAAAACCTCCAGCCCCTGACGGCAAAGCTAACACTGGTGCCGTAGTCAACTGATGTTTCAGCTTCTCAAAACTCTTCTGACACTCCTCAGTCCATCTGAAGGTCACATTCTTCCTCAGAAGTTTTGCCGGAGGGGCTAAGATCACTGAAAACCCCTCGACAAACCTCTGGTAATAACTTGCTAATCCGAGGAAACTCCGCAACTCTGATAGATTTCTCGGGGCTTCCCACTTCATCACGGCCTCAACCTTGTGAGGATCCACCTGGATACCCTCACCAGACACAATATGGCCCAAAAATACAACCTCATCCAGCCAAAATTCACACTTACTGAATTTGGCATACAATTGTCTCTCTCTCATGATCTGTAAAACAATCCTCAGATGCTCAGCATGCTCCTGCCTACTCCTCGAATACACCAGAATGTCATCAATGAACACAATCACGAACTGATCCAGGTAGGGTTGAAAGACCTTATTCATCAAAGCCATGAAAGTTGTGCATTAGTCAACCCAAATGGCATCACTAGGAACTCGAAATGCCATACTTGCTCCTGAAAGCACTCTTAGGCACATCGGCCTCTGCTATCCTCAACTGATAATAACTCGATCTCAAATCTAACTTAGTGAACACTTGAGCTCCCTGCAACTGATCAAACAGATCATCGATCCTAGACAGAGGATACTTGTTCTTCACTGTCACCCGATTCAACTACCTATAATCGATGCACAATCTCAAAGTCCCATCCTTCTTCTTCACAAACAACACTGGAGCTCCCCACGGCGAAACACTGGGCCTGATAAACCCCTTATTCAAAAGCTCCTACAACTGAGCCTTAAGCTCTCTCAGTTCCACCGGTGCCATCCTATATGGAGGTATGGATATAGGAGCTGTACCTGGAACGAGGTCAATCGAGAACTCTGTTTCTCGATCCGGCGGCAAACCCAGTAACTCGTCGGGAAATACATCTGGAAATTGTAGGAAAATCCCGGTGTGAGCATCACATGCCCACAGTGCGGAAAAACAAAAATTTTTGTTCCGGGACCTTCCCGAAAGCCAGGATCCATGTGTCTATATAACAAACTCAAACCATAACGGCCAAAGGAGACCGTCTCTAACGGTATCCACGCAGAGATCGGAGAACCTAACCGGGACAAACCCTTTGACCCGGGAATAGCTAGAACAAATTAAAGACTGCTAGATCTTACCTTTGTTCTTGGAGAGCTATGAATCAATGATGGAGCTTGGAGGAACTTGGAGAAGAGAACTTGATGAAAGATGAAGAAGTTTAGGATTTCTCAAATCCCATCTTCAAACCCACGATCATCACCTTTGAAAGAGAAATAGGAAAACAATTTTTTCTACAATTCTTCTCATCTTCCAAAAGCCAACGATGATACTCATCTATCTTTCATTCTTTTGTCTTCTAGCCATTAAATGCTTTTGATGACAAAGCATGAAATGGAGAAGCTTCTCCTCTCTTCTTCCATCAATCCACGCACACACACACACACACACACACACACACACACACACACACACACACACACATATATATATATATATATATATATATATATATATATATATATATATATATATATTATTTAATTAATTAATAACATATATATGTATATATAAATGCTGAAGTGGTCCAGTCACACTGGGGTCGGTCCTACCGGCCTACCGGGTCCCGGTATGGAAAAACCACCGGAAACCCTTTTCAACAATATCGATGTCATGATCTCATCAGAACATATCTCGATCTCATCGGGATCCATTTAATCCGTTTGCTCTCCATATATTGGATCTTTATCCAAAACTATTTTACGAATTCTCCGAGACACTATTATGCGTGTGACCCATTAGGTTCCTGGTTATGTTGGCCACTTAGATTAACACTTAATCTGAGCAAGTCATGAGCGATATCTAGCAACACATCATGACCCCCAATTGATCGGAAAGTAATTGGTTTGACGAATGAACATGTATTCATCATGAACCATATCACGAACCTTTCCATAGACAATTACCGTGCAATTCGTTCTTTCACCATGCTATACCCCACTTAGTTATGAGTATGGGCAATGTGTCAACTCTTACTAGACTGACTAAGTCAAATCTAGTCCAAGTGATATCAGTTCTTGTCCTGGGACTCATTACTTAATATGTCACTGAAGACACTCTTCATGACATATATACTCCGGCCAGAGATTTCCAAGTAATGACCCTGACAAGAGGCCATGGGTATCATCTTCTGCTATCACAGAAGTGGTGAATCCTCTATTGGCTACTCAATTACCTTGAATACCTCAAGTGCACTCCAATCACCACCCTATGAGCGACCTCGAAGGCAACAAGGAATGGAGTCAAAGCACGTAATCGGTATTCAAGATATCCTTGAGCACCTCAAGTCTAAGGATACTTGCACCATTGCTATGATGAGATTATCACTGACATTAGAATAGGACATCCATGTGATGATCTCATAGCAAGTCATCCAATGTACTTACTACCTCTAGTAAGCATCCACATCTCAACCCTAAATATCTCATATTTACAGTTTCTGAGATCCATTGCTTAACCAAATCAAGGAGTTTGAGATGTGCTAGTCTTTCCGGATTACCGATTTCCAGTCTCAGTAATCCTATGACTAGGGATAATTTAGATACTAACATAATTGCACATGATAGGAATCTCAGTAGTATGATCACATCACAATTTTCTTCATGCTATGTCATATATCATGGACTTCATTAATTTGCTTATTGATCAATATCAGTTCATTAATAATGAACAGCAACGTAATGAAATATGCCTTTCTTTATTTATTCATAAAGACTGTACACAAATTTGAACAAAATGCGCTAAAGGCGATTGCCTTAAGGGCACTACTCTAACAATCTCCCACTTGACCTAAAGCCAATCGCCTTGATATCTAACACCATAAGCGAGTACATGAGAATCAAAACTATTTTGTGATAATGGCTTTGTCAGCGGATCGACAATATTCTCGCTCGATGGGAATTCTCTCGATCTGGACATCACCTCGCCCTATGATCTCCTCGATCGATGATATCTGCTGAGTACGTGTTTGGATCGTTGATGAGACCTTGGTTCTTTCGCTGCGCAATAGCCCCATTGTTGTCACAATACAATCAGTATGGGCCCATCACGCCATTTGAATCACACCAAGTTGAGAATGAACTTTTGATCCAAACCGCTTCCTTCGCTATACGAGCGGCAATGTACTCTGCCTCGGTTGTTGAATCGACATTGTCTCTTGTTTGGAACTCTTCCAACCGACCGCCCGCCATTCGGTGTGAATACGTAACTTTGATTGGGATTTGGAATCATCCTTATCAGTTGAAAATTGGCATCTGTATACCCGCTCACCGAGATCTCCATCCCATATATCAAGAAAACATCCTTAGTCCTTGCAAGTACTTGAGGATATTCTTGACACCACCCGATGACCCTCACCAGGATCCGATTGGTATCCGCTCGTAACACTTAGAGCATATGATACATCGGGTCTCGTACATAGCATAAGCGTATATGATAGATCCTACCGCAGATGCATACGGGATCATATTCATGCGCATCCTCTCATCTTGTGTCTTAGGACACATAGATTTCGAGAGTGTTATCCCATGAATCACAGGAAGGTACCCTCTCTTGGATTACTCCATGCTAAACCTTTTTAGCATCTTGTCTATGTACGTTGATTGTGAAAGACCAAGCAACCTTTTTGATCTATCTCTATAAATCTTTATCCCGAGGATATAAGTTGCTTCACCAAGGTCTTTCATGGCAAATTGTTTGGACAACCAAATCTTGTTGATTGTAGCATAGAGACATCGTTTCCTAGCAATAATATGTCATCTACATACAAGACAAGGAATACGATTGCGGTCCCATTAACCTTCTTATACACTGATGTTCATCCGGATTTTTGAGAAACCAAACTCTTTGATTACCTCATAAAAGCGGATATTCCAACTCTGGATGATTGTTTCAATCCATAGATGGATTTGAAGCTTGCATACCTTTTCGCCATCATAGGAGGTGAAGCCCTCGGGTTGTGTCATATACACATCCTCGCCTAGATTTCCATTTAGGAAAGTTGTCACACCCATTGCCATATCTCATAATCATAATGAGTGGCAATGGCTAAGAGTATTCTAATAGATTTAAGCATTGCTCTTCGGGTCAAGGTCTCGTCGTAGTCAACTCCTTGTCTTTGATGAAAGCCTTTAGCCACAAGCCTTGCTTTATAGGTAATTACATTACCATCCATGTCGGTTTTCTTTTTGAAAACCCATTTGCACCCTATGGGTTTTATTCCTTCGGGTGCCTCAACCAAAGTCCATACTTGGTTTTCATACATGGAATCCATTTCAGCCTGCATGGCGTGAAGCCATTTCTGAGACTCTGAACTCTTCAGAACCTCTTCATAGGTGGTAGGCTCATCATCTTCTATGAGCAATACGTCATTCTGTTCATTCAAGAGAAATCCATATCTCGGGAACAGAGCGTATCCTACGTGAACTACGAACCGTGTGTTGTAGAAGGTTGGTATTACTTCATCCGTATGAGTTACGTTTCAAGTTCGAGCGATTGATCGCAGATCTGTTCGAGCATCTGAACTTTTTCAAGTTCAATTTTGCTCCCACCGTCTTCTTGTAAAGAAACTCTTTCTCTAAAGAGACAGATGCTTCAAACAAACACCTTTTGTTCCTCAAGAATGTAGAATTGATATCCCATTGTTTCTTTAGGATATCCTACGAATAAACACTTGTCGACTTTGCATCAAGTTTATCGATCGTGTCCGCTTCACATAAGGTGACAACCCCAAACTTTCAAATGAGTAAGATAGGGTCTTTTGTTAGTCCACATCTCATATGGAGTAACATCAACTGTCTTTGATGGAACTCGTTTAGCAAGTAAACAATTGTCTCGATTGCATACCCCAAAAGGATTTTGGTAACTTTGCAAAGCCCATCATTGATCGTACCATGTCTAACAAGGTTCGATTTCTCCTTTCGCCACACCATTATCTTTGTGGTGTGTAAGGAGGAGTCCATTGAGATAAAATCCCATTATCTACGAGATAATCCAAAACTCTTGGTCTAAGTATTCCTACCACGATCGATCGTAATGTCTTGATACTTTTCTCAAGTTGGTTTTCTACTTCATTTCGAATTGTTTGAACTTTTCAAATGCTTGATTTGTATCTCATCGAATCGGTACCCATATCGAGAATAATCATCGATAAAGGTAATGAAGTAAAGACAACCACTTCTAGCATGGATGGACATCGGACCACATACATCCGAATGTATTAGGTCTAATACTCGATCGCTCGTTCACCCTTTCCTTAAAGGGTAACTTAGTCATCTTGCCTAATAAACAAGATTCGCATGTGTCATATGATTCATAATCAAATGACCCTAAACTTCCATTCTTATAGAGCTTAGCTATCGTCTCTCATTTATATGGCCAAGCGACAATGCCATAAGTAAGTTGATTTTAAATTATCTCGTTTATGTCTTTTCATTATTATTGACATTCATTATTGGATGTGACATATCTAATATGTAAATTTCATTGCATAATGTACCGATACCATAAAGCATTCCATTCAAACTAATAGAACAACCATTGTTACTAAAAGTCAAATGGAAACCGGCTCTATTTAAACAAGAAATGATAATATGTTCTTTGTTAACACAGTACAAAATAACATTCATCCAATTTAATTACAAGCCCGGTGGGGAGTGACAAAAGTAAGTGCCTACGGCTAATGCAAAGAACTCTTGCTCCATTTCCCACACGCAGTCTAGTTCTCCTTAATGAGTTGTCATCGTCACGAGGCCTCGCATATCATTGCATATGTGTGAGCCACAACCGGTATCTAATACCTATATGTTATGGTCAGAAACAGTATTAACCTCAATGACAAACATACCTGAAGGAGCTGAGGCATCTGATGCCTTCTTCTGCTTCAATTCATCCAGATAGACTTTACAGTTCCGCTTCCAGTGGCCAGTCTTGCCACAATGGAAACAAGTTCCTTTTGGTGCAGTCTCTTTGGTTTTCTTCTTGGCTACACTTCCTTTGAGATGTTTACGATAAACTTTCCGATTCTCATCAGAAGCATCAGCAGCAGGTGGATCAGGAAGTGGAACATCTAGGACATATCCCAGTGCCTCAGACCTGAGAACAATTCTCAGATTTCTTAGCCAATCTTGAAAATTTGGTCTAGTTAATTTGTTCGAGTCCATAAGCGAGCGCAAGTTCACATTGGAAGTCATTTTCAATAACCTAAAGGGAAAAGAGAGAAAGAATGTTAGAATAGAATTATATGCATGATCATAAGGACTTGCATGACATGCATATGGCTCCCACTAGTTTCAAAGAATCCATAACCCTCAGTATGAATCCAAGAAACATTATGACAAAATGTCCTAGTGGGTCGATATCTGACATTGCTAAGGATAACCTTGGGTTTACCCAACAAGCCACCTTAGGTCAATCGGTAGGTATCGGTCATACCAATTCCATCATAGATATCCGACATTACTAAAATGACCTTGGGTTTACCCAACAAGCCACCTTAGATCTATCGGCAGGTATCGGTCATACCACTTGATTCATAGATGCAACTATCGACTAGTGCTATCAACTCGTGATGTATGCACACACATTGGGTTATCAACTCTTGATGCGCGTACATCTGATGTACACTGCCCAATTTCGCCTCTGTCCACGTTGACCTTGAGTTTACTCAACAAATCAACGCTTCTAGTGAAAACCGACCCATTAATCCGAAAATCTTATTTTCATGGTTCGAACATATCCAGTATAAAGCGAGCTTGGGTTTACCCAACAACCCAACTCTATAAGAACTCTGGTTCTCCCCATATTAATGGAAGGCGTTAGTTTTCATATGATGTGTGAGGGTTTTCAGGTCTCATCTTCTTCTTCTCCAAGCTGTAGGATTATAGTCACTATGACTATATGGAATGATTTAGGGTATATCATCAATCACATTGAGTCTATACCTAAAATCATCCATCATCCCACCTCTGCATGTTGTTGTAGTCGACTGGTGCATGTTCTAGTCGACTAATGCATGTGTCAGTCGACTGGAACTTATGCTAGTCGACTATTATAAGTTATGCGCGTTCGCTCCATTGACCGATGGATTATGTGCACTTTCCAATGATCGGTGCATGTTCGATCAATCATTCGAATGGATGTGCCGATCATTGGTACGTGTACCGGTCGGTTTTGGCCTGCTATCTAATCGGCTAATTTCTCAATCCGTGTAGTTCAAATTCACAATACCAAGTGTAATATCCTTTATTATGATGTACCAATAAAACACTTTCATTGTACCATGCTTACCATATATAGTCAAACTATACATGAAACTTGAAATTGATGAATACACTCTTATTCATTTAGATTTTCAAATAATTTGAGAATATCAAATTATCACCCTAAGTATCTCTAGGTAGTGTAAACTTTATCAAGACTATTTCGGCACCTGTCACAAAATTTGTGACGCCCAAAACAATCAAGATAAGGGAATATACTAACGAGACGCTAATGAGACACATTTGACATCCTAAATTGTTTGGAAACCCGATTTCAAGAAAATCATTTAGGCAAGCATACAACATCAATATAACACATTTTTAATCACATTAAAAATGATCCAAGGCATTGGAATTAAGAAATACATAATTTTTCATTTCAAACAAAACAGCTCCAGCAACTTTCTCAAAAATGCCAAGCTCTGTGTTTTGCTTGAAAAACTCATTGAAACAATTTCAATAAATTCTGAGAAAATTAAAGAGGTTACAACATGTTCCCAATATGCTTCATGAATATTTTCAGGATTTATTTCCAACAAAAACTCATCCAACCTCAGCAACAAAGCCAATGTAGAATCTGTGTTCCTCAACAAAGTTATTCCCAGCAGCACACAATAAATTCTCAAATAAATAGTAAATCACCTTGAAAACATTTTTCCATTCTCATAGACATTCATAAACATCTTAGAGACATGTTGGTGAAAGCAAATCCGAAAAAAAAAATTCTAAAATTTATTCTCGAATTTATAAGCATGCCTGTTCATTGAATGTGCACAAAGACAGCAACCAGAACATTAGGGAATAAATTAGCAAAACCATATCAAATCACATTGATAAATTCCAAGCTTCCACAGACATATGCAACAACATCTTGTGAACATATCTGGGCAAGAAAATTTCGAAAACAATATTTCTAAACTGAATTCAAAATTCACACAATCAACATGCATCATCGTCACAAGCAATAGGCAACTCCGACCTAGTCATGGTTTCTTCGTTATATACGACACAAGTGGCTCTGATACCACTGTAGGAAAATCCCGGTGTGAGAATCACATGCCCACGGTGTGGAAAAACAAAAATTTTTGTTCCAGGACCTTCCCGAAAGCCAGGATCCATGTGTCTATATAACAAACTCAAACCATAACAGCCAAAGGAGACCGTCTTTAACGGTATCCACGCAGAGATCGGAGAACCTAACCGGGACAAACCCTTTGAACCGGGAATAGCTAGAAAAAATTAAAGACTGCTAGATCTTACCTTTGTTCTTGGAGAGCTATGAATCAACGATGGAGCTTGGAGGAACTTGGAGAAGAGAACTTGATGAAAGATGAAGAAGTTTAGGATTTCTCAAATCCCATCTTCAAACCCATGATCATCACCTTTGAAAGAGAAGTAGGAAAACAATTTTTTCTACAATTCTTCTCATCTTCCAAAAGCCAACGACGATACTCATCTATCTTTCATTCTTTTGTCTTCTAGCCATTAAATGCTTTTGATGACAAAGCATGAATGGAGAAGCTTCTCATTTCTTCTTCCATCGATCCACGTTACACACACACACACACACACATATATATATATATATATATATATATATATATATATATATATATATATGTGTGTGTGTGTGTGTGTGTGCAACGTGGATTGATGGAAGAAGAGAGGAGAAGCTTATATATATATATATATATATATATATATATATATATATATATATATATATATTATTTAATTAATTAATAACATATATATGTATATATAAATGCTGAAGTGGTCCAGTCACACTAGGGTCGGTCCTACATGCCTACCGGGTCCCGATATGGAAAAACCACCGGAAACCCTTTTCAACAATATCGATGTCGCGATCTCATCGGGATCCATTTAATCCGTTTGCTCTCCATATATTGGATCTCTATCCAAAACTATTTTACGAATTCTCCAAGACACTCTTATGCGTGTGACCCATTAGATTCCCGGTTATGTTGGCCACTTAGATTAACACTTAATCTGAGCAAGTCATGAGCGATATCTAGCAATACATCATGACCCCCAATTGACCGGAAAGTAATTGGTTTGACGAATGAACAAGTATTCATCATAAACCATATCACGAACCTTTCCATAGACAATTACCATGCAATTCGTTCTTTCACCATGCTATACCCCACTTGGTTATGAGTATGGGCAATGTGTCAACTCTTACTAGATTGACTAAGTCAAATCTAGTCCAAGTGATATCAGTTCTTGTCCTGGGACTCATTACTTAATATGTCACTAAAGACACTCTTCATGACATATATACTCCGGCCAGAGATTTCCAAGTAATGACCCTAACAAGAGGCCATGGGTATCATCTTCTGCTATCACAGAAGTGGTGAATCCTCTATTGGCTACTCAATTACCTTCGAATACCTCAAGCTGTACCCAATCACCACCCTATGGCGACCTCGAAGGCAACAAGGAATGGAGACAAAGCACGTAATCAAGATATCAAGATATCCTCGAGCACCTCAAGTCTAAGGATACTTGCACCATTGCTATGATGAGATTATCACTGACATTAGAATAGGACATCCATGTGATGATCTCATAGCAGGTCATCCAATGTACTTACTACCTCTAGTAAGCATCCACATCTCAACCCTAAATATCTCATATTTACAGTGTTGTGATTGTGAGCATTAGTGAATGTGAATCAGTGTTCTGATTGTGAGTGATTGTGAGCATTAGTGAATGTGAATCAGTGTAAAGAGTTATGAGTCAGTGTTCTGATTAAGATAGCGAGTGATGTGATATACATGTGCTAGTGACTGTGCAAGTGTGCTCAATGTGAATTACATGACTACTGAAATATATGTGATCGAATTGCCATCGCATGACCTTTGAAATGTATAAGAGTGAATCAGATTGTTATTCTTGAAATGTATGTGATCAATTACGTGCTTTTCTTGAATAGGATTGAACAATGTGAATTGTACCGTATGATCGCATGACTCTTTGAAAAGTGTGCGATTGGATTGCACTTTTATCGAATCTGAACTATACCGTTACGTGACATTGGGATCAATATCGGGCTTTTATAGCCATATCGAGCGATTATCAACACCGTAATATCGGGCTTTTATAGCCGTATAATGAATCATCGAAAACATCGCATTGCATGCATAATCGCATGATCGATAATGGAATGTGACCCAAGTCGCGATTATTATCGCCGGGCCTCGAGCCCAGGGGAGTTATCCTAAACATCAGTCCGACCGGCCTAGCCAAGGGGAGTTATCCTCGAACATCAGATCGTGGGCCTAGCCTGAGGGAGAAATCTCGACGCGTCCCCATCGATCATCGATCGAGCTTGGGCACAACACTGAATAACTGGAAAAGAGTCTCATATGCATTGCATACACATGAATGACTAAGTTGTGACAATGACTGATTACGTGAGGACATGATTTATCAGATGGCGCAATATGATCTCGCAATTGTTTCGATATTCAGTAAATCGCCGATAATATCGCGAATCGTGACATGACACTGTAAACTGTTATGTATGATTTCTGTAGACTGTTATAAACTATTGTATAGTACTGAAATTAGTGTACGATACCGTTAATTGACTAGTACTGTACTGTACTGTGCTATACGCGATACGCGTAATGCCTTATTTGAGTGAACCATCGATGATGGTTTCTCGCTGAGTTTGCAAACTCACCTAAAATTGCAATATATTTTTCAGGACTGATAGAGTAGACTCCTAGCTCTGAAGATATTCTTTTCTTGCCGTGCGAGCTGCTGGCAAGAGACGCGATGGCACACAGGTCGGTCAGCTGGGTTAGCTTTTGAGGATGACTTAGGATAGATGCTTGTATGAGTTTCCTTTTTTAGTTTTGTTTAGGGAACTGATAGACTTGTCTATTCTGCTACTGGATGACTGTATGAAGACTGATATTGTAAATTTTAATGTACTGATTTCTGTTATATTGTGATTTAATTACTGCGATGCCATGTGGATATTAGTGAAACTGTTATGGTAGTGCACCTTTATCGTGGGATACGTGTCGGGCGTCCCGATGTGTACCCTGCGGTGAGGGGGTGCTACATTAAGTGGTATCAGAGCATGATTTGGCATCTTTTAGGATTAGTGAAATTGAGTTGGAATCACTGTAAAAGAATAGCAAGACTGATTGGAATTTCTCGTCTGTTTTAGGTCATCCATAATGGGAGAGCGAGTTGAGTTACCAGCTGACTTGGAATCAGTAGGAGCTAGTAGGGAGTCCCCGATGCCTCATTCAGTGGAGTTGCCTCCTCGAGTTCCTGTGAGACGGGAACGAAGATATGATCAAGCGCGCATGGTGGGGCGTTGATTTCTATGGTAGCACCGACCCTGCGGAGGCTGAGGGATGGCTTGAGAGGACTGAGCGAGTCCTCGATCAGATGGACTGTGACCCAGATGAGCGATTTGATTATGCAGTGTCTCTTCTTCAGGGCCCAGCATATCGATGGTGGAGGACTATTCCGGGCAGTACCACCAGGCCCTGTACACTGACATGGGATGATTTTCTGAGGGCCTTCCGGGACAATTACATGCCCAAGGTCTATCTGGAAATGAAGATGCAAGAGTTCTTAGAACTGAGATAGGGACAGATGATTGTGGCCGACTATGAGGTACAGTTTAATGAACTGATGGGTTATGCCTCGACATTGATTGTTACGGAAGCTGACAGGTGTCGGCGTTTTGAGGGTGGACTCAATTGGGAGATCCGTACCCGACTGGCCAGGTCTGACATGGGTAATTTTATTGAGCTAAGGGCTGCGGCAGTGAGGATAGAAAGCGATTCGAGGATGAATGTGATCGAGGCGGTCAGAGACCAGAATAAGAGATCTCATGACACCAAAGACAATGCTCGTGGGGGGTATAGAAGTGCCATAGAAGCCCTTTAGATCTCTTTGGAGAGGCGAACATCCGGTCATGCCGAGAGATAGTTTTGTACAGATCGGTAGTGGTGGCAGAATGCCGAGCTTGAGCGATCTGCTCCTTTATGTGAGCATTGTGGCAAGAGGCATAGTGGAGAGTGTCGGTGGCTGTCTGGAGCTTGTTTGAGATGTGGCTTGATGGACCACCTAGTCCGGAACTGCCCAGTGACTATAGGAGCCCAGTCTACTACGACTGGAAGATCTGATAGCAATACCACGGTGCAGCAGAGCAGTGGTGGTGGATTTGGATGGAGAGGCCGAGGCCGAGCAGAGGAATCAATAGTGAGATCAGAGGGTCTGAACAGTAGACAGCAACCTCAAGCTAGGGTCTATGCCATGACTCGGCAGGAGACCTGTGTTTCCTTGATGTTATAAGCGGGTATGCTTCTAATTTTGGTTTTGAAGCATTTGTATTATTGGGTATTGGATTTGTTTATTTTCTTTATTGCACTACATTGACCATATAGACTGCATGAGAATAGACAGAGGTTACTGTATGAGTTAGTGGTAAGTACTCCTTTAGGAAGTACGACTGTATTGGGAAAGGCCTGTATAGAGTGCCTAGTTCAGGTCGACCGAGCAGTTTTGAGTGCCTGAGATTGATGTAGGGACGTAGTGAGGTCACCTGGCTCACGTAGTGGATACCGGAGTCGAACAGATGATTATAACTGGAGAATTTAGCAATGAAAGGATAATCTGGAGATAAATTTGTAATGAATGAAAAGTTGTTATTGGGAGACCTGACTCTAGTGAAAACTCAAGTGTGAGAGATGAATCACATCGAGGAAATGTGCATTATGTGAATGTAAGGAATCCGACTGTGTAATAGGATTACTGAACTGTAAGGGAAATTTTGGATAAAGGAACATGTGTCAGAATATGTTATAATGAAACTGAGAAAGTTATTGAGAATTAAGCGAGTCTTTGGATCTATCCAGAAATGACAAAAGGTTTGAGGAGAAATGAGTGAAAAGTATGGACTGATGATTGTGAAAAAAAAAAGACATTTGGAGAACTGCTCAACTTAAGTGTTAATCATATTGTTTTGAATTGGAGATGTGGCAATATTTAGTGAAATGTCCCAGTAAAGGTTATGAGACAATTAGTTGATATAGTGCAATGTGATTCATCGTATCTGGGGACTAGTATAACGTCGTAGACTGTACTGTGATTGATTATCTGAAATTTTGGTGCCCTAAAAAGCGTGAGGGTGTTAATTGTATAGAGAGGTTGTGGATATATTCATGGATATGCAAATTAATGATGATCGAGATATTTTGGAATTTGGTGATTCAAAAGAGATTAAATGACCGAGTAGTTGCAAAGTTAACGTAGGCATGAAATTAAATGGACTGAGCAGAAATTCAATAGCGTATAACTGTGTTATTGTTAAATGATGATTGACAAATTGGTGAAGGGAAAAAAAAAGAAAAAGAGAAAGTAATATGAGTTATCGGAATTCCAAATAAATTGTGTATAAAAAGGGCTGGCAAAACAAATTGGCGATTCAGAAAATTGCAAACTGCATTGGGAAATTTTTATGGAAGTCAACTTTTGAGGAAATGGTATTTATGACTGTATTGTGAAGTATGTATTTTACCGCCAAAGAGACTGTTAGAGAATTTTAAGGAATCGATGAAGTGTTGTGTTTCATCAAGAATGTACCGAAAGAGTAATCAAAGGTTTAGAGAGTGAAATCGAATAGTTAATTGGGAATGAATAATGAATGTAACTGCTGAGGCAAATGTGAGACTAATATCCTTGGAGTCAGTTGAGATTGTCTGAACATAGTCGAAGACTATGAGTGACTTAAGATAATGATGATAGTGAAGTGAATCTGTAATAGGGGTTGAGCGATCCCAGTTTATGACAATGAGTCGAATTGATAAGGAAACTAAATTCGTTATTAAATGGCCTCTACGTGACTGTCATGTAAATAGATTGGTAAAGTGGTTTAAAATATATGGACTGGATTGGGAAACAGAGTTAAGAAATGATAAATGTGTTTATGGTACTGAATGTAAGGAATTGCGAATATTGATAAGAATATGAGTGAGAATCAGAATAGAAAAGAGTGGATTAATTCTCCTGTCCTCTTGATTCACTATATATGAAATTTCGAGGACGAAATTTTTATAAGGAGGGGTGAATTGTAACATCCCGTTACTGTTAGCAAGGGCATTATGGCAATATTGGGACTGACTGATAGGCTTTACTGTATTTACTGACTGAGAATGCTACTGGCCTCTAATTATAGAGGAACTGGTCTACTGCATATGCATATTTGTTTATTCATTGGTATATGCATTCATGATTTTCCGGTATTTAATTGTGAATTGGAATTGGTGAATTGGTGGTTTGTGGTGATCAATTATAAAGTATCGAACCGATGGACTGAAATTTTGAATGAATTGGAGACTTATGTCTAAATATATATATATATATATAGCTAAGTTAAAATTTGGGGAACTTACCTAATGACCCAAGGCAAAATCGATTTCTTCTTTTCCTCCCACGGTGAGTCTTCTCTCCTTTGACTTGTCGTGCGATTTCTCCCATTGGTGAGATTCGTTGATTTTCTTATGGTTTTCCCTCAATGTGTTAGACTAACATGTCTATAGTGATTGGTGAAGGTTAGAAGCTTGGAGAGTGTTTGATCGTGGGTTTGAAGGATTTTAGGGTTTACTGGTTTGATTCTTGATTGGTAAGTTTCTATAGTTTAATGTTGTTATTCTTGGTTATTTGAGTATTTTATGGCATTTATTGGGTTAGATTTGGTAGTTGGAGTGTTTAATGGAGGTTTTAAGTGTATTAATGGCGGAAGATCGATCGGAGAAGACAATCTAGTCTTCGCGTCACGACGAAACACGAAGTGTTAGGGCTTCGTCATGACGAGTAATTAGATTTAATTAAACTTATTAGTCGCGACGAGCTCGGGTGAGCGTCGCGACGAGTGGATTGATGCGTCGCGACGAGTGGTTTCCACGTCGCGACGAGCATGGTTTTGTGCGACGCGACGGCGGCCTCCACGTCGCGACGGCGGCGTTCCACGTCGCTGACGAAGAAGGCGCGAGGTCGCTGATTTAAAGGGTCAATTTTACGATTGAATATATATATGTGGGTTTATTGGACATAACTTATGGTGTAGACCTCCGATTGAGGTGATTCTCAATTCATTGTGAACTAGGAAAGAGGTCTACCATTAAGGAAAAATTGAGAGTTGGAATTTAATTGAAATGGTACCGATTCTTGAGATTAAGGTTAATTATGGGTTATAGTGTGATCTAAGTCTTGAATTGAGACAATTGGAGTTCTAATTGAGATTTTAATGGATAATTTGGTGATGGATATGAAATTGTTATAGGGTATATGAATTGAGAAAATTTAATCGCATTGAGGATTGAACCAAATCGGTGTTGATCCAATTGAGTGGAAAGTTGAAATTGAGCATAGGATATCGAATTTGGGTATTTGCACCGTAAAGCGTGAATATGCATTGTACATCATTCTCTACGAGACATATGCATTCTTGAATTAGTTAATTGAGCAATTAGTAATGGACATGCTTTCATGTTATAGAGGCACCGTTGGACCGTCGTTCCACGGATATTCTTTGAGACTTCGAGCAAGAGCTTCGAAGTTACGTGTAAGTAACCTAGTTGGTTCCTCGATCCTTGTGTGATAAAATGTCTTTGTGATATGTGTGATTAAATTGACAATGTGAGTGATACATGTGTGAAATAAATGTGCTGCAATTATGAATAAGTGTTCTGATTGTGAGTGATTGTGAGAATTAGTGAATGTGAATCAGTGTAAAGAGTTATGAGTCAGTGTTCTGATTAAGATAGCGAGTGAAGTGATATACATGTGCTAGTAACTGTGCAAGTGTGCTCAATGTGAATTACATGACTACTGAAATATATGTGATCGAATTGCACTGCATGACCACTGAAATGTATAAGAGTGAACTGTATTGTTACTGAAATGTATGTGACTGAATTACGTGCTTTTACTGTATAGGATTGAACAATGTGAATTGTACCGTATGACTGCATGACTACTGAAAAGTGTACGATTGGATTGCACGCTTTTACTGAACTGAACTATACTGTTACGTGACATTGGGACTGAATCTTTGGGCTTTATAACCATATCGAGCGATTAGAACAACACCGTAATCTCGGGCTTTTATAGCCGTACACTGAATCACTGAAAACACTGCATTGCATGCATAACTGCATGATCAGATAATGGAATGTGACCCAAGTCGCGATTATTACTGACCGGGCCTCGAGCCCGAGGGGAGTTATCCTAAACCTTTATCGACGGGCCTAGCCGAGGGGAGTTATCCACGAACATGTCTTGTGGGGCCTAGCCCGAGGGGAGAAATCACGACGCGTCCCATCGATCCGATCGAGCTTGGGCACAACATCGAATAATCGAAAAGAGTCTCATATGCATTGCATACACATGAATGACTAAGTTGTGACAATGGTGATTACGTGGCGACATGATTTATCATGGCGCAATATGATACCGCAATTGTTTCGTTATTCGTAAACCGCTGCATATATTATGAATCGTGACATGACATCGTAAATCGTTATGTATGATTTACGTGATCGTTATAAACTCTTGTATAGTCTTGAAATTAGTGTACGATACCGTTAATTGACTAATCTTGTCTTGTGTTGTACTGCGATACGGCGTAATGCCTTATTTGAGTGAACCATCGATGATGGTTTCTCATTGAGTTCATAAACTCACCCAAAATTGCAATATATTTTTCGGGTGATAGAGTAGACTCTAGCTCAAGATATTCTTTTTCCCGCCGATGCGAATGCTTTGGCAAGAGACGCGATGGCACATGGTCGATCGGTGGGTTAGCTTTTGAGGATGACTTAGGATAGATGCTTGTATGAGTTTCCCTTTTTGGTTTTGTTTAAGGAACCGATAGACTTGTCTATTACGCTCTTTGGATATTGTATGAAGACTGATATTGTAAATTTTAATGTACTGATTTCTGTTATATTGTGATTTAATTACTGCGATGCCATGTGGATATTAGTGAAACTGTTCTGATAGTGCACCTTTATCGTGGGATACATGTCGGGCGTCCCGATGTGTACCCTGCGGTGAGGGGGCGCTACATCACAACCTCCCTGCATCAACCTCAGGGCACTCAGAAAAGAAATCATCCTGGCTGGCACTGCCTGACTAACACCTCGAAATATTGCTCTAGGCTGACCAGGGGACTCCAACACGACCTCCTTGGTATAGCAATCCATAACAGCTCTATGGGCAGTAAGCTAGTCCATCCCTAAAATCAAATCAATCTCCCTCAAGGGCAACACAATCAGGTCTGCACTCAACACTGCTTGATCGATCTGGATCGAGCATCCCTTGCAGACCTCTCCCAAAGTAGTAGTACTACCTAGAGGTGTACTCACCTCTAGCCCATACTGCAACATCTCCCTAACCCCATGCAATCTACATGCCACATGCGGTGTAATAAAAGAATGCGTAGAATCTGGATCTATCAATGCATAAACCTCAAAGCCAGAAATCAAAAGCATACTCGCAACAACATCCGGAGAATCCTGGGCCTCCTACCTAGTTATGGCGTAGACCCTAGTTTGGGACTATGGTCGGCTGCCCCGTCCCTCAATCCCCACAAAGGAATCTCCAGCTCTACCCCGGACCCTGCCTCAGCCTCAGTCTAGGTCCACCACTGCGACTTTGCTGCACTGTCGTGCTACTACCAGCTCTTCCACTCACAGTAGACTGAGCTCCCAGTGTGGCGGGGCAATCCCTAATCACATGATCCATGGAGCCGCATGCAAGACAGGCTCCAGTCACTCTCCAGCACTCACCCAGGTGCCTCTTATCACAATGCACACAAACAGGAGAAGACTGCCCTGAACCTCTGCCACTGCCACTGCCAGTCTGCCCAAATCTCCCCTATGAACAAAACCAGACTGTCTGGATCCTCCTGAAGATCTGAAGGCCCTGCTCTAGCGCCTGCTAAAACTCCTACCAGAGCTGCCCTGACTGTCACTTGATCTCTTACCCCTGGATCTCAGACCAGTCTCAGCCTGACTCTGTCTCAGAAGATGCTCAACCTAAACTGCAGCAGCTCTCAACTCGATAAAGGTGCCCATATCAGATCGGGCTAACCTAGTACGAATCTCCAGATTAAGCCCTCCCTCAAATCTCCGGCACCTATCAGCCTCTGTAGTAATCAGAACAGAAGCATACCCCATCAGCTCATTAAACTGCACCTCATACTCTGCCACTGTCATCAAACCCTGTCTCAACTCCAAAAATTCCTGCATCTTCATCTCAAGATATACCTTGGGCATATAGTTGTCTCTAAATGCCCTCAGAAAATCCTCCCATGATAATAAGCAAGGCCTGGTGGTGCTGCCCAAGACAGTCTTCCACCACTAATAAACTGGACCCTGCAGGAGAGATACTGCATAGTCAAATCTCTCCTCTGCATCACAATCCATCTGGTCGAAGACTCGCTCAGCCCTCTCCAGCCATCCCTCAGCCTCAGCAGGGTCTGTGCTGCCATAAAAGTCAACAGCTCCCTCCTTGCGCAGTTGATCATACCTCCTCTCCTGTCTCACGGGAACTCTAGGAGGCTGCTCCTCATATCGAGGTACTGAAGACTCCCTACTAGCTCCGACTGATCCTAGGTCAGCTGGTTGATCAACCTGATCCCCGAGAACGGATGACCTATAACAAATAAGAATTCTGCTCAATTTCTGCCTTTCTCACTAAAATTCAAGCCTAATTATGTACTATGCCCAACAGATACCAAACCATGCTCTGATACCACCTAATGTAGCGCCCCCTTACCGTAGAGTACGCACCGGGATGCCCGTAGGTCATTCTGATACATAACCTACGATGAGGGTGCACTACGAACAATCATTTCTATAATCCACATGGCATCAATATAATAAAACCGTAATATCAAAATAACTAAATTTTAAAACCTAAAAGATTTTCATTTCATAACCTCAAAACAGAATTTACAAGCTATCAGCTTCCACAATCTAAGTACATAATTCTCCAAAAAGGAACTGATACAACAATCTAAACTAGGTCATCCCCCCCAAAACAATGATCCCAGCTGACCGACCTGAATGCCATGACTTCTCTTGCCAACGCACTCACACGGCAAGAAAAGTCTAACTCTGGAGCTAGGGGTCTACTATCTCTGTCTTGAAAAATATATGCAATGTTGGGTAAGTTTGCGAACTCAGCGAGAAACCATCATCGATGGTTCACCCAACTCATGCATGTCCAAACAGTTCACAAAATTTCACATAGTACCACACAATAACCTATTCGGAAATATCGCATGCATCATCATTTCACAATATAAGGCATTTCGCCTTTCACACAGTTCACAATTTATAATTCACATATATAATGCACATGTGACACTTTCCATTTTGTTACGTTGTTGTGACCGTGCGCCTGAGCTTATTAACGGTGAGCCAGTGGCTCTGAATTTCATTGGGCTTGAAGCCCTGATACGTTAAGCCTGTGGCTCTAAATTACGTTGGGCTGGGGGCCCTGATGCGTTGAGCTTAAAGCTCTGAAATACGTTGGCTACATCGGTCACAACTGTCATTATCTGATCATGCCTTTATGCATGAATGCACATGTTTCAATTTACAATTATTATGCCACAAAATAACACCATATATCCAATTTCGCATTAAACCCAATTAATTTCAATTTATGCATAAATAACACTTCTATGTCAAGTTCCAAATATTTCAGACACCTATGGTCCGAAATCAATCAAAAGCAAACTCACAAATCCTTCCTTAACACCACATGGTATAAGTGCACAAAATTAAACACATAAAGGTTGAGGAACCAACTAGGTTACTCACTTCAAAACTTCCGAACTACTTCCGGAAAGTCTCAGCTACGTCAGAAGATCGACGCTCCACTTGAGCCTCTATAATAATCAGAATATCCAAACATTACTAATTACACAATTTACCATGAGTAATAATGCATATACAGCAAATGAATCATGTACTATACATGTTTAAGACATTCCCGATCCTATTCCCGAATCTTCCCAATACAACTCTTTCACTCTAAATGATAGCAATTCCTAACACCATAAGTCAATTGACTAAATTCCAAACTCTCTAAAGTCACACTCCAATTATAAATCATAATCACTATTCAATTGCCATCCGACTTTGAGAACCTTCGACAAAGATTCAGAAATTCTATTCTTATAATTTCACAATTCTTAGTCTCTAAATTGTAATAAATCCATAACCAACTTATAAGTAATTAAACCTAAAAAATCATCACTTAGAAAAGGCAATTCATTTTCGGACAAAAGGGCGTCCTCGCAGCGGCGCATGATCGCTCGCCGAGGCGAGCCCTCTCGCCTACGTCGCGGCGCAAGCGCAACTCTCCCCGCGGCGTGCCCTCTTCTGCTTGCCGCGACGTGCGCCTTCGCTCGTCACGACGTGTGGAAGAATTCTGCTCGCCACGGCGTGCGTCTCTGTTCGTCGCGGCGTGAAAAAGGGGAATTGCTCGCCGCGGCGTGTTCATCACACGTCGCGATGTACAAACCCAGAAACACGCCCGAAGCCCAGATTTTTCCATATCTGTTGATTCCAATTCATCCAATTCAATTCAAAACACTCCCAAACAATTTAAAACACTAAACACAACTCATATCTAACCTCAATTCCATCAAATATTCATTAACTCTCAAACCAAATCAAAACAATAAAACTCTCAAAACTCATATCATCCGAAAACTCAAACATTTCTCAACAATTAATAACTCTAATCAATGATCAAATCAAACTATCTAAAACATAAAGGAGTAAGAACTTACTTGTTTAATCCTTCAAACCTTCAAAAATTTCCAAAATACTCAAATCTCCAAACTTAGGCACAACCACGGTTTTCTCCCATTTTCTCCACCAAAATTCATTTTCATCCAAACCAAGCTTAAAGCTAGGCTAACAATGAAGAAGGAAGCAATTTATGAGAAGGAAATGAAAACAAGGAGCAAAGATGGAGATCCACACGAAGGAGAAGAGAAGAAGAGCAAGGAGGAAGTCAATTTTGTTCTTTCAAGCAAAGGAGTATCATGGAAAAAAAATTCAAAGGGTTAGGGTTTTATACTAAAGGCTTAAGGCATGTTTGGCAACTCTCAAGCCACATGCCCAATTCTTAGGGTCTAAATGTAACATCCCACCCCCTACTGGAAGGGTAAAATAGGAAATTTGTCATAGGATGGGATTGATAGGGAATAATTAGTACTGTTCATGCATAATAGGATTGCTACACAGTATCAATTGTGCACATGAACTTACTGTACATGCATACATGATATTCCCGGTTTTCGTGCCTAAGACAATTTTATTAGGATTAACGTGATTTTTGGGTTTGGAAAATTATTCTGAGTACGCCATAAATTTTTTTCTATTTTAAGGGATTTTTAGAAATTTTCTGGATTTTTCGGAGAAAATTTTCGGACCGGAAAAATCGCCAATTGGCGAACCGGTCGATTTTCGGTAGCGAAAATTTCTACCCAATGGCACTGTAATATTGGGTATATTATTTTGGAATTGAAATTAGGTGAATTGTATGGTTACTGAACTGTATAGGATAAAGTTGCATGCTTTCATTGTATTGGATCGACTATCGCATGAAACTGAAACCGCAATCTCGGGCTTTTATAGCCATATCCTTTGGATTCTCGAGTCTTCGTATATTGGGTTTTATAGCCATACTCATGTAAACCATCGAGTATCGCATTACATGCATAAATGCATGAATGATAATGGACGTTGTGACCCAGTTGCGATTATTCTCGATCGCCTTAAGTCCGGGGATTTATCCACGAATCATCAGATCGACCGCCTCGAGCCCGAGGAGAAATCTCGATCGCCCTCTTGAATCTTGACCGAGAACTTGGGCACAACATCTGAATAATTGGAAAGAGTCACATATGCATTGCATTCACATGAATGATTTGTTTTGTGAAAATTATCGACACGAGATGGCATGATTTATCAGAGCTGTTACATGTTACTGCAAATTATTATTTACTGCTGTAAATTGTTATGTTACTGCTAATTGAATACTACTGTGTTATGTTGTACGCCATGTGCGTAATGCATGATTTGAGTGAACCATCGATGATGGTTTCTCACCGAGTTGCAAAACTCACCCAAAATTTCATCTATTTTTGAGTTCGAAGAATACCCGGTTGACACGGAGTATATCTACTGTAGGCAAGTGAAGGATAGAGGTCGGGATCAGTCCGTGTCTGCATTAGTGTCTTATCAAATTGTGTTCCGCAATCACTGTATAACAATGCTTTGTATTTCTACTGAGCCCATTGTGGTTTTAATGTTTTACCTATCGATCGATTGTAAATTATTCTTGGATGACTGTAATAACTGAAAATGGTTTATTATGAACATGGGTTTTAGTTACTTACTGTATTTGCCGCGCTAACGTGGAATCAATGGCTTCAAAAGAAAAAAAATGTATACTGAGTTTTAATCGACTGATGTAGTACACCACCCTCGCGGGGCACAAATTCGGATATCACCAACGATATCGGGTTCGGGTCACTCGGGAGTGGGGTGTTACACTAAAAATCCAATTCTTATTCTAATTTTCTCAAAAATTTTGCAATGGCCATAAATGTTAAATCCTAAAATCATAACTCTAATTATCCCATGCCAATTGCCAATCAATTGCAGAACCGGAATCCAATTAATCTGCCTTTAAATCATTTTTCCGATCTGGACCCAAAACTCTAAAAATTCCAGAAAATTTCTATAAATCCTCAAAAATAGGAAATATATGATCCTACACTCCAATTTCAATTCTCAAACCCCTAAACTTCAATTTTCACTCTAATTCCATATGCAAAACATAATCTATACAATTATCACCCAATTTTCTAATTTACACAATCATGCCGGGAATATGTTATACATGCATGTACACTCATATGCTTGTGCAACAATAATCATTTATCGATAATTAAAGAGGCAAAAATGCATGTGCAATTTCAATTTATGAATGCACTCAATCCTACCCCATCCGAATTACCAATATGCCCTTCACATCTGTAACGGGATGTTACAACAGGAATGCTTATCTTGGATTCTTTAACTTGGCTTGTGCTTTCATGAGCAATGGACAATGTGTCCCACATCTCCTTCGCGGTGTCGCATCCGTGGACTTTGTCATACTCGCCTCGCTTAGAGCACGTGGTCGAAGAACTTCGCTGAGTTCGTTGTATCCTCGCCTTTTGGTCAGTCGTCCATCTGATTCGTGGAATAGAATTCCCATCTTCATCTACTGGTGTATAAGGTCCATTCTCTATTACATCCCAAAGGTCGACATGAGTAGATTCTATGAATAGCCGCATCCTATCTTTCCAGTAATGATAATCTTCTCCGTTGAATGCTGGAGGTCTAGTGACTGAGGCTCCTTCTGCGATGTATATATGTGATTCTGCCATTATCTTTGATCCACACTTTGCTATAGTGATCCTTGGATACCAGGCTCTGATACCAATTGAAGTGAATCACACGTTAATATAATACTAGAAAACGATATAAGAATGCACGAGAAGGGGGGGTTGAATTGTGTATTCCCTTTTTTTTAAAAAAAATCTTTCAAAAATATTTGTTAGAAAATAAAATTCTTTTACAGAACTTCCGATAGATTTCTAGTTAATCAAAACTTTGAAAACTTTGTTTACGAACTAAGTAATGATAAAACTTGAATCTAAAATAGAGATAGAGTAAGAGTAGTTGACACAACGATTTATCCTGGTTCACCCCAAACCGTGAGCTACGTCTAGTCCTCAGAATTCTTTCTGAGATTTCACTATCTCTTCAACTTTTATAAGTATTCTTTACAAGCCTCTTCAGGTCTCTACAATCAGTATTCTTTCACACTTAGCCTCTGCAGGCTATCTGTACTACTTTCTCACAGAAAAAGTGTTTGAAACTTGTTACAGTAAAATAGCTCTCAGCTAATTTGCACAGTATACTTTTTACGATCGCGTAGATGTAATTCTTCTAATTTTTCAACTCGACTAACTTTGCAATCTTCGACTTCGACTTGTATTTATAGCCTTCATCTCCAACTGCTTCTTGAATCTTGTTTCTTGAATCTTTTAAAAAAATTGTTAATCAGTTGAGTTCTGTAACTAACTCGAACTGACTCCTTCGTCTTCTTTTCGAATTCTGCGTCTGTTTTTCTTCATCTGTATTTTTATATCTGTGTTTCTGCGTCTGCATCTGTGTCTACGTCTGCGTCTATTTTATACTTTGCATATGCATTTGTGTCTGCGTCTGCGTCTGTTTTATACTTTGCATCTACGTCTGCGTCTGCGGCTGTTTTATACTTTGCATCTGCGTCTGCGTCTGCGTCTGCGTCTGTTTTACTCTTTGCATCTGTGTCTACGTCTTATTGTGCATCTGCGTCTGCGTTGCTTCGTCTGTATTGCTTCCTCTGCTTTTGTTTTTCTTTTATTGTTCTCTTTGTTATACATCAAAATTATATCTAATGGTTACTCTCTCTACCATTTACTTCCTAAAATCATTGACCAATTATTCTTCCAACATAGATTCTCTACTTATGGCAAGAGAATTTACATAAATTTAATCTTTCTTGCTTAACTCAAACATAGACAGAAATCATATTATAGATCACTCAAAAAAGATGGAGAACCAATGAGAACTCCATTAACTTCAACATATCATTTAGAAGAGATGTGAATGAAATTGGAAGGAAATAAATCACAAGACTTGGGAAGTTGAATAAGAAACAATAGGCCATAATGAGATGATGAATTTAATACGAGAATAATAATCAACTTTCAATCTCTCTACAAGATGATAAGAGCTCCTAAGTTGATTTAAAATTAGCTAGTGATTTCCGAATTTACATAATAGATTGAAGAATGTCAGGGAACCAAATACTAAGATGCTAGAAAATACTTTCAATTAGCTTATAGGGACAATAGGTGAATCAAAGAATGTCAGGGAACCAAATACTAATTTTCATAATTATCAATACATCCAAATAACAGGGGATTCAAAGAATTATCAATACAATTTTTTTATGCGTGTATAGATATGCAAGAGGAAGATATACATACCAAAATTGGGAAATCAAGAGTCTGGGAGAGAAACAGAAATAACAGAGGAACTGAGAGTCAGTGGAGAAAGATCGGGTAGAACAGGGGAACGTGCATGTGGTTAGGATATAAAAGAATTGGGGTATGAGGTAAAGATAAGTAGGGGCACAAAATATACAAAAAGGCACGAAAATAACAAAATCTAGTGCCAAAATAAAAAAGAAAAAGAAGAAAATAGCGTTAAGTTATGTAAACTCCTCACATTGCCAACAAACACGGAGCGAGTATCAGCTTCCTTCCTGTTTGCTTCATTAGCGGCTGCATTGGCTAGGTCTGTACATAAACAAGAGATCAATAAAAAACAAACAATATTTAGAATCAAGCAAAAGTTTCAAACAAGCCTACCAACTTTACCATTGGGAAAAAGTTTAAGCGCAAGGACAATCAAAAGGTATTTCAAGCTAAAATTAGAGCTGAAACATAAGCTATATAGAGGATCATTCCAAAACGTAAACAATTGATGTGTAAAAAAAGGAAAACCAAATTCATTAAACCTTGAACAAAACCCATTTCCTTCTCGATCTTAGCTTGCATTTCGCGAATAGGAAAACCAAATTCATTAAACCTTGAACAGAGCCCATTTCCTTCTTGACCTTAGCTTGCATTTCGTGAAAAGGAAAACCAAATTCATTAAACCTTGAACAGAACCCATTTCCTTCTCGGCCTTAGCTTGCATTTCACGAAAAGGAAAACCAAATTCATTAAACCTTGAACAGAACCCATTTCCTTCTCGACCATAGGTTGCATTTCGCAAAGAGCGGCAACTTCTTCCTCCATCTCCTTCAATCTCTTCTTCATCTCATCCAACTCCTGCACCATAATGAAGTGGGCCAATTAACACGAAAAACTTATAATCAGTTTCAATAGGGTTGGGGGGAGGGACCTTGACAGCATCATCATTGGTGGCGGACTTGTCGACGTCAGCGTTGTTAGGGCCCATATCACCTTCGACGTCAGGGATCTCTCCATCGTAGACCTCATGCTCCTCCTCCTCCATCTCTTTTTGTTGTCATTACTTCAAGGCATAAATGGTATGTCGTTTATAATTGGGAGAAGAAACAAAAGGAAAGGATCTAGGGGTGTAAGCACAATCTAAGAAAGGCTAGAGGAATTATAGCTTCTCTCATAAAAACCTACAACTTAACAACAAATTTTCAAAAACTAAGGATAAATTTTTAGAACTCTAATGAATGATTTTAAGGGTGTTTATGAAGTAATTACTCCACTTCTACTTAATATCATATATAATTAAGAGATCGTATTACAACTCTAAACCTTAAAAACTAAACCACCGCTTATGAGTTTCTCCAAACTATGTATTCTTTTAATGTATCTAATATGTAATTCTAGATCTATGAAATTTTAAGAAACTTATAAATTGATATTTTCCTTCAAAATGCTTTATAATTATTTGTATTTTCTAGTTTGGACTCTTAATTGAAGTCAAAGATAACATGGTAATAGTATTATGAAAATTCATATTACATAATTAAATTGATAGTATCAAAATCATATCACAATAATTTGATCCATATTTTAGACAAACATAAATATAATTATTCATGTAGATAGTTAAATTACATATCAAATATGTAATACTTGGAATATTAAACTAGACAATCTTAAAAGTCACATAATAATCATTTCTACATTTAGAGCCTTAAGAACAGTAATGATGGATTTTAGATGCCTTCCTTCTTGTAGATATCATATGCCTTATTTGGAAAGGTTATAAGCTTATGATCTATTAGTACTATGCAATATACTAGGTAGTAGATACAATTCTTTTACACATGATCTATCATGACAAAACGGTCTATTCATATTTATCAACTTTTGTTTTCTTCTTTTGTTGATACTTGTAAAACTTAGAGAGGAAAGGCCTAAATGGTATGTCGTTTATCCAAAATTTTAAAGTACGTAGTTTTCTGGTCAAAATTACTGCATTAAATCCCATATTTGATATATACCATAATATTTTGTATTTTGGCTAAGTAAATAAAAATATTTATATTTATTATTTAAAAGCCATAACTTTGTGAATTTGGTAAAAGAAAAGTCATTTTAAAATATTCTTTCTACCACAATTTTAATTATATTATCAATAAAAACGTAAATGAAACTAAAATCAATAAGACAAGTGTTATTTAATGAGATTGAAGAATAAGATAATTTTTAATTATATACAATTGAATTATTTTACAATTGAATTATTTTAACATGAAATTAATATTTCAAAAATATTTCATCCGATTTAAATCTAAATTAAGCTTGGATTAGACCCTTAGGATGTTTTTGTTACATCACTTTTAAAATTGTACTGAGTAAATTCCACATAATTATAAGGTATAAGATGAATTATGAAAAACAATATCTAAAAGGACCGAAATCCAAAAGTATATTAATTTTACCATAGTTCAATTTTAAAATCATACTGATCGATTTTTTCAAATTTGGTACCTTAACTTATAATTTATAACAATTTAGGAAAATTTGTTTTATTGTTGGGTCCCAGACCCTCCACAATTGGTATTGTCCTCTTTGGCCATGGGTGGCGGCGTCCACACGCGTCGAACCCGTGACCTCAAGGTTTTGTTGCACTTAGTACACGCCTCCGAATTTGAAAGTCTTAGAGGCTAAATTGCTGATCGGTTCCTTCATAACAATTGTAGCTCCATGTCTCTAGTTCTCCACAAACTAGAAATAATCTCGTTTTGATTTCTACAAATCAAGATATCATCAAAACACTGAAGTATGTTCAGTGGGATAACATCAGTTCATATCCTTTAAGAGCACCCTCACTGTATCCATCTTACTCTTTTCACTTAATCTCTCTCCATACAATTTAGATAACTTCAATTTTTGGTGGAGATATAGGGAAATGTCTCACGAATCCAATGGTTCAAGAATCAAGTCATTTGGAGGTCCAGAGAAGAAGTTATGGCCAAAAGACTCCAACACGTTTCTGCCCTCACCTGAAATGTACATTTCTCAGTACGAATGCTATACCTTTTTCTATAGATGTCTGATTGACTTCATTTTTAGACCATTGGAAAGAGGACTTCTGGATCTAAAACTTTCATGAAGACCTCGAAAGCCAATTCTATCGTTTTAAGGGTAGAAAATGGATCAGAAGGTAACAATGTATAGTAAGTGAGACGGTCAAACTGAGACGCAAAAAGTCAACTGAGACGATGAACAGTAACTGAGACGATGAGCAGTAACTGAGACGATGAACAGTAACTCAGACGGTCAAACTGAGACGATGAAAAATAGACGAAGAAATCTCATAACTTGTAATTCTTGTATCTTTCAACTCTGATTTCAAAACTTTACAAACTTTATACCGTTGGAAAGATAAATGAAAGATCTAAAATTTTCAAGGACTCAAAAGCAAGCTCGGTCCTTAAAGGGGTCAAAAATACACTCAAAGATGACCGATCGATAATCTCCTCAAAACTTTAATCAACACCTCAACTTGTAAACATCATAACGTTTGACCCAGAACTCCAAATTTGACAAACTCATGGTCTATAGAAAGGTAGAAAAACCCTCTACAACTTTAATGAAGGCCTTAAAAATCAGATCGACCTCTAAATGGGTCAAAAACTACACACAAACGGACTGGTCGATCAGCTTCACACTAAACTGCATCAGAACTTCTAAAAATCATAACTTTCTACTCTCTTGTCCAAAATTTTCGTGCTTTATATCAATGGAAAGATAAAAACAAGCTCTACACTGTTCATGAAGAACTCCAAAGCAACTTCAACCTCTAACTAAGTCAATTTTTCAATCAAAGTTTCTACCCTGTTAGCAATCACCTAAGCAATATCCAAACTTCACATTATCATATCTTTCAACCTCCACAACCAATAATCACATATTATACATCATTGGGAAACTATGGAGGTCCTCTATAACATTTAAGAATGCCATTTGATCCAATTCAAACCACAATAGTCCAGAAATCGCCTCAAAACACAACATATACAATCCTACACCTAAAGCATTTTCCAAAACCAAAGTGAAATACACTTAACTTTCAAAGATCATAACTTTCAATCCCGATATCAAAAAATAACATACTTTATGGCTACAAAAAGCTCTCAACATAATCTAAAATTTTTATTAAGATCATTTTCTCAACATGTGCCTAAATCAAAATTCAACTTTCAAGTCAAACTTTCTATTTTCTTCAAAATTTCACACTTTCACTTTTTATTTCATTCTTTTCAACTCCATTTCAATCAACCCATTCACTTTAACTTTCATAACTCAAACAATTCTACTCAAATTTTAAAGTCATCAAAATCAATCACTCCATTTCTCATCAATTTCCTTTAATCACAATAACATCTATAACACAATTCATATCCGAAAACACTCATTGAATTCATTTTATTAATTTCCACCGAAAGTTCGGGGTCCAACATTTATATACTGTAAATGACTAACGACAGATCTTTCGTGTCTATTATTATAAAATAGATATTTTATTAAATTATTTTAACAAAAGATACTATTAAAATTAAAAAGAAATAATTATACAACATTATTATTTTAACAAAAGATACTATTAAAATTAAAAGAAATAATTATACAGCATTATTATTTTAATAAAAGATACTATTAAAATTAAAATGCTTATTATTATTCATAACATTATTTCTGACGGACCCAAATGCCAATTCCAACCCACCACCTAAAGACGCCTATTTAGTCCAATTTATATAGATATTTAGGTCATATTTCTATTTATTTTGTATATTCATTCATTTATTTGAGTTGCATTTTTAAGCTAATTTATTTATTTTATTTATTTTTCATGATTAGTTGCAAGTTATTTGATTCAAGTAGATAAATTCTTCAAAATAATTGATAATATTACAAACAATGTAAGGAAATTATCTTTAACAAAGAGGACCGTGTACTTGAATGCAAAATACCAACAACATATGGTTTTAGATTTTATTTCGATTAAATGTGTCCTTAAATTGCTATATTAAAAAAGCAGTGGTCTTGAAATTACTATATTTAAAAAACAATGGTCCTTAAATTGCTATATTTAATAAGAAGTGGTCCTTAAATTACCACAAAAAAGGAGTGGTCCTATTTTGCCATTGTCAATAGTTATGGGACGAAATTTGCAATAAACTCAATAAAAAAAGCGTCATATCTATTAAATTATTGGTATTTTACATTATAAAACTCATAATTGAAATACACTATAGTTTTAATGAATAAAATATGGCGTTACTGCAAATTTTGTCCTATAACTATTGGAAAATGACAAAATGTGACCATCCCCTTTTTTGTGGCAATTTAAGGACCATTACTTTTTAAATATAGCACTTTAAGGACAAATTTAATCGAAAATTTCAAAATCCTCTGGAATTATATTACTGAAAAAGGCTATAATTTAATAGTAATCGATTTAATAATCACCTAGTGGATCCTAACAATAACCATTTAAAAGTCGAGAACTAAAGTAAACCGATTAATTTTTATTTAATGTCTTTTTAATTAAACTTCAATTAATAAAGATGATATCTTTTTAATCATATTTCAAATTCTTTAATTTTTTCGATCTTTATTATATACTGTTTTATAAAGATCCAATATCGATTAAATGTTTAAACCTTAAACTTTTATCTTCTTGATTTAATTTTTAGTTTAATTTTAAATATTTTAAAACCATTTCTTTCCGTATTAAAAGTGATGAATCAATTTATTATTCATTTTCTAGTTTCTATTTTAAATTGTATTAGATGAATTTCAATTTTTGATAATATGATAAAATGAGATTACAAAATAAAGTCGTATAACTTAATAATAAATTATATTTTTTAAAAATACAATTTTGTTACTTACAATTCAGTGATTAAAATATATGCCTTTTTTGAACCGTTTTCTTTGGACGCCTCCTTCTCTAGTCTTGCTCTCGATAGCTCGTTCTTGGAGGGTTGTTGTGTTGCTTGATAGGATTGAATGTTCTTATATCTTCTTATGTATTCACATGTGATTTCAATCCTATTTTTATGATAAAATGCTAATTTTGTGTTTAATTTGTGTTGACTGCTATGTTGGATTTATTAATATATTTTTGGGATCAAAAAGACAAAATTTTCTAAAACAAATTGGAGCACAATTCCTTATTTTAATTAAAGGCACAATTTATTAAAAAAAAAGAAACATGGCTGCTGAAACGCACAGGTATATATTATGTCTTCTACTTGCAATGAAGTTTCCGATAAAATATTAGAATGATTTGGAATTGGTAGTTATTTGATCAAAGAGAATTAAGATGACAACTAAAGAACCTTTCATTTTGTTTCGTTTTATAATGGGACGATCATTGGCTTCTCACCAAAGCAAATTAAGTAAAATTTGAGCTTGCACCTATTTAATATAATTTGGTTTACTTGGTGTAAATCCCTTCTTTCCTGATGCAGGCTATAATCAACATTTTCCCCTCATTTCCTAAGGTTAATTAAAGAAGGCTTACGTTGTTGGTGTCATGAGAGTTTAGATCGTTAATGTTCTATAGGCATTTAATTGGGTAGGAACACTCGTACTTAGCTGCTAGCTGATTTCATGTGTAATGTTTTGGGTTATTCAATTACTTGAGATTTATCCTAAGGACCTAATATCACTAATTTTATCTCGTGATAGAGGAGTTGAAGACTAGAAAAGTTTTTGTACAGCATGTTGAGACTGTTAGCAGTTCAGATGCTACCTTTGACGTTATGCAGTCATTTGTGGTATGTTTCTAATTCTCTTTGTTACTTTAGCTTGCAAGCTGTGAGTAATTTGAAGCTTGTTGTATTCCCCAACCCATATCGGGAAGATCCAGGCAAGGCGTTGAGGGACTAGGATCTGTGGGGCTCCTTTTTCTTCATCATATGTTTAGGTCTTATTCTCTCTTGGTCTGTTTCGGTTAAAAAGGTGAGTTTTAAAATTTTAAACAATTATTTCATTCTAATAAATGTGATTTCTAGCTCTTTTTAGACCTTATGTTCCTGTAATTGTTCTGATTTGAAATCTTTTTCAGCTATGTAATGAATTAGTAAAGTGAACAGTTACGAAATTTGAAATCTTTTTCTACTATAGAACGAGTTAGTGAAAATGAATAGTTAGGAAATTTGAACTCTTTTCAGATATAGAATGACTTAGTGAAAGTGAACAGTTAGGAAATTTGAAATTTTTGAGAAATTCCTTATTCCTATGCTCATTAACTGTCATAGGCAATGCTTTTTTTTGGAACCTAGATATGTTTAATTTGCTGGACTTATGTTCAATTTTGTTATACTACCCAATTGATCATACTCGTTCTTTCTTGATTGAAATGAATATTAATATATCTGAATATGTATGACGAGCATTTCATGTTCTTCTACACACACTGTTCCTGCTTTCTATGTGTTCACGTCTAAGAATTGTCCTTTCAAAATTTGAATTTGTTGCTTTTTTATTTAAAGAAACTTATTTAGATTTTTGAGTTATTTTGATAATTTTCTTCTTGTTGGTGCAGTCTGAGGTATTTGCTGTGGCATTTGCACTTTTTGCTGCAGATGCTGTCATCTTGACATTGAATGTTCTATTATTGGTAAGTCACTCGCTCTCTTTTGAGTGTGTGCGGATTTGTGTGTGTTGCTGGTGCTTACATTGCATTAAACACCTGCTAAGCTCGACTTTAGGCTTAAATTAGTATTCTTTCTTAAGGATTTGGTAGGTCCTCACGTTTTTGGTTCCATTCATTTTTCTAGAGGATGGAAAGTATAAGGCGACATGATAAAATATATTACATTATAATGCTTTAAAATAGTGAATACATGACTAGTTGCTTCTTCTTTATGTCACTTCAGGGTGGACATATTATCTTTTTCCAGAGTTTAAGCCTATTCGGGTATTGTCTCTTTCCACTAGACATTGGTGCCCTTATTTGCTTATTGAAGGATAACGTGGTTCTGAAGGTGATAGTGGTATGTGTAACCTTGGCTTGGAGCTCATGGGTTGCTTACCCATTCATGAGTTCAGCAGTCAATCCCAAAAGAAAGGCCCTTGCACTGTATCCTATCTTTTTTATGTATGTATCTGTTGGCTTTCTTATCATTTCCATTGATTAGAGCATCCTCAATATTTATACAAAATTTTGGCAAGTCAGTGCAACTGACATGCATGAGTACATAGAAAATTTAGTGATGATTAGTTTTGTTCATTTTGTTTCTTTTTCCATTGATCATTTTTGGGATAATGTGTTTACAACACAATCTAAAAATGTTATATGAGTGTGAAACTTTATTATACTTCACTACCTTTCTGAAAGAGGGGGAATTTGTAGACACAAGCTCATAGAGCACTTGGAGATGACCTGAAGGTGTATGTACATATGGGCATTGAATATGGTTTTGTTAAGAATTTGTGATAATTATTTTTGACATAAGTTGGCCATTATTATCCCATCACAAGCTATTCACCATTTTACTGTAACAAAACAACTTTGGATGAAGAGGGTTTTTTTCAAACGCAAAGATTATCTTTATCACAAGTGATTGAAGTTTTAGAGGAGGAAGATATAGAATTACTCTAAATTCAGGGGCTCATTCATCAATGGGTCTCTTGTTGCATAAGTTCAATTCAAATGTTCGACAGCAACAGTAGGTTAATTCATTGTAATCTCTTTTCTTGATACTTTCTTTTACTCTTCATCATTACTTCTAGTGCTTGGTTTTGGATTTGTGTCAATCATGAAGGAGCCAAATGAAAAAGTTTATGGTCTTAAATAATATAATTTTACTTTTTCATTTTATTATTACATTATATGATCGTAGCCATTAGAAGGGGAATATTTCATGGTTCTTAGAGGTGCTTCCATTGTCAGAACATAGTAATCATATTTTTGAAGTCTTCCTGATGCGTCTTGGTTCTTATTCATTCTTTGCAGATGATTATGTTTATGACTACTATACTGTGAAGGATGGCATGGACATATGTGATCAGGAGGCTTTAAACCCATTTCCTCTGTATGAAATTATACTATTCTCTTTACAATTTTACCTTGCTCTTTACCATAATCATCATTAAAAGTGCTATATGTCCCATCCAAAGGTTCAAGTTGAGGATGATGACTTTTATGATGGACTTGATGATGAGTCTGAATTTTGATGAAGATTCAAATGGTAGACGGACTTGCTACTTCCTATTCCTTATTTTTGAATTCCTCCTTCCTGACACATCTATTCTTTCTCTTTGGTTGCACTCGGTTGAAGCTCATCCAAGAAATGAATATCCTGACGAGACATCTGATGAGGAAGAAGAAGTTGGGAGTTCGACATCTAGTAATAAATCAGAAGAGCGAGAAAGTGACAGTTGTAGCACCAAATCTAATGAAATAGAAGATTTAAGGCATCACTTGTCTTTAGCTAAAGATCCATTATATGATGAATTGTAATTGGCAAGAAACACTTCAAATTTGTTATTAATAACCAATTGAAATAATTTTCTCCAACCACATATTTATTTGGTTTTTATTGCATAAATTTTAGCGACCAATTTGAATTATTTTTGCAATCAATTTTGGTTACTGGTAGGTATATATTATGAACCATCCAAATTATTTTTGCGACCAAGTTTTGATGGCTAACACATACACTCTAGTGACCAACAATTAATTTTTTGTTGCTAAATTATAGTAAATATAATACAATTTGTGACGATAGTAAAACTATAGCAACAAATTATTTGGTTGCTAAAGTAAATTTTTAGCAATAACATCATGTCGTTACAATATGGTTACTAGAAAAATTTGATACATCATTTGTTGCAACCATATAAAAATAACTGCAACCAATGACTTGATTGCTATAAGATTATTTTTTACCAATAAAAATAATTTGGTCGCAGTATGAATAGCTATAGTAACCATTGACTTGGTTGTTATAAGATTATTTTTTACTAAAAAAAATAATTTGGTCGCAGTATGAATAGCTATAGTAACCATTGACTTGGTTGCTATAAGATTATTTTTTATCAACAAAAATAATTTAGTCGCAGTATGCATAACTATAGCAAATATTCTACTATTACAGCGACCATGAAATTTTACATTAGCAAGTATAAATTTGGTCGCTAATAATTCTACCTTTAGTGAACAATTTTAAATGGTTGTTAATAATGCATTTTTAATGACCAACGTAATAACTCGTCACTGAGCACTTTTAGTGACAACCCTATAGTGACCACCTGCGACCATCCTGATTTTGATCGCTATAACTTTTAACGATCATTTTCTTACTTTTAGCAACCATTAATAATAGTTGCTGACACTAATTTTTCTTGTAGTGTATATTGATTTAAATAGTTTGACTGATTTCTGAATGTGATATATGTTCTAAGTGAATATGAAATGTATGTGACTTATTATGATTAATTGATGAAGTGATGTGAAATATGTGATTGTATGGATTAATGTGTTACGTGATTGAGTGAGCCATCGAGGATGGTCCACTCACTGAATTTGCAAAACTTACCCTAAAATTTGCGATATTTTTTAGGCTTAGAAAAGATCTCTGATTAGATAAATTGGAGTCTAGTCACTGCATTCGAGTAAGAGATAGAAGTCGAGATCAGTTTACGCCTGCATATGTATTTCATTATTTTGTATCAAAATGTGTATTCACAAATACTATACAATGTGTATATGAATGATTTTGTAATGTAATGACATTACAACTAAAGTGTTTTGTATCTGTAATGAGCCTAAGTGGCTAATGAATTGCTGATGTCATATATAATGGTTGTAACTCTTGTGTTTGAAAATGATTATGAATAAAATGAGCTGAAATTGATTATTGATTCTCTATATATGCGTGTGATATTTTTGAAAAAAATTGTGATGAGTTTGATTGACTGACTGTTCCAACATGCCACCCTCGTAGAGTATGTTCTCGAATACCATTAGTATGTTCGGGGATATGCACTATGAGAGTGGGGTGCTAAAATTTTGAATTGAAATTGAAAAGGTATGGATTGAGAAATTAGTCGATGCCAACATTAGAAAGCAATTCGGTTTAAGAGTTGAATCAAACGTTAGATCTTTAGATAGATAACACGTCACAACCTATAAAGAAAACCTTGTGAGATGGTTGCTTTAAAGAATGCATGCTAGGGTTAGTTAGATGGTTATGAATATAGATTTAATGTGATTAATGAAATGTCCTCAATCATACCATATAGTCATTGTGACTATAATCAAATGACTTAGATGAGACCAAAGTATAAAATCCCTCACATATAATATGAAAACTAACACCTTTCATTAATATGGGGAGAACCATAATTCTTTTACGGGTTGTTTGGTTTAAAGGAATAGCTATTCTATTCCATAGCTATTTCTAACATATTACTAATCCTATGTTTGGTTAGAAACCAAACCCAGAATAGCTATACATCAGGAAAAGCTATTCTTAAATTTTGAGGAATACACGAAACTCATCTCTACCTATGTTTAACTTTTCTAAGAATAGCTATTCCCATAGAAGACAACTTTATCCTTCTCACAATTAATAATAATAATAATAATAATAATAATAATAATAATAATAATAATTTAGTATAATAATAATAATAATAATAACTTGAAAATTTATAATAATTATTATTAATAATAACAATAATTAATAATTAATAATAACAAGTACAAAATTTATAATAATAATTATTAATATTAATAAAAAGTTAATAATAAAAGTAATAATAAGTACAATATTTAAAATAATTAATAATAATAATAAGATAATTAATTTCAGTATAATAAATTTAATAATAAAATATTATTAATATTAATAATAATAAGAATAATAATAAGTAGAAAATTTATAAGAATAATTTAAATAAAATAAAAATAATTAATAATCAATAACAATAATAACAATATTAATAATAATAAATACAAAATTTATAATAATAATAATAACAATAATGATAATAATAATAATAATAATAATGATGATGATAATAATAATAATAATAATGATGATGATGATGATGATGATAATAATAAAATAATAATGATAATAATGATAATAATAATAATAATAATAATAATAATAATAATAATAATAATAATAATAATAATAATAATAAGCATAAGAAAAATAATAGTAGGGACAAAATTTAAAATAATTATTAACAATTAATAATAATAATAATAATAAAATAATTAATTTTTTATAATAAAATTTATAATAAAAATAATAAAATTAATAATAATAATAAGTAGAAAATTTATAACAATAATTAATAATAATAATAATAATAGTAGTAGTAGTAGTAGTAGTAGTCACTATAACAAAAAGGGACATTTGGTGTCGTCTTTTAAACGACGTAGAAGCCAAAAAGACGTCGCAGAAAATCTTCTACGACGTCTATTAAAACGTCACAATAGACGTCGTAGATAGTGGTGTAGGTAATAGGTTTCTGCGACGTCTGATAGAAGACGTCGTAGAATGCTTAGCTATTCTGCGACGTTCATACAGACATCAGGAAAGAAGTGTATATTTTGCGACGTTTGGAGATAACGTCAAGGATTGTTTGTGTTTTAACGACATTTGGAAGACGTCGCAGAAAATAGATATTTTGTGACGTTTGATTCAACAGACGTCACGGATTGTAAAGTATTTATTAAATATAATTTTACCAAAAATTAATTTATTTAAAATAATTTTGGTAAATTTTGTTAATAATGTTTTAATATAAATTAGAATTGCTTGATTTGTTTTTATTGATCTGAATATTGGAATAATTTATAATTTAATCAAATTTAATTATTAAATTTAAAATTTTCAATTTTCAAAATCAAATTTAATTGAATAAATTTGATTTGTAATTGGGTTTTATATAAATTTGTTTTAAATTTTCAAAATAATTTTATTTAATTATTTCATAATTTAAAATTAAATTAAATATTAAAATAATATTTATTTAATAACTATTAAATATTATTTATGAAATAAATTTGTTTAATAATTCATCAATTTTTGAATATATAATCAATTTTAATAATTATTCATGTATAACAAGAATTGAATACATGCAAACAATTTATTATTTAATTGCAATTCCGAATATGTCATAAAACGATAATTAAAACGTCATAAGTGTTTAATATATCAATATGAGTACATGTTTACTCTAAACGAACATTATGTGTAGAATATAAAAGTTTCAATCGATCCTGCATTTCTTTAAATTGTTTAGTAATTCATCGACTTGAGATCGCACTCTCGACAGCTCTTTGACTCTTCTAATTGCCTCAAGTCTCTTTCGATCGAAGATTCCTCGGTCGAGGCCCAATTCTCATGCCAACAATGTAATCTGATCTAGTGTCCAGGACTTTGTCGCACACTTCATCCACTGTCATCGGATGACCTTGTTCTACTGAATGTGTCATTTTATGACACATTAATTCCTGAAAAAGAAAGAATTAATTACATACACATTCTCATTTAACAAATATTTGTGAATGAACTATGTATTCACCCATTTTGCTTTGCTTTCGGCAGTTGTCCATTGATCTTTACTTTCATCATAATGAGTGTGATACCATAGCTTCATCTGGTCACACTCTTCTCCATCCTTGTCACTCTATTGAAATAAAACATATAAGCAATTCTTTTCATAAATTTTAAATGTCAATCAAAGTAAAATATAATTAAAAAGATAGTAACTCACAATCTTATGTCGTATCGCTACAAAGGCCTTAGAGCCAGAGTTTGGTTGACATTTCACCTGAATCCTAGCCAGTTTGGCTTTTCGAAATTTTTCCTAATCATACACGTAGCAAAATCTATTATAACATCTATAAATCACAAATCATAAATACTAAAATATAATTAGTTATCAAAGAAGTTGTGAAATAAAGTTTTTTTATCAAATAAAAACTAACCTTTGTAGCTGATTGCTCCTAATACTCACATAAATCCATCCACTCCGCCAGTGTGACATTATGCAGCTTTACATCCTTTACGTGCTTAGTAAAATGCCTTTTTAAATTAGACCTTTGATCTTTAGACCTTAAAGCAAGAAACTTCTTCACAACAGCATGTATTTCGTTGTCAGTCCTCATTCCCTTGACTTCCAACTTTTACTGCAAAAAATTATAAGTTATTGGTCAACGCTTTAACCAAATGGAAAGCATTGGTTGGTCGTCCTTCAGCAGGGGAGATCTCTATCTCCAATCTTTTACCTATCGCCTTATTAATCTTTGCTAATCTGTGTCCTTTCGTGACACCCCTTGTTTTTTTACATCAGTTGTGGATCCTAAAATAGCAAAAGAATAATTTATAATTAGCATATAACAATGTTGATAAATCTAATTAATGTTAAGATCATACCTGCAGTACTTGCAGAAGAGAAGCCCACACCGGAAGGAATAGTGTGATTTACTGGTGTCTGATAATTAGAAGCTGGAGGCATCTCTTCAAAAGTTGACGGAGAGCTAATATTGCATCGCATATTCAAAATTTGTTCATACTTATCTCTAGGATGAATACTAGGCATAGAATTGACTTCTCTTGATGTTGCAGTACGATCAGAAGGTGCACGTGTGTGAGCTTGTGCCTGTGTAGGTGTAGATGCAGGTGCAAGTGTCTGATCTTGTGGTTGTGCACGAGCACATGGCTCATTAGCTGTACTTCCAATTAGCTGACGATACCGTAACTGCACTTGTTAGGTACTAAGGTACTTGGTGCAACTTTATTCTTCTTCTGGGTAAACCAGGTCCCATGTGATTCATCTACATTCACATCGACATTAGTGCATAAATCCTATGTCATTCACATCGACATCACTGTAAGCAAATTAAACATGTTATGAACCTATTTCATTAACCAAAAATTCATAAATACATAAAAGTCATTCCATATATTACCTGCTATATGGAGTAATGAAGAGATAGATGATTGTGTCTTACTATGTATTTGAATACAATCTGCAAAAACAATAGTTGAAAACAAGAACACAAGAAAACAAGAAACTGATTTTTAATGAAGAGCTTGATGATTGGGAATGTATACAATATGATGCCTATACCCTTGCCATGTATAAAAGAAGCACATGAATGAGAATTTAAGGATTAACTATTCAATGGCATTACACACATTTAGGAGAAAATAATATGTTAATATCTATTGTTCTATTGTTCTGTTAAAATGGCATTGTTGCATTCACTTTTAACATTGATGCATTATAGTTATGAACTTGTATTTGGGACCTAACAAGCATAGCTTTCCGATTCCATGTTCCTTCTCATTATAGTTAAGAACTTGTATCCTTCTCAACAGACTCTATTCATAAAACTAGCTTTCCAAAGCACAAGCCTAATCCTTCATCCTTAAATCCCATAAGCTGAAAAAAAAAAAATCTAAGAGATTCACAAATAAATCATACTTGGAGATATTTATTATACCTGCCTCATGATCAATTAGTATGAACTAGCTTGGTCTCATAAGCTCATTCCCAAAACCTCATTTCTTTTTTAGTTAATAACTAAGCACAAATTAAAAATAAGAGATAGAATAAAAAGGGGTTCATATTTCACATGTCAGCTTTGCAAATCTATATCAGTTATTCTTTCAATGCTAGTTTTCCAACCTTTGAAAGTCTCTTTTATTATGCGGTTACAAAAAGCTATCATATATGCTAAGCAGATAGATACAGAAGTGAGCTAGCACTGCTGAGACTGAAGCTGTTGATAATGCTTGGAAATTTTCTAATGCTTAAGGGTTCTCATGTTTCTAATGTTTTTAATTTCTCTTATTTGGCAAGCTCTAATGCTTAAGGGTTCTCTTGTTTCTAATGCTTGGAAATTCCATATGTTGCTAACCCTAATCTAACATTACGTGATTCTCTGACAAACTCAGGATATAGCTCTTCCAAGCTTCTCCATCAGAAGGATGAACCATGTTATTACTGTCACCTTTAGGCATATCATTATGCCACATCATTTGTTTAGCGGTCTTACTTGACATGAATAATCGTTGTAATTTAGACGTTAATAGAAAGTACCACAATACTTTATGTGGTATCTTCTTATCCCTACCATCATTAATTCTCCATCTTGATGTTCACACTGGAGACAACTTTCCAAGTCCTCATACTCTTTCCAATATAGGCAATAATCGTACTTACATGCATGTATCGACACATAACCCAAGCCTAGGCATAAATCTATATTCTGGCACTTCACCATGTAAAATCCAGCGGGTGTATGATTTGTCCATGCCAAATTGCATTAAATGTTCAAAAACATTTGTCTGAAATCTCTTATAACAATTCATATAACGTGCACAAGGGCATGAAATGTTACACTCCATCAAAATTCATAAACATTCTTACTCCATCAATGTATTCACAAGAAACCCTTACACTGTTCATCCAACTTTTGTCCATAAAACAACACATACCTATCAATTCAATCTAAGAATGAGAACATTATGTATTGTTAATAAGCGAAGGATGAGGAAAGGTTTACTACGTACCTAAATGAAGTAGTAGAAAAGCTAACTGTTAAAGTAACAAAACTAAGTTTTTTATAAACTACGTTTCTAAGAATTTTAGCTTTGCTCTACACATACTAATATGTATAATTTGTATTATTATTTGATAAACTAATACGGAGAACTAGGGAGAGTAATAAAAAAAGTCATAAAACAAATTAAGCAAAATATGACATTTCATTTCTCTATTTATGTATAAATGCAAGATCCTTACTTTAGCATATGTGTGTTTTTTTGCTTCTCTGCCTATGTGCTTTACTCAATTTCAATATCTGCCCGTCAGTCTCTACTCGCCAACATTAATTGATAATTTTATTTTGACAATTTTTAAATTGTCTCATTAAAACACCTAAAGCCCAACCCAACCAATCCTATTAATTTTTCTAAAATCTATGATGTCAACGTTCATCACTTACGATCTTACAATCAAGAACATAAGCATTCTTATTTTCAAAATCTTGTCTAGTATAATTGTACCCAATATAAAATTTTACATTACTCTGTAACTACTAAAGTCAATCATCTCATTAAAGATTTAATAAATGTTCATGGCCTCAATTTTGTTCCTTGAATCTATTATCTCTTCATTGAGTACAATTTTGTTTATAAGCTACGAGGACCTCTTAACACTCTCAACCCTCGTGCTCATGTAAAGAATGCGTATTCTTTTGACGCCTTTCATTATGCGCAATATGGGTGCCTTTCAATCAAATCAAGAAAATAAAAACTATTCTTTATGCTTATTTAATACTTATCTTCTAAAGTTTTCATTCTTCCCACACTATTCTTCATCAGCACACAAGGCTCCCCCTGTATGTCAGTCCTGATGAGCATTTATTGGATCACATCGTTAAAACTACTTGCGAATGGTGAAATTACTACCCCTAATGGTCGTTTAACTAGTAAATATTAAGGTGAACTTGAAGTTCCTATTGCTAAGAGATGAAACTAGGTTTTAAATCACAATGATTATTTTGTCATCTTAAATCTAATTTGCTAAATCACAAGTGAGATGGTTGTTTACCCTCGAATCAATGTAGATCAAAGATTATGGTAAAATAATCTAACATTATTAGACTTATAAGATAAAGTTTTTATAAAAAAATGACCCCTACCTTTAATTAGTGAAAAATTACACTAGAATGTATTCTTTAAAACATGCAAGTAAAATGAAGAAATGACTAGAACTAACTAGTGTCAAACATAAGAGGTAAAACTGGAACCGGGTCACTTGCTCCCTAAAGCATGTGCCACTCTGTTTCGATTAAGATCCATCTACACAATAAATGAGACAGAAAAATTGGATGAATAGATCTTAGCAAGTACAGAGTTAACACAAGCTTGCTCCTGCATTTTTGGAATAGGTGATCTGAACCCAAAATCTAAGATCCTTCGAATACTAAAATGAATGAGGTTAACCCTTCCTCAAATGAGTAACCTCAACAGAGGCTTATGAATCCTTACATTTAATAATGAGGTAAGTATCTAAGAAAAATTCTAAATCAATACATAAAACTTAAATTAATTCCATTTTTTAAATTTAAACTCTTAGTAATGACAACTTATATAAAAATATAAGACACCAATGACCCGATTGCAATTCTTGAATGGTTCTAGAATCATATACATATCATAGGAGTCAATTATATTCACTAACCATAACTTCTTCACTTGACGATCATTCTATCCTGATTCAGGAGTCAAATTTCAATCAATTGCAAAGAAAATAGTAACTAATCCATGTAGCCTTCATATGAGGTGAAGCAATGATTTCTTTTTACATGAGATGCCATTGGAGCCCAATATAGCATTAGGCTACAACAAGACATCATTCAAATCTCCGTTCTTGTTCAATAAATCATTAGGCTATTGGTTCAAAAAACTATAACAAGTTAGAAATGAGATATAAACACAATCCTAACTACTTTCACGACAGCCTGCAGGTAGTTCCAGTTTCTTCAACAATAGATAACAACGAGTTCACCATAGAATCAATATCTTACTAAAAAGACTACCAAGTTTAATTAGTCATCTAAAAGCAGGAGATGCAACTGAAAAAAAAAAACCAAATTACTTCCTAATGCCAATCAGTAAATGAAGGTCCAAAAGCAAGACTTTATCACCAAACCAACCGTCCAAAACATAGATCAGATAAAATTCTCAAGTTGTTAAAATCATAAGAGACGGAAGATCAATGACTGCCCTCAGAGGTAGTGACAATAGGAAGGATATCATCACTCGTGTATCTGATAATACGTGCATCTTGATTGCATCATTGGCAAATCATTGATCACAAAGGAAAAACACAACAGAAATATCACAAAAGTAGAATTTCTTTTCATAGCAGTTGCTCATATACAAAAGAAAAACATTCCAACTCATCAAAAAAGAACTCAAACAACAAAGTACATTCAAACCCAAAAATGCAAGACAATTAAGAAAAAAAAAACTCAGAGAAATGCATCAGAGAGATTCCCATTTTAGACGAAGTCATCATCCTCCAAAAAGGAGTAGCTGATGTCCCTGTCTATTTTATCATCACTTGCATTACATTGCCGCGGAAAACTTTTTTGTACTCGAAATAGTACTTTTGCAGCTCTGTTTGGTTTCCAGGAAATATACAACGTACCAAACAGAGCCAAGATCTAACGAATGTCCCAAGTAATCTCAAGAGTAAACACAGCATCAAGCAAGTGGAATCAAAACTTGAGTGCCTCAGAACAAATATTTTTTCATAGAAAAGTGAATCTCATAGTATATTTAACACCATCACAGGCACTTCCTCAACTTATTCTTCACAAACGCAGGCCCTAAACATCGATTAAAAGAGAAGCAGCCTAAACGGGGAAGACAAAGCGTACAAGGGAAGAGAAAACACACCTTAGAAGATAAACCCTACATAGAGTCGAGAAGCGGCTCTCAGGGTTTATATACAGAAAGCGAGTCTGTCATTTAGGGCTTCGTTTAGGGTTTACATGGGTCCCACCACATAAATTCATTTTATGTTAATATAGGCCGCCATATTCAGTATTTGTGTTGCAATTTGGATACGATGAATGGGTTTTTGATCAGTCTACTGAATTCGATTGCTAAACCGATCATGTTAAAATGTTAGATGGGCTGTATATATCTTATATATAAGCCCAATTTTCATGCGATGAACAATTGGGCCGAGAATGAAGGGAGAAAAGGACAAAGAAGCCCAAGGAATACGAGTTCAAGGTCATGCATGACGAGTCCAACACAAGACAAAAGGTAAGGTGAAGGTGCTCAGTGGAAAACAACAAAAGCCACAAAGAATGCTTGCCTTGCTCTATTAAAACCAATACCTTTTCAACTTTTCATTTAATTCGTCAACATCAGTGACAATGTCTTATAAGTCATATTCTCAATTGTAGTACCCTTGCCCTTCATGGGACTGCCTACATTTGATGTTGTGAGAAGTAGTTTCAAGAGTTCAGTTTAACAAACATAATTTATGTGTAAACGCAGCATAGTATCAAGGGGATGTAGCTCAGATGGTAGAGCGCTCGCTTAGCATGCGAGAAGTACGGGAATCGATACCCCGCATCTCCACTGAACAATTTTCATCCTGGCTTCTTCTTTTTGTACTCTCTACGGTCACTCCGCGGCTGCTAACTGATTATCCTTTATTTTGACTTCAAAATGGTTTTCTGAACTGTTTCTTTTCAAGTTTCAACACACAACAATATAATGACAGAAGATGAGAGAGTAAACCTAGTACGAATAGGCAGACATACATCATCAACATTAATTTCAATCGTACCGTGAGTAGGAGGTGTTGGTTGGCACTTGGCAGTGCAAGTTTGTGACAGCAGCACCATGACACATAAACGGACAACAAAGGAGAAATCAAGTTTGCCATGGATGCTTTCATATTCATTGAGCATCCACTTATTCAATTTTTGTGGATCCTATTTATTCAATGTATAGATACTCGTCGTTGTAGTTATGGAATAATAATATCAGGTGATCATGACATGTTCCAGTAAAAGACACAAGTACAGATAAAGCACTAAGCAAAGAAGTAAACAAAGGAGTTTTAAAGTATCGAGATAAATGATTTTATTGAAAAGAACACAAAGTGTTTTTGCATTTGCTCTGGGACTGTTCGATTCAAATTTGTAACCGAGGAATTCATTCTCAAGAGACTTAAGGATATCAGCCTTAACGCTGCGTTTGGTTGCGATAGCCCAAGAATGCGCATGTAACGTAACGTTACGTAATCTTAATGTGTTTGCAGGCAGTGGTGTTTGGTTCAAGTTAACATAATGTAGAAAATCGTCTATGTCTTATGGGCAGAATGTGTTTAGTTGCAGGGGATAGTAAACAAATATAATACAAATGACGAATATGCCAATATGATTAGAAATATGTAATTCATTGATACTTTTACTATGAATAGTTTGTATTAGTTCAAAAATAACTTGGAATAATAATAACAATTTGAAATTAAACATTAATAATAATTTTATGATTATTTTAATAACAATAATAATAATAGCCAAACATAAATAAGTTAAAAATGTTTAATAATAATAAATTTGAATAATAATAAATAATTTGTAATAATAATAATTAGACATAGGATAAATTTTATTAACATAATATTAATTGTAAAGAGAAAATGGATGCGTACTAATATAATACATGTACGACTACTAGTATTACTAATAATAATAATAATAATAACAATAATAAACAAATGATAACAAAAACAAAGTTTATAATACATTTAATAATAAGAATAATAATAATTGTAATAAGAAATATATTATAATAATATTGATAATACCAATAATAATAATATTAATATTAATGATATTCAATACAAAATTAATAACAATACTATCAACATACATTCATATACATCATCTAAGCATTCATAGAATTACTTACATAATAGGTTCAACATACATTCATATAAGTAATTACATGATAGGTTCAACGTTCATTGAAAAAAGACATTTAAATACTACTGTTCATAATAACATAATTGGTTCATCATACATAAAGGCCTTAGAATTTATTAATAATGTGCAGAATAATCTTTCCCAAAATGACGCCAATGGCTATGAGTAAAAATTCATGATTCCTATCTTTGTTTGTCTGCAAAGGGGCAACTGCATTGAGTTGTTCATTTGTTGGTTGTGGGACTGCAGTCGGCATAAAGGAGGAGGACGCATTGGCGGTTGACACAATGTCTACATTGCGTTGACCCGGGTTATATGAGCCCATGGCAAAAGCATTTTGTGCTTCATCCAATGTCCGATACCCCTTGAATCGAGCATTCGGAAACCCCTCAGTTGCTAATCTCACATCATCCCAATTGGTAAAAATACCAACTTCACGTCTAGCAAATACGACATAAAAATTGATAGAACCTATTTCTTTTCATCCTCTCATTAACAACTCTATTGTAGAGGAAGAAAAAATAAAGTATGACCATCAGGTAACTACCTGAAAGATCTTAACCTTAAACGAGAAGAGATCCAAAGCCTTCCGAGCCTGACTTGTGATGTCCTTTCGCAAGATTAATATCAGACTACTCAAAGTTTCTTTATTTACAATCTGAGCAAAGAATGAACCGAATTGCGCTAACTTTAATGACAGGAGGTCCACAAAAGATTACCAAGATTCGCAATTGGCCATATAAACAAAAATTTCTAAGATGAAAATCGATTTGACTTGAAGAACTCCAAGGTTGGTTTAGAAAATCTAAACCGTAATCTACAAAATCTAAATAGGATGCAATATTTCATTAATCTTCAACCAACATTTCTACAATATGCAAAATAACTAGTAACAAAATGAAGGAATTTGATAGAAACCATGTAACAAGAAATGCATAAATATTATATAGAGATATATAGAGATAAGAGAGCCAAAACATTTTGCAACACGTAAAAAGGATGTAACCAAAAGCCCCGTAACTTACTATTGGCATCATTGGAAAAATATCCAATTCGAAGAGTTCCATTACGAATCGCTTAGCATTCACAACGTAGAACAGAAAGGGAAAGTTCTGCACACCGAAGCACACTTTTAATGATAGCAAAGAATTTCACTTCCACACATTTTACCAAGTTACAATCACATGATTGCCAATTAACTTGTGAAAAACTAAAACAAAAAGAAAATGCGTAATCGGTACTATTTCAGTAAATATATACATATGTACCAATAGTACAAAATGGGAGAAATGTGCACAAATCGATACAAAAGATTCTATGATAGAATGTGAATTGTCGAGACTTTGTGGCTATACACCCCATAACAACCAAGACTTGTTAAGGAGTATAGTGATGATAAAACAAAAGGAACTGATAAAAACCATAAAAAATAAAAAATAAAAACTTAAGGTTCCCATGTAACAATTATTGGGAAGAAAGAACCAAATATCCAAGTTATGTTGAAGTTCCACTATTTTGGATCAATAAAATTCACTCAAACTGGTACCCAAAAGCTCAAAATGCAAAAAGATAAAAACAAAATTTCCTTCCAATGTTCAATTTTCTGACCATACAATCAAGAAAACAAACTACAAAAAATAAAAGCAAACCCAGAAAAACTCCTACCCTTCTTGAAGAATCTAACTGGAGACTGGCAGAGAGTCTGAGGCGATCGACGTCTGGGCTCGGACCATAAATAGCTACAAACTCTTCCAAAGACATGTCAATCTCCAGAGACACAGAGTACCCTCCGCCTTTCAACATCTCGAGCACAGTTCTTCGTGCAAGGTAATATCTATGAGCCTCTGTGTTGCCCTCTTGGTGTAGCCGACAAGCACTTCCTAAGCGAGTCCATGTCCATGGCACTCTCATCATCTCCACGAGTTTCCACTCCATTAGCTCTCTCATCACGATTCTCTTCCATGACCGATTACAAGGCATGTGAAGACATAAGCATCAAACTTATCTCACACATCCAATTCCATAACTCAAAGCAACAAAGAAGATGAGGAACACCAGTACTCAACATCATCTTCGCAAGATGAATTATGATCTTATTAAGCCAACTATACTACAGCCTCAAAACAGAAAGGTAGTTGCAACCCATTGTAAACCACGAAGATTGACAGTAAGGTAAAAAAATGGGGATCTAAGAAAAATTACATATGGAAAATAGAGGAAGTGAAAGCCAAAATATCAAAGAGAAGAACAACCAAAGCAGCTAAAACTCATAAAGATATAAACAATACCGATTTGGAAACCAAATACCCGAATCATACATGGGTGTATTCGATCATTAAAACAAAAAAATTTAACATAAAACACAGCCCACCATAGATCTACGCATAAAAGAACTCCAGATCATGGAATCAAATTCAATCCACAGATCGGACGCACGCCAAATTCACTGGATCTAATCAAATTCCATATATCATCAAACTAAATTAAAAATCCAGATAGAGCAAGATCAAAACTTACACTTTTTAGAGCACACTTTAAAGATCGAAGAGGGATGGGTACAGAAGTTGGAGAGAGACGAAGAACGAACAGAGTTTTGCTGCTGGCTGGAGGCTTCGCCACCGGCAAGAAAGTGACGTTCTCGACACCGCCAGAGTTGGGTCGACAGAAAAGAGACGCAACGTGTGGATCGACACCGGACGACGATTGGTTCGACGGTTGAGGGAGACGGCGGTAGAGAAAGGTAGGCCTAATCTTGGACAATCAGACGATTTGTTTGTGCGACAGGGATGTAATGACCCCTGTCCTACGGTTTTAAGGTAAACAGAAATTGTTGTCTCTGTTCACTGGGGGCAGATGACAAAAAGAGGGAGACATCAGCCAAACAACTTCAAATGACAGGATTTTTATGTTTTGTGCACCGTCCCCGATGATGGGGATGGCAACCAAACGTTACGTAACTTCCAAGGATGGTAAGTCATACAGCTGTTATGAACCATTATCTGGTTTCTAAATCTCGAGTGAATATATCTTCAACATACGTCCAGTGGGCGTTTCTTTCTGGTCGGGTCGACTGCATTAGGTCCAGGCCCAGTCTGCGATCCACGACCCATTTATGAGTGAGAGACTCCCATGCATACGTGAAGACCTAAACCTAGCTATTGCTTCATATATAAGGTACAATTCTACCATAACAAAGGTACGAACAATCATAACCTTAGTTTTTTTTTCTGCTTACAGCGATCTCACCTTCACAAAAAGACTAACTTGAGCATCGGAGGGGCTAATTGGGACACAACCCCCGACGTGCCTTCTTTGTTTTGCAGGAATTCCACACCGAAACTCTTACGTGAAGCAACCGACTCATGGATCTAAATAGCAACGCATACCGGCGTAATCGACAGTAACCAATTGGTGCCCACCGTGGGCCCGACTTTAGGCACCACGCCCGTAAACACACAGATTAGTCAGCGGCCGCGCTAACCTCGATGTATTCACCGTCGCGCCTTGGCGTTACAAAGGGTAGGTTTACAGCTACCTGCGACCCTGCCGCCCGCACATCATCTCTCCTGCACAGAATCTTCAGACCTGAATGATCAACCGCAACCTCAAGACTTGGAACAAGAAGAACAGAGCTTAGTTTTGGAGGATAACGCTGTACGCAATACGCGCCCGAATCTCCAACACCAACCGAACGCAGATCCTCCTATGCGAATACACGCCACTCTTACCCAAAGGCAGATTGAGGAAGCGGCTGATCTGTTGATTCACCAGATTTTACAATCTCAACCGGCACAACAGTAGCCGCCCGCACGACAGAACGCCAATACAAATGACCGTCGTGAAGTGAGAGGTCGATTCAGGGCCCGAGGCGACAGGAATGTCGGGCAACAAGATGACCGACCGGTAAGAGTCGTTAATATGATATTTGGTGGAAACGCAACGGGGGGATCCACTGCTAAAGGAAGAAAGAGATATGCCAAACAAGTCGACAAAGACTCGCCAATCAAAAGAAAGAGAGAGATCGACGGGATGATATCGTTCGACGAGTCCGACCTTGATGGTATAAGCTGTCCTCATGATGACGCGCTCGTCGTAAATCTGAACATGGACGGCAACGAGGTGAAGCGGGTGATGATTGATACGGGCAGTTCGGTCGACTTGTTATATTATGAGGCCTTCAAATAGATGGAGGTACGCAAAGGTCAGCTACTACCTATAGACGGACCTATCAAAGGGGTAATTGGAACCTCAGCCTACCCGTTCGCCCGAGTTTACTTAAAAGTGAAATTCAGGCAAAGGCCGTGTCAAATAAAGAGGGACGTTGAATTCCTAGTCGTGAAGTTCCAAGGGGCATACAATGCAATAATCGGACGAGCTACCCAGAACGCCCTCAGAGCGGTCGTCTCCACCTATTACCAAGTGATGAAGTTTCCAACGCCCCGAGGAGTTGATGTTGTTAGAGGTCAACAAAGAATCGCTAGAGAATGCTATTTGGCAGAAACTAAAACATTAGACGGGGCGGTGGTATTGACGAGCTCTTCGACGTGAGAATGATGAAGAAATGTAAAGATTGAATCCGTCAAGAAACACAATGAGTCGATTGATGAAGCGGATGACTCCAAATTCACGAATCTAGGTTCCGAGCTTCAGAAGGACCTGGTTAAAGAAATCACAGACTGCTTGGTGGAGAACAGGTTGATCTTCGCTTAGGTACCGAGCGATATGCCCGAAATTTCTCGATCGGTCGCTTCGCATTCCCTTGGCATTTGACAAGATTACAAGCCGGTTAGGCAAAAGAAACGATGGCACTACAAGGAACGACAGGAGGTGATCGAGAAAGAAATAGAGAAATTGCTCAGAGCCGGATTCATCCAAGAAGTCAAGTACCCTGAATGGCTTGCCAGTGTGGTGTTAGTGAAGAAGAAAAATGGGAAGTGGAGAATGTGCATTGACTTCACTGACCTGAACAAGGCATGCCCAAAGGACAATTTTCCTCTACCAAAGATCGACCAGCTAGTAGACTCCACCTCCGGGCATGAACTACTCAGCTTCTTGGATGCTTTCTCGGGCTACCATCAAATTCAGATGAGCCCCGAAGATGAGGAGAAGACTGCCTTCATAACTGACCAAGGCACGTATTGTTATCAAGTAATGTCGTTCGGCTTAAAAAATGCGAGGGTCACTTATCAGCGACTCGTCATGGAGGTCTTCAAAAAATATATCGGTCGATCTGTCGAAGTTTATATAGATGATATGGTGGTCAAAAGTAAGATGGCCGCGGAACATGTGAGGGACCTCAGAGAGGTCTTCTAGACCCTTAACAGATTTCAGATGAAGTTGAATCTGGAAAAGTGCATCTTCGGTGTGTCATCAGGAAAATTCCTGGGATTCATGATTACTTAACGGGGGATTGAGGCTAATCTAGAGAAGATCGAAGCCATCATCCAAATGCCCTCACCGCAGTGCTTAAAAGAAGTACAGATATTGACTGGTCGGATAGTCTCTCTAAGTAGGTTCGTTTCCAGATTGGGAGACAAATGCCTCCGATTTTTCAAAATTTTGAGGAAAGCGAATGTGACCCAGTTCCAATGGCCGGATGAATGCGAGAAAGCTTTTCAATACTTAAAGCAATACTTGTCTAGCCCACCTATCCTGCAAAGCCCGGTTGAGGGGGTGAATCTGATTTTATACTTGGCAGTTACGGATGGGTCGATCAGCGCAGTACTTGTTCGATCGGAGGGAAACAAGCAACACCCTATCTACTACGTCAGCAAAGTGTTGACCGGACCAGAAACGTGATATGCGCCTATAGAAAAACTAGCCCTCTCCTTGATAATGGCGGCTCGGAAGCTAAGACCCTACTTCCAAAGTCATACCATTGAGGTATGGACCGACCAACCCCTCAGGCAGTGCCTTCAAAAGCTCGAAAGTTTGGGCCGACTAATAAAGTGGGCGGTAGAGTTGGGAGAGTTCGACATACAATATAAGCCTTGGAAGACGATTAAAGCACAGGTGTTGGCGGACTTCATCGCAGAAATGAGTCAGCCTAGCTCGCAGGATGAGCAATACCCTGCCTGGAGCTTATTCGTTGACGGGTCGTCCAATACTGAAGGATGCGGAGCAGGAGTGGTATTAATCGACCTGCATATGGAAGAAGAGGTAGAGTACGCCCTTCGGTTGGAATTCAAGGCCTCTAATAACGAGGAAGAATACGAGGCTACGATAGCCGACCTCCAATTGGCTAAGGAAATGGAAATAAAACATCTCAAGGTGTACAGCGATAGCCAAGTAGTTGTTGGCCAAATTACTGGACAGTACGAAGCAAAGGGGAGCAACATGATCAAGTACCTGGAGCTGGTAAAGCAGGAGTTAAGCAATTTCGAACAGTACTCGATCAGCAGGATAGAACGAGCTCAAAATGCAAAAGCGGACGCGCTCTCCAAAATGGCTTCCGACCGCGATGCTATAAACAATGTTCTGGTCGAGCGACTAGACCGACCTAGCATTCAGAAGGCCAAGGATGTTCTCGACGTAATTACCGATCGATCGAGTTAGATGGAACCGATCACACGGTACCTTTTAGAGGGAACACAGCCAGAAGAAGAATCGGAGGCCAAGAAACTGAGAATAAAGGCGACCGACATAAATCAATTATGGTCGATCGGTCGCCAAGACAAGATCCTTGGGACCATAGCTCGGCCTCGACATAAATCGACTACGGTCGATCGGTCGCCAAGACAAGATCGTTGGGACCATAGCTCGGCCTCGACATAATTCGACTACGGTCGATCGGTCGCCAAGACATGATCCTTGGGACCATAGCTCGGCCTCGACATAAATTGACTACGATCCATCGGTCGCCAAGACAAGATCCTTGGGACCATAGCTCGGCCTCGACATAAATCGATTACGGTCGATAGGTCGCCAAGAGAAGATCCTTGGGACCATAGCTCGGCCTCGACATAAATCGACTACGGTCGATCGGTCGCCAAGACAAGATCCTTAGGACCATAGCTCGGCCTCCACATAAATCGACTACGGTCGATCGGTCGCCAAGACAAGATCCTTATGACCATAGCTCGGCCTCGAAATAAATCGACTACGGTCGATCGGTCGCCAAGACAAGATCCTTGGGACCATAGCTCGGCCTTGACATAAATCGATTACGGTCGATCGGTCGCCAAGACAAGATCCTTGGGACCATAGCTCGGCCTCGACATAAATCGACTACGGTCGATCGGTCGCCAAGACAAGATCCTTGGGACCATAGCTCGGCCTCGACATAATTCGACTACGGTCGATCGGTTGCCAAGACATGATCCTTGGGACCATAGCTCGGCCTCGACATAAATTGACTACGGTCCATCGGTCGCCAAGACAAGATCCTTGGGACTATAGCTCGGCCTCGACATAAATCGATTACGGTCGATAGGTCTCCAAGAGAAGATCCTTGGGACCATAGCTCGGCCTCGACATAAATTGACTACGGTCGATCGGTCGCCAAGACAAGATCCTTAGGACTATAGCTCGACCTCAACATAAATCGACTACGGTCGATCGGTCGCCAAGACAAGATCCTTATGACCATAGCTCGGCCTCGAAATAAATCGACTACGGTCGATCGGTCGCCAAGACAAGATCCTTGGGACCATAGCTCGGCCTCGACATAAATTGACTACGGTCGATCGGTCGCCAAGACAAGATCCTTGGGATCATCGCTTGGCCTCGACATAGATCGATTACGGACGATCGGTCGCCAAGACAAGATCCTTGGAACCATCGATCGTCACTGACTTACGCTCGGCCGAGGATCTTAAGACAAAATCTCAAATTGTTCGGCTCTATTATCACTCGACCTAATTCATCCGGTCATCGCACTTCGAGCGCATTCTTTCGCAACCTACTATTCGAGGGGAGAAACATTCAACACGCCAAAAAACAATCAGAAATGAGTTTTTATTTCTTGACGCAAAAGGTTCTGGCCACAAGCTCGACTGGATGGGCCTTACACAAAATGAATCAATCATTCTCATTCTTTCGGAGGAGAAGTAGGGCCAGTAATGGGAACAACCGGGTCAGCGGAGGAAGGGTCGACAGTAGGATCCGAAAAAGGAAGAGAAGAGCGGGCGATTGGATCAAGAGGAGCTGGCAGCAAGGAGACATCCTCTCCTTCTCCTTCTTCTGAGCTCAGATCCAACTCCTCATCCGGAACAACGACCTGCTCCACCAAGGCCCTCTCCTTCATTCCCTCCAACGAAAGGCCAAGAGCAGAAGCGCTGCTCAAGATAATCTTCAAATGAAGGCGCCCACCCATCGGGAACGGGATCTCATGGCACTTCTTCAGACCGAAAGGTTACGTCGCAGCGAGCTCTAGGCATTCCGCATTTAGATTTCTTCTTCCACCGCTTGATCGCCTCGATTCTTTGCTTTTAACAGAGCATCCCAACTTCAACACCTCCTCGATCCTCAAGGCTTGCCTTCCACCGCGCATGACAGTCTTGGAGGAACTTCTCTTAAGCTTCCTCTCCAACTCCAGCTTCCCTCCAAGACCTCAGACACCTTGATCACTCGCCTTCACGCAATCACCCCGATCCTCTCCTCCTCCCAGTTTCAAATTGAGCTTTCAAAGCACTCATCGCTTCCTCCCGAATCTTCTTCTCCTCCTAAAGAAGAATTACGAGCTCAAGAAGGTCTCTCCCCTCTTTCACCTCTGAAAGCTCGTCCTTCAAAGCCTTCATCTGCTCATGAAGGTCCTGAACTTCCCGGTCCAGACCCTCCAGACGCTGCACCAGCGCGAAGGACATCACCGAGCTCCGTATACATCTACGAAGGAGTTGAGACCCCATCTCCTGGTTACTCTTCTTATCCATGTTCTGCTCGTCCACAGGGGGAGTAATCCTCTCAGCAATGTGGCGGGACACGTCGAGGTCCCCAATCGAGGAGGTTCTAGCCAGCTTGATCAAAGACTCCCACTCCCCGGTGTTGGTTACCTGACCTTTACCCTTGCCCTTCTTCCCCTTCTCCTTCCCGACTCGACCAGACGGGTCAGATGGAAGATCATGGAGTCAGACCAGTCTTCTCCTCTTAAGAGGAGGCTCCACTTCTTCCTCCTCCTCCTCGGCCAAGATCGCTCGGCCCGTACTCGCCGGTATGATCGGCAATAACGCCGACTCCGCAGGACTATCCTCAACAGGGGAAGGGGCCAGAGACACTGCAGAACGACTGAGCTCCACCAGCAGAGCGGAACCTTCACCAGTCTCCGCCTCTTTTCCCTTCTTTTGTCCCACGGCCTGTTTTTTGGATTTAGGGGGAACGGCGGGCCCGATGTAATCCTCTATTCTCACCATGACTGTACAACAATAAAAACAAGTCAGAAAGGAAAACCAATGTTCAAAAACGCAGTAAATAACTAGACTACGTAGGGTCAACCAGACGAGGCAGCTTCCTCTCCTAGCCTGCTAATCCGTGGTGGGGGGTCGAGAAGAAAAGAATCGGCCGAGGCCCCATCGAAATAGCCCTGGACGAGCCGAATGAAGTCGTATCGACCGAGCACTTTTATACGACTAACTACTATCCACTCCTCCCTACTAAGGGATACGCTCGACACGTCATTCCACTTCTCTGCTAAAGGATACCTCCACGGCCGAGACTTGGAGGAGAACCCTGGTGGCTTCACAAAGAAATACTTCGTCCGCCAAGAAGAGACCTTTGAAGCTGTCCCAGCCGGCCGATACCGAGCATCTCGGTATTGCAGAGAAGGGATCCTGGCTCTAGAGATCGAACTCTGACTCAGTCTTAAGAAATGGCGCAGGACGCCAATCGAAGGAGGGCAGCCGAACTGGTGACACAGCAACGCCAGACCGTTAATGAACCTCCAGCTATTCGGAGGAATCTGGCTCAGCATTAGCTGATAGGCCGTGCACACCTCGTCGACGATCGGGGCGTACGGAAGCCTCATACTACCCACCGAGAAAAAACTATCGGAAACGACAAAATATCTACTCAAGTTGCTGTGGATACGCTCGTTCCCTAGAGCGGTACCGGGTCCCTGTGACACGGGATGTTATATCCGATAATCGATCGATTCGGGCCTTTACGGTCATCATTGATACATTTCTTGGTGGCACCTCCACAACCAACCCATCTTTTCTCTCTCTCGTCGATATTTCTTCAACACCTTCTACCAAACTTCTGGAACTGGCAGTCGACATGTTTACCAAGAAGAGACTTTTGAAAATAAAAGCTTAGAGGAAGAAGGGCGTACCTATTTAGTGAATGGAGAAAGGGAAATCGAATGGCAGTTGACGGAAATTTCCGGGAACTAAGGGTAAGAAGGAACAAATGAAATTTAGGGTTGTTCGAAATTCGGAGTGACGTGACAGTTGAAAGGACTTACGGGATAGCTGCACAACGGTTACAAGGACTATATGTTTCAGATTCTGAAAAACTGTCAGAGGGCACGTGCCATCAAATAATAAATGCCCCAAGTACTTTCAAGCGCTCGCTAATGATGACCCTCGACCTACTCTAGCGCGAGCTATCACGCAATAAGCGCCAATGCCAACCGATTGGGACACTCAGTCGGCCAATCTCATTACAGGCTGTCACGCAATAATGGAAGCCGATCGATCAAGACACCCGACCAATCGAGCAATCTCTATGCAGATGACCGCACGCGGCATCCTAATGCTCGACGGACCGACCTCCTTACGAGCTATCTTACGAACGAGCAGTAAGATCGCGAACGAGCAGTAAGACCGCGGACGAACTGCAAGATCGCAGACGAGCTACAAGACCCAAATATACTCCTTCGATCCTTCTATTCGCTCAGACTTGAGGAGTAGGGGGGCTTATGGTCGGGTCGACTGCATTAGGTCCAGGCCCAGTCTGCGATCCACGACCCATTTACGAGTGAGAGACTCCCATGCATATGTGAAGACCTAAACCTAGCTATTGCTTCATATATAAGGTACAATTCTACCATAACAAAGGTACGAACAATCATAACCCTAGTTTTTTTTCTGCTTACAGCGATCCCACCTTCACAAAAAGACTAACTTGAGCGTCGGAGGGGCTAATCGGGACACAACCCCCGACGTGCCTTCTTTGTTTTGCAGGAACTCCACACCGAAACTCTTACGTGAAGCAACCGACTCATGGATCCAAATGGCAACGTACAGTTCAGCTAGAATCCGGCAGAACCACTTTCGTTTAACAAAGACATCATGGTGCAATTATAGATTGAAATGAAGGCATGGTAACTATAGCATGAATCGTTTAACATACATCAAATGCTATGAGATTGAATACTGCAGAAGTTGTAGGTTTCTTAAAAGTATCAGTAAATCTAGAGAAATATAAAATGTTGTTTGAATTTTTGAATGTTCACCCCCACGATCTATTTACAGAGATGCTACATCTGCATAACTAAAGATAAGGTAATAGAAATAAGGAAGACAACAAATATGAGAAGTTTGGAATGGCAAGAAGCCATTAGAGGCAAATATGAGAAGATGTTGAGATGCTAAGATGGAGATCTGCAAGGAGTGGAAATGTGGAAATGATATATTTCCATATTTTCATTAATACCCTCCCTCAAACTAATGTTACGTGTCACGGAGCATAAGTTTGGATACTAGGAAATTGTGACGATTCCGTGACATAGCCTTGGTAAGGAGGTTGGCAAGTTGTTCATGTGTAGAAATATAGGATAATTAGATAATTTTGTCTTCAACCTGTTCACGAATGTAGTGACAATCAACATCGATTTGTTTAGTATTTTCATGGTGCACAAGATCGGTGGCGATTTGAATGACGCTTGTGTTGTCACCGTGAAGAGTAGTGGGCTGTAAGAGAGGTTGATTTAATTCTCCTAATAAGCGACGAATCCACACAATTTCAAAACAAGCTACAGACATTGCTCGGTATTCGACCTCAGTTAAAGATTTTGATACTTTTGTTTGTTTCTTGCATTTCCAAGAAATGAGAGAAGTGCCTAGAAGCATGCACCATCTTGTAGTAGATCGACGGGTTAATGAACAACCTGCCCAATCGCCATCAGCATTGTTGGCCTCCAAATTCTTTTCTTATTGAATAAACATGTTTTCATTTTATTTTTGAGGTTTTGATTTATTAATTGCTTTTGGTTAGAGTTTAATTAGCATGTCAATGATTGGAGGATTTTATTACTTAGATTGATGGAATTAGAAGTTTTAAATGGAGAAATTAAGATTAAGTTGAAGTATAGTATGGTGTGAGTTTAATTGAAGAAATAAGAATATATAAGGGAAAAATGGGAAGATCACTTAAGGTTAAATGGTATAAGGCTTACAAGGATGGGTAGTTTGGTCTTTTTAGCTTCATTAAAAAGAAAGAATGAAACAAAAGCATTTTTTTGTCTTGTTTTGGAGAGAAGGAACGAAATTTTTGAAGAAAAGGAGAGGTGAGTTTCGGTTGAGAGGGAAAGAAGAGAAGAAGAAGAAGAACTTAGGGTTTCATCTTTTCTTTGCTTTGGAAGAGTGATTTTAAGAGTTTTTCAAGAAGGAAAAGAGAAAGAGGAAGATTTGATCTTCCATTAGAGACAAAGAGCAAAAATCGTGGGTGGAGATTCAAGGTTAGTTGTTTCAAATCCTTGGGAATTTTGAAGGAGTTTTGGTTCAAATGGCTTAGGAAAAGTATAGGTAGGAGTATTCTAGGATAAATTTCATGTCTTTTCTTCCTTAGGTTTTCTAATTTTAAGATCTCTTTTGATTTGGGTTTTTGTGATTGTGAAGAAGATCAAGGGAGGCAAGAGGAGCTTGTGGAAAAGCATCTTGAGCAAGTCTAAAACAAGGGATTTTAAGGTGGGTAACATCTTTATAATTGAGAAAATGAGCTAGTACATTTGTTTTCAATAAATGGAATTAAATGTTTTCTAACAACTTTGAAAATGTGTATTTATTACTCTTTAGAATGGTTTGAGAATATGACATGTGTCTTTTTCTTGTGAATGAATTGTGAGAACGTTTTCATATTGTGTTGATGATTGTAAAAAAATGTGACTTTTGGAACGAATGCAATGGTTATAAAATTGCTATCGGAAATGTGGCATTTTGGGCAATATGTTTGAAAAATGTGAAATGTATGCTTATATGGGTTTGTGGTGGTCCCTTAAGTGACTCATGTGCACTTGTCTATAGGCTTTTCCCGCCTGCTCGCTAGTGGCATGGAGCTCCTCACAGACTCCCCTAAGTACATGACTACACATGACCACTAGGCAGAAATGTGTAGTACATTCTATTTTGGATCCACCTGAGCCATTTTCGATGTGTTTATGTGACTATGTTTTGAAATCATTTTGATGTATTCGTTGTGTTGATTTGTAAATGGCTTGATAAGTTGTAAATTTTGGATCACATTGTGGCATGGTTGTCAATGTAGATTTTGCATTGGAATTAAATGATTCAAGGATTTTTGCTTGTTCCTTAGTTATAAGTATGTTACTCACGAGCCGTCAAACTCACTCCCTTTTTTCCTCCCATCCACAGGCGATGAGCAAGAAAATGAGTGACCAAACCGAGGTCAAGGCATCACTCCCGTTTGCTTTTTTATTTTGAAGCTATATTTGTTGAGTCAAAATGACTTTACATATATATGATTTTGATGGATAACAAAGAAAGAAGCAGAAAAACAGACGTAGACGCATAATAAAAGCAAACGCAGACGCAGATTAGAAAGCAGACGCAGAATAAAAAGCAGACGTGAAAAAATAGACGCAGACGCAGAAGTTGAAAAACAGACGCAGAATAAAAAGCAAACGCAGAAAAGCAGACGCTGATGCAGATTAGAAAGCAGACGCAGAAAAACAGACGCAGACGCAGAAAAACAGACGCAGACGCAGAAGTTAAAAAATAGACGCAGAATAAAAAGCAGACGCAGATGCAGACGTAGATTAGAAAGCAGACGCAGTAAAACAGACGTAGAGAAGTTGAAAAACAGACACAAAACAAAAAGCAAACGCAAAAAAACAGACGTAGACGAAGAAAGATAAGCAGACGCAAGAGTCAGTTCGAGTTAGCTACAGAAGCAAGATTCAAGAATCAAGAATCAAGAAGCAATTACAGACGAAGGCTATAAATATGAGTCGAAGTCGAAGATTGCAAAGTTAGAGAAAATTAGTTGAGCCAGTTGACTTACGTACACGAACGAAAAAAGCTTGTCAGTGAGATTTTTGTGCGAATTAGCCGAGAGCTAGTATTACTGTAACAGAGTTCAAACTCTTTTGTAAGAAAATAGTACAGATAGCCTGCAGAGGCTAAGAGTAAAATAATACTGAGTGTAGAGACCTGAGAGGCTCAGAAAGAATACTTGTAAATGTTGAAGAGATAGTGAAATCTCAGAAAGATTTCAGAAGACTGGACGTAGCCCACGGTTTGGGGTGAACCAGTATAAAATCACTGTGTCGACTTCTCTCTACTCTATCTTTCTTTAAGTTCAAATTTTTGTTATTACTTAGTTTTCGAAACAAGTTTCAAGTTTTGATTAATTTGAACTTACTGAAGTTTCTGTAAAAGAACTTGTTTTTAACAAAACAGTTTTGAAAGAGTTTTCAAAAAGAGGAATACACTATTTAACCCCCCCTTCTCGTGTATTCATTATCGTATTATAAGCATTGTACTAACGTGTGATTTACTTCAATATTTTGTAAACAAAGCATTAGTTGCATTTTTGGAGCAAAATTACTGTTCATGTGGTTTCTTTTCTTTGAAATTTGAATTTTCGAGACTTTAATGTAATGGGGCTAGAAATGCCCACTAAAGCTTTGTAAGAACTCATATTTTGATATTATTGAAATATATTCAAGTTTGATTGTGTTTTGTCGATGCATGTTCCAAAGGTTGCTTTGCATTGTTTTTGAAAATGTCCATAAGGGTAGCTAGGTTTGTGTATGCTGTTCTTTGAGGTAAATTCTGGACTGATATGAATTGAATTATATCAAGTAGCCTCTTGAAAGTTATAGAGGAATTTCATAGCTTTCCAACGATGTATAATATGTTATTTTTCGATGTGGGAGTTGAAAGATGTGAATTGTTGAAGTTGGGTGGTGCTGTCAAGAATGGCAAATTTCGGGACAGAAATTTTGAGTGCATTTTTTACCCTTATAGGGTTAGAAATTGTTCTTAGGGTCTTCATAGAAATTGTAGATTGCCTTTTTATCTTTCCTTTGATAGAAAATATGACATTTGTATACAATGGAGTAGAAAGTTATGATGCTTAGAAGTTCTGTTACTATTTAGGATGACTTTTTGCAGGTAGCCATTTTGAGGTGGATTTTTGACTCCCTTAGAGGCCAAATTGGTTTCTAAGTACTTCATGGAAGTTGTAGAGATTCCTTTTATATTTTTATTGATACCAAATTTGTAAATTTTAGAATTATGGGTCAAAAGATATGAATTTTGGAAGTTAGTTAGTCGAGGAAGAGGGACCAGGGGTCGCATGCGTTGCGACTGTGACCTGACCTCTCTCCATTCTTTTGGCCATAACTTTTTCGTCCGACCTCCGATTGACCTGATTTTTGAAGCGTTGAATTTATAAGACTTTCCTATACCTCTCCATAAGAAAAAAAATTATAGATTTTCATATTGATTTGAAAAATATGAATTGAACCAAAGTGAGAGGAATCAATTTTCAATTTAGACTCAAGACTTTTAAATTTTCAAATTTGTTCAGAAGTATGTGATTTGGGTATTTTTGTTGAGGTTTGGCTTGGTGAGAAATTCCTCCCTTGTGGGATGCGCGTCCAAATGTCATGTAGGACATCGGGCACGTGACTCGCAGGGTTGAGGTTTCAACACTTATGGTATCAGAGCGACTAGATTTAGATCCAGGTGTAGGATTATGTTTAGGGCTATCCTAAGCACGAAATGGGTAGGTTAAGTTATGAAATGTACATGCATTGTTTTAAATGAAATACTTGCATTATTTTAAATTGTTTTACATGCTTTGAAATTGTTTTATATGATTTGGACCGTTTTGCATACTTTGAAAATTATTTTTCATGAACTAAATATTTTTCAATGGTTTTATATTGAAGGAGTGACTATGTCGCCTCGGAATAGAACTCGAGGAGCTTTGCCTCGATCTAGCTCTCATTAGGGGAGCACGGATGAATCACATGTCCCACAAGACACGAGGACACACTCTGCTCCTGATTCGGAAACATCTAGTGTGTAGCACGAAGTGCCTCCCCCTCCTCCCCCTCCTATGCCTACTATGGATCCACAATTCTTTCAAGCCTTTTCCTAGGCCTTTACTTATGCCATGGGCCAAGGGTCATCAGCTCCGGTGCCAGCTCCAGTGGTTAGGGGCGGGCGGTATGATAAGCTTCCCAAATATGAAGCGGTAGATTTTAGCGAAACCACCAATCTTGAAGAGGCTGAAGCATGGCTAAAGAGGATAGAGAGGGTCCTAGTGCAGATGAAATGTGATGATGCAGAGAAGCTGGATTATTTAATCAGTTTGTTATAGGGGGATGTATTCCACTGGTGGGAATCTGTTGGAACCTGATCTCAAAACTGGATCCTAACCGAAAAAGCGGAAACAAAAATGAAAACGAACGGAAACTTCCGGAAACGAAAAACAGAAGCACAAAAAACGACAGCGAGAGAACGGATGCAATCAAAAGCGGAGGTAGCAAACGCACGCGGAAACAATGAAAGGCAAATAGAAACAAAAAATGAATTGCAAATAAACGGATGTAAATCGAAAGCGAATATGAAATCGAAAAGGATCGAAGGCGGACAATCAAAGTAAACGAATCGAAGCAAATCGAATCGCTTAAACGAAGCGAACACAAATCCGACATTCGAAAACAATTCTTGTAGACATACTAAACGTTCAGCGTTGGAAATCCTTAAGACATTCCAAAACCGGTATAATTTTTTTTTCTTTACTCATAAATCAAACTCATGCAAGGCAATCTAATTTCCTTTTTTTTGGAAATTATCCTCAACCCAATTCTCAAATCATACAAACTTTTTATACATGTAAACAATCCCAAAATTCATCTTTTAAACAATTTAACAAAATTTCGGCAGCGTATCGGCTGCATTTTTTAATGTTAGACCCCACACCCCACCCGTAGGTGTTTGCAGGTTATACTGCGGCGTGTGTTTGCGGGTGATACCGCGACATCCAACACAAATTGTTATTGTCCTCTTTGGTCAGGATTCAAACCCCTGACCTTCATAATTCATATTCCATAAACATATACAAACTTATATCTCAATTTCAATACATAAATCCATAGTTTACTTACATCATCTAATTCCATATTCTTACATAAACTCAATTCCATAGTTAATTTCAGCATTTATTAACAATTCGAAAAGAATACACTAACATCAAACTTTACACATAAATACAGAACATGCACAAATCAAACTGAAGTCATGAACGTCTTCCATCCGATCTCCTGCTCGAAAACCTGGAGATGGGGATGAAAAGGGGGTGAGCATTGGCTCAATGGTAAGAGGCGTGTTCTTAGAAACAACAAAACCTTGAGGGGTCACGAGTTCGATTCCCAAAGAGGACAATACTGATTAAGGTTGGATGCCGCGGTATAACCCGCAAACACACGCCGGGGTATAATCCCCAAACACCTACGGGTGGGGTGTGGGGTCCAACATTAAAAGGGCTCAATGGTAAGAGGCGTGTTCTTAGAAACAACAAAACCTTGAGAGGTCACGAGTTCGATTCCCAAAGAGGACAATACTGATTAAGGTTGGATGTCATGTATAACCCATGAAACACACGCCGGTATAATCCCCAAACACCTACGGGTGGGGTGTGGGGTCCAACATTAAAAAGGTGCCTTTTAATGTTGGACCCCACACCCCACCCGTAGGTAAAACCTTGAGGTTAGGGGTTCGAATCCTGACCAAAGAGGACAATACCAATTTGTGTTGGATCTTTGCAGTATCACTGCAAGAAACACACGCCGCAAAGATAACTCGCAAACACTACAGTGGGGTGTGGGGTCCAACAGAATCAGTGCCCCATAGTCAGGTTATGCCTCCAGTGCTGACATGGAGAGATTTTGGGGAAGTATTCAGGAAGAAGTACCTCTCCTGGGTGTATATCCAAGAGAAGGCTAGGGAGTTTTTAAATCTCACACGAGAGGATATGGCGTGGCGAGTATGAATCAAGTTCACCCGACTTTCTGTATGCAACTAACATTGTGGCAAATGAAGAAGACAAGTGTCGCAAGTTTGAGGGAGGTCTCCATCTGGGGATGAAGGAGAAGGTTCTTATTCACAACTTCTGTGACTACCAGCAGTTGGTAGATGTTGCACTCCAGGTTGAAAAGCTGGAGAATATCAGGCAAGAGGTGAGTAAGAAGAGGAAGGATAGAGGTAAATTTTCCAGAAAAGGGATGAGTGCTCCGATAGCTGACAGGGGTGAGAAGAGCTCCTGCACTCAGGGTTAGGTTGGCAGTAGCACCACTAATAAGAGCAAGTAATCAAGGGTAGTTTTAGTGCATGCCTCCTTAATGGGAGGAAATAACAGAGCAGAGAGGAGCAGAAACTTGAACCCCCAATGTGAGCATTGTGGGAAGCTGCAAAGGGGTGAGTTCTACAAATTTTTGGGAGCATGTTTTCGATGTGGAGAAAAGGGGCATATGATCAAGGACTATCCTCAGATTTCTAGAGAGGAAAGGTCACAGCTTTAAGCCCCAGAAGAGCAGAAACAGTGGGAACTAGGTCAGCTGCTGGGGTGGGCAACTCTGGATCTGTAAAGAAGGCTATTCCTCAGGGAAGACTGAGGGGTCAAGCACAAGCAAGAGTGTTCACCATGACGAGGGAGGAAGCTGCAGCCGCACCTGAAGTTGTCACTGGTATGGCTCAGCTATTTAATTTTGAAGCTTATGTTTTATTTGATTCTGGTTCCACCCATTCTTTTGTTTCTGCAAGCATGGCATTACTTGATGTGAATTCGGTACTTTTGGATAACTTTTTGATTGTTAGCACTTCTTTAGGGAGGAATGTGATAGTAAGTTGAGTATTTAGAGACTGTGAGCTCTTTATTGATGTATCTAAACTGGTCGAGTATTTAGAGACTGTGAGCTCTTTATTGATGTATCTAAACTGGTAGTGGACTTGCTACCTCTAGACCTAAAGAGGTTGGATGTCATTACGGGGATGGATGTTATAGAGAAGTATCGGGCAAAGTTAGATTGTGGCCTTAAAGAGGTGAAATTTGATCTGGGCAACGGTAAGAAGGTGACTTTCAGAGGGGACAGAAAAACACCACCACCAAGAATTATTTCGGCTTTATTAGCTGACAGAATGATGGGGAAGAGGTGTGAAGTCTTCTTGACGTATATTGTGGACACTAGTGTGAATGAAAACAGGTTAGAGGATTTTTCGATTGTGAGGGAATTTCCTGACGTGTTCCCAGAGGAATTACCTAGTTTGCCATCGGTGAGGGAGATCGAGTTTGTCATTGACTTGATTCCTGGAATAACCCCTATTTCTATACCACCATACAGAATGGCTCTGTTGAGTCAAAATGACTTTACATATATATGATTTTGATGAATAACAAAGGAGAAGAAAAAGCAGACGCAGAATAAAAAAAACATACGGAGTTGAAAAACAGGCGCAGAATAAGAAGCAGACGCAAAATGAAAAGCAAACGCAGAATGAGAAGCAGACGCAAAATGAAAAACAGACGCAAAATGAAAAGCAGACGCAAAATGAAAAAGCAGACGCAGAATGAGTAGCAGACGCAGAATGAAAAGCAGACGCAGAATAAAAAGTAGACACAGAATGAAAAGTAGACGCATAAAGAAAAGCAGACGCAAGAATCAGTTCGAGTTAGGTACAGAACTCAACTGATTAATCGTTTCTTTCAAGATTCAAGAAGCAAGATTAAAGATTCAAGATTCAAGAAGCAAGAATCAAGAAGCAGTTACAGACGAAGGCTATAAATATGAGTTGAAGTCAAAGATTGCAAAGTTAGTTGATTTGGTTGACTTACATATACGCGAACAAAAAAACTTGTTTGTGAGATTATTGTGCGAATTAGCTAAGAGCTAGTGTTACTGTAATAGAGTTCAAACAATTTTGTAAGAAAGTAGTACAGATAGCCTGCAGAGGCTAAGAGTAAAAGAATACTGAGTGTAGAGATCTAAAGAGGCTCAGAAAGAATACTTGTAAACGTTGAAGAGAAAGTGAAATCTCAGAAAGACTTCTGAGGACTGGACGTAGCCCACGGTTTGGGGTGAACCAGTATAAAACTACTGTGTCGAGTTCTCTCTGCTCTATCTCTCTTTAAGTTCAAAGTTTTGTTATTACTTAGATTTCAAAACAAGTGTTCAAAGTTTTGATTAATTCAAACTTACCGAAGTTTCTGTGAAAATATTTTTTAACAAAATGTTTTTGAAAGATTTTTTTAAAAAAAGGGGAATACAAAATTCAACCCCCCATTCTTGTGTATTCATATATTGTATTATAAGCATTGTAATAACGTGTGATTCACTTTAATTGGTATCAGAGCCTAGTATCCAAGGATCATTGTAGCAAATTGTGGATCAAAGATAATGGCAGAATCACATATATACATTGCAGAACGTGCCTCAGTCACTAGACCTCCAGCATTCAACGGAGAAGACTATCATTACTGGAAAGATAGAATGCGGCTGTTCATAGAATCTACTCATGTCGACCTTTGGGATGTGATAGAGAATGGACCATATACACCAATTGATGAAGATGGAAATCTTATTCCACGGACCAGATGGACGGCTGACCAAAAGGCGAGAATTCAATTGAACTCTAAGGCAAAATTTTTCTAGACGTGTGCCCTAAGCAAGAGTGAGTATGACAAAGTCCACGAATGCGACACTGCGAAGGAGATGTGGGACACATTGTCTATCGCTCATGAAGGCACAAATCAAGTCAAAGAATCCAAGATAAGCATTCTAGTGCACCAGTACGAGCTTTTCAAGATGAAAGAAGAAGAATCTATTGATCAAATGTTTGGAAGATTTCAAACAATCGTCAATGGATTGAAAGCCCTTGGAAGAACGTACAATAACCAAGATCACATTCAAAAGATTTTAAGAAGTCTTTTGAAGAGGTGGAGACCAAAAGTTGCGGCGGTGCAGGATGCTAAGGATTTGAGCGTGCTAAAGCTTGACGAGTTGCTTGGATGACTGAAGATTCATGAAGTAGAGCTCGATGCTGAAGACAAGCCTAAACGGGACAAGTCAATAGCACTGAAGGCCAGACAGAAGAATCACAAGACTCAAAGAAGGAGAAAGTCATTGAAAGCATTAAAGATTGAAGAATCAAAGAATGATGACACAAGTGAATCAGAACAAGAGTCAAGTGATGAAGATGACGAATTATCTTTCATTTCTCGGAAGATAAGACAGATGTGGAAGAAGAAGTCCAAAGGAAGTCAGCTCTTCAAGAAGAATTGCAAAGATGATGTTAAAGTAGAAAAGACATCTATCATATGCTACGAGTGTAATCAACCTGGACATTACAAGTCCGAATGTCCTACTCTAAAGAAGAAACCAAAGAAGAGTAGAGAAGGCAAGAAAAACATGATGGAAACTTGGGAAGATCTAGATTCATTAGAGTTAGAGACAAGTTTCGAGACATCTGAACATGCGAATATCTGCCTTGTAGCCGAGGAAGAAAGTGATGAGGAGGTAACTTCTAAATACGACAACTTGCATGATGCTTATTCAGAACTTTTAGAGGATTCTCATGCTATTCTGAAACAATATAAATTGTTAAAGAAGAAGTATGTAGAAAACCTTAAACATACAGAAGAAATAGAGAGAGAAAATATCTACTTATAGAAACAAATTGAGGAGAAAAAGAAAGTTGTAGATAAATCTAATGAGATCAATCAGTTGAAGCTTAGAATTAAGAGTCTTTCATCTGATTAACCTACCTTCACTGAGAGTACAAAGAAAATGAATGAGATGCTAGGAAAATATAGACATCCAAATGATAAAACCGGATTAGGGTTTACGGGTATTAAGTCTCATTATGATAGAAAGCCTTTTTCTCAAAATAAAAGGTATTTCCAATCACGTATTCACCAACAATCTAGTAAAAGGTATCAAAGGACTCGTTATGTGCATATTACTAACCAGAAAGGACCCATGAAAATATGGGTACCAAAGAGTAAAATAGTTTCTCCTGCAGATATCCTTCCTTGGAAGATGCAACAAGCACCATTGGTATTTAAACAGTGGTTGCTCGCAACATATGACAGGAAGAAGGTCTATATTCCTAGATCTTCAGTATAAGAAGGGAAGATTGGTGACTTTCAGAGACAAACAGCAGGGCAAGATAATTGGAATCGGTAAAATAGGTAAATATTCCTTTTCATGCATAGATAATGTACTGCTTGTTAATGGTCTGAAGCAAAATTTGATAAGTGTCAGTCAATTGTGTGACTTTGGTTTCTTAGTCATGTTCAATCAAAATCTTTGTGAAGTCAGAAACAAAGATAGGTCTATATTTTTTTTCTGCCAAGAGAAGAAATAATCTTTATAAAATTGATTTAGAAGAGTTTCAAAATCAAAATGTTTCATGTTTTTTATCTTCTGAAGAAGAAAAACTAATCTGGCATAAAAAGCTAGGTCATGTCTCTTTTAAACATATTTCAAAGATGGAAAAATATGATTTGGTAAGAGGCTTACCAAAAATGAGTTTCGACAAAGAATTTTTCTGTGAAAGTTGTTTGAAAGGGAAACAAGTTAAAACATCATTTTCTTCTAAAAATTTTGTAACATCTTCAAGACCTTTAGAGTTGTTACATATGGATTTATTTGGTCCAACTAGGACAATAAGTCTTGGCGGAAAGCAATATGGACTTGTTATTGTTGATGACTTTACTAGGTTTTGTTGGATATTATTTTTGTCACACAAAGATGAATCTTTTAAGTGTTTTAGGACCCTTTCCAGAAAGTTACAAATTGAAAAAGGAGTACCTATAGCCAGTATCAGGAGTGATCATGGTGGCGAGTTTGAGAATGAGAAGTTTAGATTATTCTGTGAGGAGAATGGAATTTTTCACAATTTCTCTGCTCTTAGGACCCCACAACTGAATGGAGTTGTTGAAAGGAAGAACAGACGATTCAAGAGATGGCAAGGACTATCTTTGTGTGAGATGAATCTTCCTAAGTACTTCAGGCGGTCGTGAATCTGACGTGTTGTATTCAGAATAGGATTCTGTTGCGACCTCTGTTAAAGAAGACTCCTTATGAGTTACGGAATGGAAGGAGACCGAACATATCTTACTTCCATCCATTCAGTTGCAAGTGCTCTATACTGAATACAAAGGAGTTGCTGGATAAGTTCGATTCAAAGACCTATTCAGGAATTTTTCTAGGCTACTCATCATCATCTAAGGCATTTCAGGTATATAACCTTATTTCAAAGACAGTTGAGGAAACCATCCATGTCAAGTTTGATGATCATTCCCAACCACATAAGGAAGATAACATGGAGAGTAAAGGTCATTCAAAGAACTTAGATGATACAACAGAAACTCCATCATCAGGAACTCAAGTAGACAAGGTTGAGGATATTCCAGAAACTTTTGGTTTAAAAAAGGATTGGAAATATAGGAGTTCTCATCCAGAAGAGCTAATTATCAGGGAGACCTCAGAAGGAGTTAGACAAGGTCTAAATTTAGAAGAGAAGCTAATATGGCTTTCATATCTGAAATAGAGCCTAAGAAGATTGAGGAAGCTCTTCAGTACGAAGCTTGGATTTTAGCCAAGCAAGAGGAGCTGAATCAATTTACTAGGAATAATGTTTGGTCCTTAGTTCCAAAACCCTCGAAGAAATCCATTATAAGAACCGGATCGGTTTTTAAAAATAAGTTAGATGAATCAAGTAGAGTGAGTCGGAATAAAGCTAGATTAGTAGTGCAAGGCTATAATCAGTAAGAAGGAATAGACTACAATAATACATATGCTCCAGTAGCAAGACTTGAAGCTATTAGGATATTGTTGGCATATGTTGTTTGTCATGATATAAAGCTTTTTCAGATGGATGTGAAGAGTGCTTTCCTGAATGATTTTATAGATGAAGAGGTGTATGTTAAGCAACCTCCTGGTTTTGAGGATGTTAAGAATCCATATCATGTCTATAAACTTCATAAAGCTTTATACGGCCTGAAACAAGCTCCTAGAGCTTGGAATGATTGTCTAAGTACTTTTCTCTTAGAGAGTGGGTTTAGTAGAGGTCAAGTTGATAAGACGCTTTTTAGAAAGGATTATGAGAATGAGTTTATTTTAGTACAAATCTATATTGATGATATTATATTTAGTGCTACCTCAAAGAAGTTATGTATGAGTTTTGAGAGTCTGATGAAAAATGAGTTTGAGATGAGTATGATGGGTGAGTTAAAATTCTTTCTTGGGTTGCAAGTTAAGCAAACTGAAGAGAAAATCTTTATCCATCAACAAAAATATTTGAAAGAATTGTTGTGTAAATTTGATATGAATAATGTAAGGCCAGTGACGACTCCGATGCATCCTTCGAACCTTTTGTCGAAAGATGAACTTGGTAAGAAGGTGGATCAAACCGTGTATAGAGGGATTATCGTCTCTTTACTTCATCTTACAGCAAGCAGACCTGATATTCTATTCAGTGTATGTTTGTGTGCAAGGTTTCAGGCTGATTCTAGAGAGTCTCATTTTATTGCTATTAAAAAGATTATGAGATATCTCGCAGGTACTACTAATCTTTGCTTAATGTTTGAGAAAGGTAAAGATTTCAGGTTAATCGAATATTGCGATGGGGACTATGCCGGAGATAGAATTGAAAGGAAGAGCACTAGTGGAGGATGTCACTTTCTTGGCTCAAATCTAGTTTCCTGGTCAAGCAAGAGACAAAGCTCAATCGCCCTATCAACTGCCAAAGCCGAGTACATGTCTGCCGCAAGTTGTTGTTCACAAACATTATGGATTAAATATCAACTAGAAGATTATTCAGTTCAAGAAGAGGAGATCCCAATCTACTGTGACAACACCAGTGTCATCAATCTATCAAAGAACCCAATACAGCATTCGAGAGTAAAGCATATCAAAGTCAGACATCATTTCTTGAGAGACTACGCTCAGAGAAAGGTGGTGAGACTACAGTTCATTGAAACAGAGTATCAATGGGTAGACATCTTCACTAAACCATTGAGTGAAGAACGGTTCAAAGAAATCAAATGGAACCTTAACATGGTTATGTTAAATGACCAGTCAGGCTAAGAAATCGTCAAAGTTAACGGCGTCAGAAATAGTGGTTTACATCTGGTAACTTCTCTCATAGGGAAGTTGTGGAGGGAAAGTTTCATAGTCTTGAGGATCCTAACGATTCTAGAACACACCTGATAAGACCCTTCGAGTAGTCTGAAATTAAAATCATTACAATTACTCTGGAACACAGACATTTCATCTCTCTCTCTCTAAAACTCTTGCAATCAACTTTACCTTTGAAGAGCAGCTTACCAGAGCCAGTTTCTATTCAGAATCAATGGAGTCAGCTATCATTTATGGAAGACATGTGGACTTCGAATCTCTGAGGAAAGATGATATGAATGTTGAACCAAAGATTGTAGAAGCTGGATGGAGAAAGTTTTTCTAGGTGCGGGAACCGATATATACTGATGAGGTATATGATTTTTGGAAGAATGCGCAACTGGTAGATGACACTATTGTCTCCACAGTAGATAGGATGTCTATTATTGTGACAAAGGAGATAATAGAAAAGGTGACTGAATGTTCATCGGTTGGAGAAACCTTGTCAAGCAAAGCCAAATGGATGACAAACGTTAGTATGAAGGAGGAAGATGTCAGTAAACAGCTGTATGGAGTTAATGACCCATCGGAGAGGAAGACCTCGAGTCTGGTCCCGAAGGCCAGGGTTCTTCATATGATTCTGTTCAACTGCATCTTACCTAGAATAGGGTCAAGGCATTTAGTGAATACCTTGGATGAGTAATGCCTGTTCTACTTGCTAAATCGCCGTATTATAGATCTACCATTTCTAATTTTTCATTATATGGTTAAGGGGATGAAGGATACTAACAGTTATCCTTACAACATGCTACTCACGAGGATTTTTAGGGAATCTAGAGTCCTTCTTCACAGTGGATTCAGAAGGACTATATCTATCAAGAGTTCTATTAACTTAGATACAATAAGGAGAATGGGCTTGAAGATGGTGGTAAAAGAAGAAGCGAATTCTACGAAAAAAGTTAGAACTGAGGGGGAGCGGTTACTGAAGAAGTCTCCAGCTACAAGTTCTAATCTCAAGAAAGTACGAGAATACCCATAGATGAAAGAAGAAAATTATCTAGAAGACCTTTGATAAAATAGTCGATTTCTCAAGGAGAAGTTAGCCTAGTTCGGAGGACAGACAAAGGTGCGTTGAAAAGAAAAGAGGAGAATCTTTTGGGTGAAATTTCTAAAAAGGTGGAGAGATCACCTAGAATTTGTACTCTGAGACAATAGGAAGAGAAGAGAGCTAGAGAACAGAATTAGGTAGAAATTTCTAAATCTTGCGCACCAAAGACAACAAGATCCCTAGTCTCAATCTTACAAGAAGACTCAGCCAAACAGGCTAAGGAGACTGAGAAGAAGAGGAAGGAGGAGATTGAGAAGAAGAGGAAGGAGGAGACTGAGAAGAAGAGGAAGTCAGAGTCTGAGAAGCAAAAACCTCAAGTTCAGAAAACTCCGAGACTGACTGAGGCAGTAGAGAAGACTAAAGTAATTAGTCGAAAGAAGAATGTGACTACTGCTAAGGAAGTTAGTTAAAAGAAGGATACTATCGATGCTGCTCAAAAGGAAAAGCAAATTGAGTCTAGCATAGTTCAGTTTACTCCTATCGAAGTTCAACAAGAGGCAACAATAGAGTTAAGCTTAGTATAGATACCACAGGAAAAATCTGATGAACCTAGTCTGGTTATATACAACTATTCTAAATTTTTGAGAAAAGATAAGTTAGAGATCAGATTGGTTGAATTTGTGACCAAGAGGAGTACTGCAATTACCATCTGTGATCAACCAAGGAGGAAGGTGAAGGTTGTCCTACAACCTATTTCAATAAATAGTGAGACATGGCATCTACTGAGTGAAGATGAGAAGAACTTTTATGATGCTTTGAGGGATGCTGCTACAAAGCCATACCCTTCAAAAATGTCTAGTCAACCATATACTATTTATCCAATTACAGAGAAGACGGTGATAAAGGTTGTACTGGACATTCAACCTAGATATCCTTTAGATGTGAATAAGGGGAAGATGAAGTTACATCCTGAAGGAATCAGTAATGATCTATCCGCAGATCAGATTGAAGATGAAGTGCGACGAATTGATGAAGCATACGCTTCAAAGGAGAAAACTGACGGAGCTGGGTGTAGTTTTACAGATAAAAATGAATACTGTCCAGTAGGGGGAAGACTGATTATAGGGACGTTCATTGAATCCCTTGTGCAGATAGTAATGCGTATTAGGGCACTATCTAATACACTGTCTATTCAAGTTGAAGCCATACCCCTGCAAGGAAGACAAGTGCTCATGCTACCTGCTCCTTATGGTTTAGATCTTCCGGAGCCTAATCTATCCGTTCATCCACCAACTTTTGAGATTGTTGAAGATTACATTCCATCCTCTGATGCATATGCTACTATAATTGTATTCATAGAACCCTCAGTGGATGATGATCAATTCTCCTCACCGTTTGACTCGCAAGCTGAAATCAGGCACTTACGCAGAGAAGTCAAAGAGCTAAAGGAAATGATGAATGAAATGAAGGAGATGATGACAGAACTGATGAAGAGTCATCGTCATTGATCTTTTTTTATCATAACAAATAGGGGGAGAATAAGAAGCAGACGCAAAATGAAAAGCAGACGTAAAATGAGAAGCAGACGTAAAATGAGAAGCAGACGCAAAATGAAAAGCAGACATAAAATGAAAAAACAGACGTAAAATGAGAAGCAAACGCAAAATGAAAAGTAGACGCAGAATGAAAAGCAGACGCAGAATGAAAAGCAGACGCAGAAAGAAAAGCAGACGCAAGAGTCAGTTCGAGTTAGTTACAGAACTCAACTGATTAACCGTTTCTTTTAAGATTCAAGAAGCAAGATTCAAGATTCAAGAAGCAAGAATCAAGAAGCAGTTACAGATGAAGGCTATAAATATGAGTCAAAGTCGAAGATTGCAAAGTTAGTTGATTTAGTTGACTTATGTATACGCGAACGAAAAAACTTGTTTGTGAGATTATTGTGCGAATTAGCTAAGAGCTAGTGTTACTGTAACAAAGTTCAAACAATTTTGTAAGAAAGTAGTGCAGCTAGCCTGCAGAGGCTAAGAGTAAAAGAATAATGGGTGTAGAGACCTGAAGAGGCTCAAAAAGAATACTTGTAAACGTTGAAGAGAAAGTGAAATCTCAGAAAGACTTCTGAGGACTGGACGTAGCCCACGATTTAGGGTGAACCAATATAAAACTGTTGTGTCGACTTCTCTCTACTCTATCTCTCTTTAAGTTCAAGGTTTTTTTATTACTTAGATTTCAAAACAAGTGTTCAAAGTTTTGATTAATTCGAACTTACCGAAGTTTCTATGAAAAGATTTTTTTAACAAAACATTTTTGAAAGATTTTTAAAAAAAAGGGAAATACACAATTAAACCCCCCTTCTCGTGTATTCATATATCGTATTATAAGCATTGTAATAACGTGTGATTCACTTCAGGCTCCAGCTGAACTAAAGGAGCTTAAGGAACAGTTGGAAGAGTTATTAGAGAAAGGGTTCATAAGGCCGAGTTCGTCACCTTGGGGAACACTGGTCCTATTTGTTAAGAAGAAGGATGGAACCTGGAGGATGTGTATTGATTATCGAAGACTCAACAAGGTGATCGTTAAGAACAAGTATCCCTTGCCCCGAATAGATGATTTGTTTGATCAGTTGCAAGGAGAAACGGTCTTCTCAAAGATTGATCTCAAGTCTGGCTATCATCAACTCAGAATTAAAGAGTCTGATGTAAGCAAGACATCCTTCAGAACACGGTATGAGCATTATGAATTTTTAGTTATGCCTTTTGGACTGATCAACGCTCCAGCTGCTTTTATGGATCTTATGAACAGGGTCTTCAAGGAGTATTTGGATCAGTTTGTTATAGTGTTTATCGATGACATTCTGGTGTATTCGAAGAATGCAAGAGAGCATGAGGAGCACCTGAGGATAGTATTCCAGAGATTAAGGGAGAGGGAGCTTTATGCTAAGTTCAGCAAATGTAAATTTTGGCTTCATGAAGTGGTTTTCCTTGGGCATATAATTTCTAAGAGTGGGGTGCATAAGGATCCAAAGAAAATTGAAGCAGTAGTGAATTGGCATGCCCCGACGACATGACAGAAGTGAGGAGTTTTCTGGGTCTAGCAGGTTACTATAGGAGATTTGTGGAAGGATTCTCCATGATTGTTGCTCCACTAACTAAGTTATTAAGGAAGAATAAAAAATTTGTCTAGAGTGATGAATGTCAGAAAAGCTTTAAGGAACTCAAGCACAGATTGACAAGTGTTCCAGTTTTAACTTTGCCCACAGGAGAGGAAGGTTATACAGTGTATAGTGATGCTTCAAGAAAGGGGTTGGGTTGTGTATTAATGTAAGGAGACAGGGTAATAGCATATGCCTCGCAGCAGCTAAAGCTTTATGAGTTAAGTTATCCGACCCATGATTTGGAATTGGCAGCCGTGATTTTTGCCTTGAAGATTTGGAGACATTATTTGTATGGGGTTCAGACGAAGATCTTTACTGATCATAAAAGTCTTAAGTACCTATTGATTTAGAAGGAGCTAAATTTGAGACAAAGAAGGTGGATTGAATTGCTCAAAGATTATGACTTACTGATTGAGTACCATCTAGGCAAGGTAAATGTCGTAGCAAATGCCTTGAGTAGGAAGTCTTCCATAGCCCATGTTCAGACAGTTTATCTACCACTATTGGAAGAGATGGCTAAGTTTAGAATCAGTTTGAAATAGGAGGAGCCTGATTGTGTTGTTGCTACCTTTAGAATGAGGCCGATACTCAGAGAAAGGGTTAGGGAGTTACAAGCATAGGATGCAGAATTGAGTAAGACCCGAGAAGAGATTCAGAAGGGCAAGAAGTCTGAAGTGGTAGTGATAGATGATGGACTCATGACTGTAGGGAATAGGCTTTGTATCCCAAATGCCATGGAGGTGAAAGATGAGATACTAGATGAGGCACATAATGTACCTTATGCTATGCACCCAGGAAGCACCAGGATGTACAGAGATCTAAAGGAGCATTTCTGGTGGAAAGGCGTGAAGAAAGATGTGGCAGAGTATGCAAGTAAGTGTCTAGTGTGTCAGCAAGTCAAGGCTGAACACCAGGCACCTTCAGGCAAGTTAAGGCCATTGTCTATTCGTAATTGAAAGTAGAAAAGGGTGACTATGGACTTTTTAATGGGGTTGCTCAAGACCAGTAAGAAGCATGATGTCATATGGGTCCTTTTGGATAGATTGACGAAGTCAACCCATTTCCTGGCAATCAAACAGACCGATTCTCTGCATGTGTTAGCCAAGAAGTACATTGATGAGATTGTGAGACTGCATGAGATTCCAGATTCTATAGTTTCTGACAGGGATCCTCGTTTCACTTCGAGATTTTGGGGAAGCTTGCAGGAAGCTTTAAGAACCAGACTAAATTTTAGCACTGTTTTTCATCCTCAGACAGATGGACAATCTGAGAGGACCATTCGGATCCTTGAAGGAATGCTTAGGGCATGTGTCATGGATTTTAGAGGAGCTTGGGATGAACATTTGCCATTGATCGAATTTGTTTACAATAATTCGTATCATTCAAGTATTTAGATGGCTCCTTATGAAGCACTGTATGGGAGGAGATGTAGAACTCCGGTATGCTGGGATGAAGAAGGAGAAAGGAAACTTTAGGACTAGAGTTAATTCAGATGATAGTTGACAAGGTCAAATTAGTTAAGCAAAGGCTTAAAGCAGCTCAGGATAAGATGAAAAGTTATGCAGATGCTGACCGAAAGGAAATGGAGTATGATGTCGGCGAAAAAGTCTTCCTTAAGGCATCTCCTTGGAAAGGAATTATGAGATTTGGCAAGAAGGTTAAGTTAAGTCCAAGATATGTGGGGCCTTATGAGATTCTTGAGAGAGTTGGTCTGTTAGCTTACAAATTAGCACTGCCACCTGAGTTATCACAGATACATGATGTTTTTCATGTCTCCATACTGAGGAGGTATAGATCGGATCCTTCTCATATCATTCAGACCACTGAGGTTCAGTTGAGGGATGATCTGAGTTATAAGGAGATTCCAGTGGAGATTTTAGACACCAAGGAGAAGGTCCTCAGAAATAAGACAGTTCAGCTAGTCAAAGTCCTATAGAGAAACAATTTAGTGGAAGAGGCCACGTGGGAGCCATTAAAAGCTATGAAAGAGAAGTATCTGCATATCTTCATTGACTCAAGTAAGAATTTCGAGGATGAAATTCTTTTAAGAGGGGGAGAAATGTTGGCCCCCAAATTCTTTTCTTATTGAATAAACATGTTTTCATTTTATTTTTGAGGTTTTGATTTATTAATTGCTTTTGGTTAGAGTTTAATTAGCATGTCAACGATTGGAGGATTTTATTGCTTAGATTGATGGAATTAGAAGTTTTAAATGGAGAAATTAAGATTAAGTTGGAGTATAGTATGCTATGAGTTTAATTGAAGGAATAAGAATGTATAAGGGCAAAATAGGAAGATCACTTAAGGTTAAAAGGTATAAGGCTTACAAGGAGGGGTAGTTTGGTCTTTTTAGCTTCATTAAAAAGAAAGAAAAAAAAGCATTTTTTGTCTTGTTTTAGAGAGAAGGAACGAAATTTTTGAAGAAAAGGAGAGGTGAGTTTCGGTTGAGAGGGAAAGAAGAGAAGAAGAAGAAGAACTTAGGGTTTCATCTTTTCTTTTCTTTGGAAGAGTGATTTTAAGAGTTTTTCAAGAAAGAAAAGAGAAAGAGGAAGACTTGATCTTCCATTAGAGACAAAGAGCAAAAATCGTGGGTGGAGATTCAAGGTTAGTTGTTTCAAATCCTTTGGAATTTTGAAGGAGTTTTGGTTCAAATGGCTTAGGAAAAGTATGGGTAGGAGTATTCTAAGATAAATTTCATGCCTTTGTTTCCTTAGGTTTTCTAATTTTAAGATCTCTTTTGATTTGGGTTTTTGTGATTGTGAAGAAGATCAAGGGAGGCAAGAGGAGCTTGAGGAAAGGCATCTTGAGCAAGTCTAAAGCAAGGGATTTTAAGGTGGGTAACATCTTTATAATTGAGAAAATGAGCTAGTACCCTTGTTTTCAATAAATGGAATTAAATGCTTTTCAACAACTTTGAAAATGTGTATTTATTAAATGATTTGAGAATATGACATGTGTCTTTTTCTTGTGAATGAATTGTGAGAATGTTTTCATATTGTGTTGATGATTGTAAAAGAATGTGACTTTTGGAAAGAATGCAATGGTTATAAAATTGCTTTAAAAAATGTGGCATTTTGGCCAATATGTTTGAAAAATGTGAAATGTATGCTTATATGGGTTTGTGGTGGTCCCTTAAGTGAGTCAAGTGCATTTGTCTATAGGCTTTTCCCGCCTGCCCGCTGGTGGCATGAAGCTCCTCACGGACTCCCCTGAATTCACGGCTACACATGACCGCTACGCGAAAATGTATAGTACGTTCTGTTTTGGATCTATCCGAACCATTTCCGATGTGTTTATGTGACTATGTTTTGAAATCATTTTGATGTATTAGTTGTGTTGATTTGTAAATGGATTGATAAGTTGTAAATTTTGGATCACATTGTGGCATGGTTGTCAATGTAGATTTTGCATTGGAATTAAATGATTCAAGGATTTTTGCTTGTTTCTTAGTTATAAGTATGTTATAAGTATGTTACTCATGAGCCGTTGAGTTCACCCCCTTTTTTCCTCCCATCCACAGGCGATGAGCAAGAAAATGAGTGACTAAACTGAGGTCAAGGCATCACTCCCGTTTTCTTTTTGATTTTGAAGCTATATTTTGTAAACAAAGCTTTAGTTGCATTTTTAGAGCAAAATTACTATTCATGTGGTTTCTTTTCTTTGAAATTTGAATTTTTGAGACTTTAATGTAATGGGGCTAGAAATGCCCACTAAAGCTTTGTAAGAACTCATATTTTGATATTATTGAAAGATATTCAAGTTTTATTGTGTTTTGTCGATGCATGTTCCAAAGGTTGCTTTGCATTGTTTTTGAAAATGTCCATAAGGGTAGGTTTGTGTATACTGAGCTTTGAGGCAAATTCTAAACTGATATGGATTGAATTGAATCAAGTAGCCTTCTTGAAAGTTATATAGGAATTTCATAGCTTTCCAACGATGTATAATATGCTATTTTTGGATGTGGGAGTTGAAATATGTGAATTGTTGATGTTGGGTGCAGGTGCTGTCAAGAATGACAAATTTCGGGACAGAAACTTTGAGTGAATTTTTGACCCTTATAGAGTTAGAAATTGTTCTTAGAATCTTCATAAAAGTTGTAGATTGTCTTTTTATCTTTCCTTTTATAGAAAGCATGACATTTTTTGACAATGGAGTAGAAAGTTATGATTCTTGAAGTTCTATTATTGTTTAGGATAACTTTTTCCAGGCAGGCACTTTGAGGTGGATTTTTGACTCCCTTAAAGGCCAAATTGATTTTTAAGTCCTTCATGAAAGTTGTAGAGATTCATTTTATCTTTTTAATTGAAATCAAAGTTTAAAATTTTGGAATTCTAGGTCAAAATATGTGAATTTTGGAAGTTACGCGTCGCAAGTGTGACACGGTCGCCTCGCGACCTAGTTGCGAGGTCGACCTGACCTCTCTCCACTCTTTTAGCTATAACTTTTTCGTCCGACCTCCGATTTACCTAATTTTTGAAGCGTTGGATTTCTAACACTTTCCTCTACCTCTCCATAAGAAAATTATAGCTTTTAAGATTGTTTTGAAAAAGATGAATTGAACCAAAGTGAGAGGAATCAATTTTCAATTTAGGATTCAAGACTTTTCAATTTTCAAATCTGTTCGGAAGTATGTGATTTGGGTATTTTTGTTGAAGTTTAGCTTGGTTAGGAATTCCTCCCTTATGGTATGCGCGTCCAGATGTCACATAGGACGTCGCGCATGTGACTCGCAGGGGTGGGGTTCCAACAAGCATGGCTGGATAATATTATGGAAGAAGAGTACGAGAAGAAGAGTTCGCGGTTAATGGTGGTTCGTATGTGGCAAATGATGTGGACAGTGGAACTATAGTGATGTTGGCAAGGTTTATTGACAAACTGGCTAAGGACTTGGACTGGATATGCAATGTCAGGCCGAGTCATGGTTAAATATATAAGACTTCCAATAAGTCGTCGATATAAAGTGGCATCAGGCAGAGGTGTACCATCTTCTATATGGAACTTAATATTTTGCTGCATTGGAGTGTATGCCATCTTATTATCACTTACAGATGTGAGTTTGATAAGTTCTTCAGCGTACTTCTTTTGAGATAACTTGATTCGATCCTGCAAATAACATACTTCCAAACCCAAAAAATATGTTAGTAGTCCAAGGTCTTTCATTTTGAAAGATGTATTTAGTAAAGTTTTAAAATGAAAAATTTCATCTGTATTGCTACCAGTTATAATAATGTCATCGATGTAAATAAGAAAAATAGTGATACTATATTTAGATGGTTTAAAGAACATGGAATAGTCACATTTACTCTGTTGGAATCTAGCCTGAATAATTCTTTTTCGAAATGTTTCAAAACAGGCTTATGGAGCCTGTTTCAGGCCGTATAAGGACTTATGGAGGCGACATACCAGATTTGGATCCGATGGAGCAAATTCAGTAGGTGGTTTCATATAAACCACCTCTTGCAAGTCACTATGAAGGAAGGCATTCTTGACATCCATCTGGTGAAGTTTCCGCCCCTACTTTGCGGCAACAAACAAAATTATTCGGACAGTTGGCATTTTAGCAACTGGGGCAAAGGTTTCATCATAATTCAAGCTATACTCTTCCTTGTAGCCTTGAGCTACCAATCTTGACTTATATCGATAGAGAGTGCTATCAGTGTTTATTTTATTGTGTATATCCATTTACTGCCAATCAAGGTGGTATCTGAAGGTTTTGTTTGGAGGCTCCAAGTCATGTTTTCTTCAAGTGTAGCCATCTCATCTTTCATAGCTTTACGCTAGCATTCATGTTCGTTTGCTTGTTTAAAAGAAGTGGGAACAGTAATTATTGGCAAGGTAGTTACTAAGGCATAAGATTTACCATTTTCTCCTGGGGAGTATCCGTAACGAGCTGGAGTATCTACATGACGGTGAGAGTGTCGAATCGGGATGGGATCTTGGATAGTTCCTGTCAAGTTAGTACTTGGTGCAACAATGAAAGAAATCATACCGTCACTAGTATTAATTAGAGGCGGAGACGGTGGTGGCGCAATGGGCGTAGTATTATCATGTTCAAAGAAGGTGGGTAGTAGACAAAAGCAAGTTTGTGAGTCATCTTCTGAAATTGGATAATAAAAATTTTGTTCAAAAAATATGACATGTCGAGGTACACAAACAAAACGTTTAACAGGATCATAGCAAAGGTAACCTTTTTGTGTATCATTATAACCTAAGAAAATACATTTTGCAGCTTTGGCAGAAAGTTTATCTTGTTCATGATGTTGGAGATGGGCAAAACAAATGCAATCGAAAACACATAAATGATCATACTTTGGGTTCTTTGAAAATAGTTTTAAAAAAGGAGAATCATTATTATTAACAGTTGTCACTTATCTATTTATTAAGTAAACACAGGTTTGAAGTGCTTCAACCCAAAAAATATAAGGCATGTGTGCCATGTTTAACAAAGCAAGGGTAGTTTCAAGGATATGTCGGTTCTTTCGTTCAACCACTCCATTTTGTTCAGGTGTGTACGGACAAGTAGTTTGAGAAATAATTCGTTTTGATGAAAAAATTGTTGAATGTCATCACTTATATACTCACCATCATTGTCCGATTGATTGCGGCTCTGTCGATTCGATCTTACGATCGATCCTTGGAAACTGGTCAAATATAATAAATTCCAAGATTACGGTATAGGTTGCAATCCTCGGGTCATCTCACTTAATTGGAACCAAGTGAAAAAGGTCTAAACTAGCCTAAATGTCAAAAATTGCAATCAAGCTGATAAAACGGGGGTTTGGTATTTTGGTCAAAACTGATAAAGTAATCAAAATTGGACAAAAAGTATAAAAGAATGTTTTTGGAATTTTGGAAATAATGCAATTAACAAAAATCAGATAGAAATCAAATTGATAAAATCCTCTTGAAAATGGGCGCAGGCTATCATGGTCCAAAAATGATTTTTAGGGATAAAATCCACTAAGTTTCGAAAGATCAACCCTAAAGGACTCTTTAGGTCCAAAGATTTAACTAATGAACTCCATCATTTAAATCCTTGTTAAAAACCTTAGTGTGAAAATGGACAAGGAAATGCAATCGGTTAATTGGATAAAAACACGACAATCTTAATCAAACACAACTAGGCAGATGAAGACAGTAAATGCAATATCCAACGACATATATGAAACTTCATATATTAAGCATCAAACATTCTACAAATCACTTTGTCCAAATCCCAACATAGTGTTCAGCACACGGTTAAACTATAACAATGCTAATCTAGCTATACAGATGCAACCTTTAACTCAGAGTCTACACAAGTATAACTAAACTTCAGACACTATATGATTACTCCCCTTTGAAGCTTCTGTGAACTCAAGCCATTGCTACATCTTCAAGAGGAAATGTGGCTTAGCTACGCATGGCTCTGGTCTGTCCCTCAACTACTAGAGATTGAGTGATACTCATGTTGGCAGAAGATACTAACGGTGGCGATTTTGATGGCGATAGTTGACGATGATGAAAACGTGAAGATGATGGTGGAGTAAGGTTTCGTCTCTCTACTGCCTCCAGATTCAGTGTATGCGTATTCCCACGTATCCGAAGTCTCTTTGACCTAAAAATAGCAAGGTTTTTATATGGTAGGTGCGGGCCGGGTCAGAGCAGTGAGAAAAACTTTCCATTTAAGGTCGGATATCCGCTCGTACGTCGCGATGTATAAATGAAAATTCGTCGCGACGTGTAGAATTGCCTGCTCGTCGTGACGTATAAATTAATATTCATCGCGACGTATGGAAATGATATGCTCGTCGCGACGTGCGCATTGATATTCATCGGGACGTGCAGATTGACCTCATGACTGTTGACTTCCTGATGTGTTGACTCCTTTGTTCCTGCAATAAAAATAATAATTTGCAGTATCAATTGTCCTCATGAAAATTATAAAGAAAGTACTATCAAATCATGACAATTTACTGACAAATTGTGAATTAAAAGAGATCGGTATGAGGAACCAATTTAAGCACAAAAATCATCAATTAGGAGTCAACGAATGCATAAGCAGCTATGAAAATGCAGCCAATTTATAATGTAAACTTGGCTCAATCAAATTCCCCCACACTTAGACCTTTGTACTCCTGGACAAAGTTTACAAAAGTCAAAAAGAATACAAGAGTGAAAGAAAATATCTGCCATGCTCAAAAAAATAAAAGGAAATTAACTCAATTCATTTCCTCAGAAATCAACCACAGAAAAGTGAAAGAGTCCTAATAAAAAAAACATTGAAAGAATTCAAGCATAAGAGATTGAACAAAAGAGAATCACTCGGGATATAGTGTATATGCTCATCTCACTTGTGTCTAGGGATATTATTGCTCTCAGTCTGCTTAATCCATCTCGTACCATAGGCTTGTGTCAATTCTATTTCTCCACCACAAGAACTATCATTTTAAAGATCAAGAGGACTTTGAGGGTTGTAATGTATGGTAGGCTAAATGAATGGATAAGGTGAAAGAAAGAAAGAATAGTATGAGCACATGCATTAAACAAAGAGCTGATGTCAATAGTTTTCTGAAACTAAATGTATGCATAAACAGAATGCTTTTTTTTTAATATTATGCAATATATATATACTGCATAAATTGTTATTGATCTTGCTTTTCTTCTTTCTCTTTTTTTTTGAATTGAAAAACACTTCTATCCCCTTTTTGGAAGTTTTTTTTTCATAAGCAAAATAACTAATGACACGTAAAAATATGAATGCAAATGCTCATAACAAGAAGGCTCAACGGGCTAGCAAAGGATAAATATGTAAGGGACTGTGTTTAGGAAAATGGGTTGAGGAAGAAATGCCTCTATCATATCAACAAAAATCCAGTCCATTAAGCTTCAAGTAAGAATTAAAACAAGTTCTAGAGGAGAATGAAATAAACAGATGCACACAAAGATAAAAGAAAATTTTTGGCTCAAATATCATTCCAACAAGGGTATTATCTCTATGAACAATCTCATGTCTCAAAAACTTAAAATGCTACTTTGTTAGAATACTTCCATTCACTGTGTTTTGAAAACATGAAGAGCAAAATTTTTGCCAATTCCAACTATTATTAAAAGAATGGGAGGTGTTTTCAAAAACATCAAGCATCATTTTGAAACTAGTAAAAATTTTAAAGACAACAGCAACAAAGATCTAGTGCAGAAAATGTTTGATTGAATAGAAAAATGGAAAAATGAAGCACAAGTCATTCATGCATACATGTGAAGTCGCGGCGTGCTGAGGCAGACGTCGTAACGTGCGGACGTCGCGACGTATAAAATGGGTAACGTCGCAATGTATACACACTCGGAAGAATAGTTTCGCCGCGACGTGTGATCGCGGGCGAAGAAATGCAGAATGACAGAAAGATGTAAAATGCACCAAGTTAATCGACAGAATGCACCAATTGGCCAACAATTCATAATGACAGTGTCAACAGTCATGCAATATGGAGGATAAATGGGGAAACAACTCCCCCACACTTAAAGCACACATTGTCCTCAATGAAAATGTAGAGGAAGCTCAAATGCATAGAAGTTCATGAAGGAACTGAGAAGGTATTATTGGAAAATGCAAGGAAAACAAAAGAAATTATTTATCTAAGTAACTCTCCTCCAAACTTGTTAAGACAAATTGTAAATGTGAAGCGCAAAAAGTAAAGAAACAAGTGAAGGAGACGAAAAACCTGATATTTACGGTGGTTGTTGGTTCTCATAATAAAGCTTCAAAAGATGGCCATTCACCTTGATTCTTGTTCCAGTTCCTTCATGTAGAAGCTCTACCATGCCAAAGTTGTGCACCTTCGTGACCAAATACGGTCCCTCCCAACGAGTATTGAAAATCCCATGTTTAAAAGTGAAACGAGCTTTGAATAATAGGACTTTGTCTCCTTCTTTGAAACTTTTCCGCCGAATGATCTTATCATGCATTAATTTTGCTTTTTTTTTTGTAGAGTCGTGCATGCTCATATGCCTCTAACCTTAATTCCTCAAGCTCTTGAAGCTGCAACTTCCTCTCCATTCCGGAAGATTCCAAATCCATATTGCATTGTTTTATTGCCCAATATGCTTTATGCTCCAATTCGACAAGTAAATGGCAAGCCTTTCCATAAATCAAACGGTAAGGGGACATACCTATCAGGGATATATAAGCAGTCCGATATGCCCATAGTGCTTCCTCGAGGAGAAGGCTCCAATCTTTCTTAGATGGCTTCACTATTTTCTCCAAAATGTGCTTCACCTCTCTGTTGGAAACTTCATCTTGTCCATTGGTTTGTGGGTGATATGCAGTGGAGACTTTGTGAGTGACCTCAAATTTCAAAAATAAGTTATCAATGACTCTATTACAAAAATGAGTTCCCCTATCACTCACCACAGCTCTTGGTATACCGAATCGACAAAAGATGTTGGACTTAAGAAACTTAGACACGGCTTGAGCATCATCTTTTCTAGTGGGGATGGCCTCTATCCATTTTGACACATAATCCATAGCTAAAAGGATATACACAAATCCAAAAGATGGAGGAAATGGGCCCATGAAATCAATTCCCCAAACATCAAAGATTTCACAAAATAAGATAGGTTGTTGTGGCATTTCGTATCGTTTGCCTAATCCTCCAAAACGTTGACATTTATCACATGACCGAAAAAAGTTAAATAAATCCTTAAAAAGGGTAGGCCAATAGAAACCAGACTCGAGAATTTTCCTAGATGTTTTTCTTGCACTGAAATGCCCACCACAAACCATTGAATGACAAGCCGAAATTATATCATCATATTCTTTATGAAGCACACATTTTCTGATTACTTGGTCACTGCACACAAATGAGGGGCATCCCAGATGTAATGTCGAGCTTCACTCCTTAGCTTCTGAGCTTGTGCCTGAGACATAAAAGGAGGAGTGAGTCCAGACATTAAGTAGTTAACAATATGTGCATACAAAGGTTCTTTAACAATTGAAGCACATAGGACTGAATCAGGAAATGAATCACAGGTAAGGTCAGAAGAATCCACTCCCTGTGTGTCGTTGGGTAGCCTGCTTAAATGATCGGCCACATGGTTTGTTGCTCCCACACGATCCTTTATCTTGATATCAAATTCTTGGAGCAACAATGCCTACCGTATCAACCTAGGCTTGGATTGTGGTTTCTTGAGGAGATACCAAACAGCTGAATGATCAGTAAAAATGGTAACATGTGAGTTCAACAGATATTGCCTAAAATTTTCCAAAGCAAAAACTACTACAAACAGCTCTTTTTCAGTTGTTGTATAGTTGATCTGAGCTGGATCTAGTGTCTTTGAGGCGTATGCAATAACTCTTGGTAACCTCTCCTCCCGTTGACCTAGCATAGCTCCTACAGCACAATTAGATGCATCACATGAAAGCTCAAAAGGTAAATTCCAATCAGGAGCAACTAGAATAGGTGGACAAATGAGTTTTGATTTCAGCATGTTGAAGGCACTTTTGCAAGAATCATCAAATTCAAATTTTTCATCTTTTTGTAAAATTTTGGAGAGAGGTAACACAATTTTGCTGAAATCCTTTATGAAGCTCCTGTAAAATCCTGCATGACCTAAAAATGAACATATTTCACGAATACAAGTAGGGTGAGGCAAAGAAGATATAACCTCAATCTTAGCTTTATCCACTTCAATCCCCTTGCTAGAAATTAAATGACTAAGCACGATACCTCCACTGACCATGAAATGACATTTCTCAAAGTTCAAAATTAAATTCTTTTCAATGCATCTTTGTAAAACTCTTACAAGGCTGGACAAACAAGCATCAAAAGAATCACCATAAACTGTGAATGTAGGAAAATCCCGGGATGTACATCACATGTACAAGATGCAGAAAACAAAAATTTTTATCACCGGGACCTTCCCGAAGGCCAGGATCTATGTGTCGGTATGAAGACTCAAACCTAAATAGCTAATAGAGACTATCTCTAAAGGTATCCACGCAGAGATCGAAACCTAACCGGACAAACCCTTTGACCGGGAATAGCTAGAACAAATTAAAGGTCACAGACCTTACCTTTGTCCTCGAGAGCTTAGATCAACGCTGATGAAGCTTGGAAGAAGCAAGGAGTCAATGATGCTTTTGAGAGAGGAAGAATGAAATCTCTTATTTCAAAGCTTTTTCACTTAACTATTAAGTTCCCTCCTTCTCAAGCAAAACCGATTTTACCCATTCAACTTCACATCCCATGTAGATATTTGTTTCACTAATTAAAGGACTTGGTAGAAAGCCATCCACGTGGATGACTTTAGTCCATTAATTCATGAATTAATTAAATAATGAAACTTTTGACTTTTCAAACCTTATCTACATCTCTTCATCCAACGATGGGCACATGGCTATATATATATTTAATTAATTAATTAATATATATATATATAATTGCTAAAAAGGTCTAGTCAAACTAGGGTCGGTCCTACTGGCCTATCGGGCCCCGGTACTAAAACAGTTCCGGAAACCTTTCTTAGCAATATTGATGTCGCGATCTCATCGGGACATATCTCGATCTCATCGGGATCCATTTAATCCTAATGCTCTCCATAATTGGAACTCTGTCCAATTACTATTTTACAAATTCTATGAATCACTCTTATGCGTGTGACCCTTTAGGTTCCCGGTTATGTTGCCCACTTAGATTAATAATTAATCTGAGCAAGTCATGAGCGGCGTCTAGCAACACATCATGACCCCCAATTGACCGAAAAGTAATCGGTTTGATGAATTCATCACGAACCGGATCACTAACCCTTCCATGACAATTACCGTGCAATTCGCCCTTTCACCATCCTATACCCCACTTGGTTATGAGTATGGTCAAAGTGTCAACTCTCACTAGACCGAGTCTAGCCCAAGTGAAATTAGTTCTCGCCCTAGGACTCATTACTCTATATGTCAATGAGGACACTCTTCATGACATATTTCTTCGCCACCTTACAAGTAATGATCCCGACAAGAGGCTATGGGTATCTCTTCGCTAATCCGAAGTGGTGAATCCTTTATTGGCTACTCAATTACCTTCAATACCTCAAGTCGCACCCAAGCACCACCCTATGAGCGACCTCCGGAAGGCAACAAGGAATGGAGTCAAAGCACGTAATCAAGATTCAAGATATCCTCGAGTACCTCAAGTCTAAGGATACTTGCACCATTGCTATGATGAGATTATCACCGACACTAGAAGAAGATATCCATGTGATGATCTCATGGCGGGTCATCCAATGTACTTACTACCGCTTAGTAAGCATCCACATGTCAACTCTAAATATCTCATATTTACGCTTCGAGATCCACCGCTTGATTCAATCAAGGAATATGACATGTGCTAGTCTAACCGGATTAATGATGTCCAGCCTCATTAATCCTATGACTAGGAAAAATTTAGATATCTTGATATAATTGCACATGATAGGAATCTCAGTAGTATGATCACATCATAATTTCCTTCATACTATGTCATATATCATCGACTTCATTAATTCGATTAAAGATCCAATCAATTCATAAACACCGCTCATGAATATCAAATTAATGAAATATGCCTTTCTTTATTTATTCATAAAGTGCATACGACTTTGAATAAAACGCGCTAAAGGGATTGTCTTTAGGGCACTACTCTAACAATCTAACTGATCGACATCCATAAGTCGACTTACTTTGGTGAACAAGGCGATTTATCAAGATCGAAGAAGCATAAGTCCACTTACACATGGTACAAGTCGACTTACACTTACAAATCTCCCACTTGACCTAAAGCCAATCGCCTTGGTATCTAATACCATAAGCGCGTCCATGAGAATCACAATTCTTCTGTGACTATGGCTTTGTCAACAGATTAGCAACACTTTGCTCTGTGGGAATTCTCTCTATTAAGACATCACCTCGATCGATGATGTACCGAATCAGATGGAAGTGGTGGAGTACGTGTTCGGATCGTTGATGAGACCTTGGTTCCTTTGCCTGCGCACTAGCCCCATTGTATCACAATACAACCCTATGGGCCCATCACGCCTAGGAACGGATCAAGTTCGAAATGAACTTCTTGATCCAAACCGCTTCCTTTCTTTGATCCGATGTGGCAATGTACTCTGCCTCGGTTGTTGAATCAGCAGTCCTCTCTTGATTAGAACTCTTTCCAACTGACCGCCAGGCCGTTCAGTGTGAATGTATATAACCTGATCGTGATTCAGAATCATTCTTATCAGATTAAAACTGGCATTTGTATGCCCGCTCACTTGGAGATTTTCATCTCCATATGTCAAGAAAACATCCTTAGTGCTTCGCAAGTACTTGAGGATATTCTTAACAGCCACCCAGTGACCCTCACTAAGATCTGATTGGTATCTGCTCGTAACACTTAGAGCATATGATACATCGGGTCTTGTACATAGCATTGTTCCATGCTAGACCTCTTTAGCATCTTATCTATGTACGTTGATTGTGAAAGACCAAGCAATCTCTTTGATCTATCTCTATAAATCTTTATCCCAAGGATATAAGTTGCGTCACAAAGGTCTTTCATGGAAAAATGTTTGGACAACCAAATCTTAACTGATTGTAGCATAGAGACATCATTTTCCTAGTATTAATATGTCATCTACTTATAACACAAGGAATACGATTGCAGTCCCATGAACCTTCTTATACACACAATGTACATCCAAATTTTGTGAGAAATAAAACTCTTTGAGTACCTCATCAAAACGGATATTCCAGCTCCTGAATGCTTGCTTCAATCCATACATGGATTTCTGAAGCTTGCATACCATTTCGCCATCATAGGAGGTGAAGTCCTCTGGTTGTGTCATATACACATCCTGGGGAAAATTTCCATTCAGGAAAGCTATCTTCACATCCATTTGCCATATCTCATAATTATAAAGAGCGGCAATGGCTAGGAGTATCCGAATGGATTTAAGCATTGCTACGGGGTTGAAGGTCTCGTCATAGTCAACTCCTTGTCTCTGACGAAATCCTTTGGCCACAAGCCTTACTTTATAAGTAATCACATTACCATCCATGTTGGTTTTCTTCTTGAAAACCCATGTGCACCCTATGGGCTTAATTCCTTCGGGTGCAACAACCAAAGTCCAAACTTGGTTTTCTTAGATGGAATCCATTCAGATTTCATGGCACAAAGCCATTTTTCAGACTCTGAACTTTTCAGAACCTCTTCATAGGTAGTAGGCTCATTATCTCGTATGAGCAACACGTCATTCTGCTCCCCACGAAATCCATATCTCTCGTGAACAGAGCGTATCCTACATGACCCACGTAAATTCTTGTGTAATAGAAGGTTGAGCTGTTACCTCATCTATATGAGTTACGGTTGTAGGTTCAGCAGTTGATCTGCGTTTGTTCAACATCTTCAACTTCCTCAAGTTCAACTTTGCTCCCACCGTCCTCTTGTAAAAGAAACTCTTTCTAAGAAAACAAAGATGCTTTAAAACAAACAACTTTTGTTCCTCAAGAAGGTAGAATTGATATCCCACGATATCCATTTAACAAACACTTGTCGATTTCAGATCGTTAATCTGTATGTCCGCTTTATATAAGGTGACAACCCCAAACTTTCATTTGAGAAAGATAGGGCTTCGGTTAGTCCACATCTCATATAGAGTAACATCATTTGTCTTTAATGGAACTCTGCTTAACAAGTAAACAAATTGTCTCGAAAGATACCCCAAAAATCGCAGTAAAACCTATCATTAATCGCACTATGTCTAACAAGGTTCGATATCTCCTTTCACCACACCATTGTCTTTGCGGCATGCAAGGTGGAGTGTATCGAGATAAAATCCCATTATCTACGAGATAATCCAAAAGCTGTTGGTCTAAGCATTTTCCACCACGATCGATCGTAATGTATTCATACTTTTACCAAGTTAGTTTTCTACTTCATTTCTGAATTATTTGAACTTTTCAAGCGCTTCAGATTTGTATCTCATCAGATACAGGTACCCATATCGTGAATAATCACCGATAAAAGTAATGAAGTAAAGACAACCACTTCTGGCATGGATGGAGATCGGACCACATACATCCAAATGTATCAGGTCTAATATTCCATTCACTCGTTTACCCTTTCCCTTAAAGGGTAACTTAGTCATCTTGCCTAATAAACAAGATTCGCATGTGTCATATGATTCATAATCAAATGACCCTAAACTGTCACTCTTATGGAGCTTAGCGATGCGTGTCTCATTTATATGGCCAAGCCGACAATGCCATAAGTAAGTTGATTTATTATCTCGATTATGTCTTTTCGCGTCATTGACATTCAGAACTGGATATGACATATCTAATATGTCAATTCGATTGCATAATGTACCAGTAGCATAGAGCATTCCATTCGAACTAATAGAACAACCATTGCTACTAAAAGTCCAATGGAAACTAGCTCTATTGAAACAACAAACAAACAATATGTTCTTTGTTAAAACAGGTACAAAAAGACAATCATCCAATTTGAATACAAGCCCACTAGGGAGTGACAAGACATAAGTGTCTAACGCTAATGTAGCAACTCTTCACGCATCACCTACGAAGGTCTAGTTCTCCTTTTATGAGTCGCTCATCGTCCCCGAGGCCCTACATATCATTTCATATGTGAGCCACAACCGTATCAAACACCCTTATGTTTTGATCGAAGCAGATAACCTCAATGACAAACATATTTGAAGGAGTAAAGGCATCCGATGCCTTCTTCGCTTCAGAACTCCAGATAGACTTTATGGTTTAGCCTCTGGTGGCGGCCTTGCCACAATGAAAGCAAAATCCTTTGGGGCGATTACTTTGGTTTTTCCTTGATGGCACTTCCATTTGGTTTCTTGGCCTTTTCTTCTTTGGACCGTAAGAAGAAGCATCCACCACTAGCACTCGCCATATCCTTCTCGATACTGTTTCAATTGTCTTGAGCAGATTGATCACCAGAATTGTTGTGGATATTTGGTTCATCCGATAGTTTAACACTAACCGTGAATAACCGTCGGACAATCCAACCGAATTAAGTCTATACTTAACTCATAATCCATTACAAATCCTAAGACAGCCAATCTCTCAATATAGCTATTCATCTTGTGGCATATCGACAACAGATGTCCTCGAGCCATCTTTCATGGTGAAGAGAAGCCTCGAGGTCTCGAACCTTTCGCATCGAAGCTTACTCATCACTCCCTAAGATGAAATACTATAGTGTGAGCATCCATAGACTCGTCTTCGCTTCGCAGCTCTGGTGACATCGAGGCAAGCATAATGCAAGTATCTATATCACTATCCTTAGATGCTTACGATATGCTTTCGATCCTCATCAAGCATCGACAAGAGTGCATCCGGAAGTGGAACATCTAGACGATTCCAGGTTCCTCGATCGAGAACAATTTCGATTCCTCACCAATCAAGAAAATTCGGTCCGTAATAGGAGCTTAAAATTCACACCGAAAGATATCTTCAATCAACCTAAGTGCGATAGAGTGAAGTAATGTTAGAATAGAAATGCTGCGATGATCACAAGGACTTGCATGACATGCATATGGCTCCCACTAGTTTCCCGTAATCTATAACCTCTTTACTTAATCCAAAGAAACAATATGACATAATGTCCTAGTGGGTCGATATCCCACATTGCTAAGAATGACCTTGGGTTTGCCCAACAAGCCACTTCTTAGGTCAACCGGTAGGTATCACCATACCAATTGCATCATTGATAAGCGACATTAAGAATGATCTTGAGGTTAGCTCAACAAGCCACCTTATGTCTCGGGAGGTATCGTATATACCAATTACATCTTAGACACAACTATCGTCCAGTGCTATCAACTTGTTGATGTGCGCACTTACATTGGGTTATCAACTCTTTGATGCGCTGTACATCCGATGTACACTACCCAACTTCGCCTCGTCCACGTGGACCTCGAGGTTAGCTCAACAAATCAACACTTCTAGGAAAACCGACCCATTAATCCGAAAATCTCATTTTCATGGTTCAACATATTCAGATAGAGTGAGCTTGAGGTTAGCTCAACAACCCAACCCTAGAAGAACTCTGGTTCTTACCATATTAATGGAAGGCGTTAGTTTTCATATTCGAGGAGGGATTTCAACTCTAGACTCCAAGTTCAAGGATTATAGTCGCCAGACTATATGGAATGATTTAGGTTTCATCAATCACATTGAATCCATCCTTATAATCATCCATCTTCCAATTCGAGCATGTCATAAGTCGCCTTACATCGTAATGTAAGTCGCCTTTATGCCCTCGTTCATACACAAGTCGACTTATACGATACAAGTCGCCTTATGGCAATAACTGTAACAAGTCGACGATGTATAATACAAGTCGACTTATCCAGCAAGAATTGCTATACTTTCTAATCGGCTAATTCCTCAATCCATGTAATCCCAATTCACAATACCAACATACCTAAGGTAATATCTCATAATATGATGTATCAATGAACACTTCATTGTACTATGATTGCCATATACGGTCAAACCATATAAGAAAAGTTTGAAACCGAAGTCAAAACTCAAAGATATCCAAACAATTTAGGAACACCAAATTATCACCCTAAGCATCTCTAGCTAGTCCATACGTTATCAAATTACTCCGGCATAAGTCACAAAAATTATGACGGCCAAAACAAACAAGATAATGAAATACACTAACGAGACGTTAATGTGACCTATTCGGCATCCGAAAATTCTTGGAAAACCAATTTCAAGAAATTCAGTTTGGAAAGCATACAACATCAAGATAACACATTTTAAATCACATTAAAAATGGTTCAAGGCATTGGAACTGAAAAATACACATTCAATTATGCCAAGAAAAACAGTCCCAACAATTTTCACAAAACTGCCAAGCTCTACCTTTTGCTCGAAATAATTATTGAAAAATTTTCAATAAATTCTGAGAAAATTACATAGGTTACTACGTGTTCAGAACATGCTTCATGAAATTTTTCAGGATTTATAGCCATCAAAAACTCAGTCAACCTAAGCAACAAAACCGATTCAAAATCTGTGTTCATCAACACAGCTATTCCCAACAGCATAGAATAAATTCGTGAATAAATAGAAAATCACCTTGAAAACACTTTTCCATCCACATAGACATTCAAAACATCTTAGGGACATGTTGGTGAAGGCAAATCCGAAAACAATTTTCTAGAATTTATTATCGAATTTATACACATGCCTGTTCACAGAATGTGTCACAAAACAGCATCTAGAACCTTAGGGAATAAAATAGCAAAACTATATCAAATCAAATTGATAAATTCTCATCTTTCACAGACATATTCTATAACATGTTATGAACAATTCTGGGCAGAAAAATTTAGAAAAACATATCCCTCTACAGAATCGAAATTGGGACAGCACACATGCATCAACGTCAAATTCACATAGGGCTTCCGATCTCGCTAGGGTTTTAGCTTCATACACGACACAAGTTGCTCTGATACCACTGTAGGAAAATCTCGGGATGTACATCACATGTACAAGGTGCGGAAAACAAAAATTTTTATCACCGGGACCTTCCCGAAGGCCAGGATCTATGTATCGGTATGAAGACTCAAACCTAAATAGCCAATAGAGACTATCTCTAAAGATTTCCACGCAGAGATCAGAAAACCTAACCGAGACAAACCCCTTTGACCCGGGAATAGCTAGAACAAATTAAAGGCTGCTAGACCTTACCTTTGTCCTTGGAGAGCTTAGATCAACGTTGATGAAGCTTGGAAGAAGCAAGGAGTCAATGATGCTTTTGAGAGAGGAAGAATGAAATCTCTTATTTCAAAGCTTTTTCACTTAACTATTAAGTTCCCTCCTTCTAAAGCAAAACCGACGGCTCCATTCAACTTCACATCCCATGTAGATATTTGTTTCACTAATTAAAGGACTTGGTAGAAAGCCATCCACATGGATGACTTTAGTCCATTAATTCATGAATTAATTAAATAATGAAACTTTTGACTTTTCAAACCTTATCTACATCTCTCCATCCAACGATGGGCACATGGCTATATATATATTTAATTAATTAATCTTAATTAATATATATATATATATATAATTGCTAAAAAGGTCCAGTCAAACTGGGGTCGGTCCTACCGGCCTATCGGGCCCCGGTACTAAAACAGCTTCGGAAACCTTTCTTAGCAATATTGATGTCGCGATCTCATCGGGACATATCTCGATCTCATCGGGATCCATTTAATCCTAATGCTCTCCATAATTGGAACTCTGTCCAATTACTATTTTACAGATTCTCTGAATCACTCTTATGCGTGTGACCCTTTAGGTTCCCGGTTATGTTGGCCACTTAGATTAACAATTAATCTGAGCAAGTCATGAGCGGCGTCTAGCAACACATCATGACCCCCAATTGACCGGAAAGTAATCGGTTTGATGAATTCATCACGAACCAGATCACGAACCCTTCCATAGACAATTACCGAGCAATTCATCCTTTCACCATCCTATACCCCACTTGGTTATGAGTATGGTCAAAGTGTCAACTCACTAGACCGAGTCTAGCCTAGTGAAATTAGTTCTCGTCCTAGGACTCATTACTCTATATGTCAATGAGGACACTCTTCATGACATATTTGTTGGCCAGCCTTACAAGTAATGATCCCGACAAGAGGCCATGGGTATCTCTTCTACTAATCCAGAAGTGGTGAATCCTTTATTGGCTACTCAATTACCTTCGAATACCTCAAGTCGCACTCCAAGCACCACCCTATGAGCGACCTCCGAAGGCAACAAGGAATGGAGTCAAACGTAATCAAGATTCAAGATATCCTCGAGTACCTCAAGTCTAAGGATACTTGCACCATTGCTATGATGAGATTATCACTGACACTAGAAGAAGATATCCATGTGATGATCTCATGGCAGGTCATCCAATGTACTTACTACCGCTAGTAAGCATCCACATGTCAACTCTAAATATCTCATATTTACAGTTTCTGAGATCCACTGCTTGATCCAATCAAGGAATATGACATGTGCTAGTCTAACCGGATTAATGATGTCTAGTCTCATTAATCCTATGACTAAGGAAAATTTAGATACTGACATAATTGCACATGATAGGAATCTCATTAGTATGATCACATCATAATTTCCTTCATGCTATGTCATATATCATGGACTTCATTAATTCGATTAAAGATCCAATCAATTCATAAACACTGTTCATGAATATCAAATTAATGAAATATGTCTTTCTTTATTTATTCATAAAGTCTGTACACGACTTTGAATAAAACGCGCTAAAGGGGATTGTCTTTTGGCACTACTCTAACAATCTAATGAGATCGACATCCATAAGTCGACTTACACTGGTGAACAAGGCGACTTATCAGTACCGAGCAAGCATAAGTTGACTTACACATGGTACAAGTCGACTTACACTTACAGTGAAATCATCCATAAATACTTCCATACATTCCTCTAAAAATTCACAGAAAACAGCCATCACACAACGTTGGAAAGTGCCTGGGGCATTACACAAACCAAAAGGCATCCTTCGATATGCAAAGGTGCCAAAAGGACATGTAAATGTGGTCTTGTCCTGGTCCTCCGGTACAATGGGTACCTAAAAATATCCAGAAAAACCATCCAAGAAACAATAATGTGATTTGCCCGCAAGTCTTTCAAGCATTTGATCAATAAAAGGAAGAGGGAAGTGGTCTTTTCTTGTGGCATCATTTAATCTTCTATAATCTATACACACACGCCACGAATTTTGCACTCTAGTAGGAATAAGCTCATCCCTATCATTTTTGACCACTGTTATTCCACTCTTTTTAGGCACTACATGAATTGGGCTAACCTACTCACTATCAGAAATGGGATAAATTATCCCTGCGCTCAACAACTTCGTGATTTCCTTCTTCACAACATCTAAGATAAACGGGTTAAGCTTTCTTTGAGGTTGCCTAACCGATTTTGACCCTTCACTCAATAAGATCCAGTGTGTGCAAATGGCTGGGCTAATTGTTGGATCGCATATGGTCCGAGTATTCACAATATGCTGCAGAAAAGACCATACAAAAATATCACGTATAATCAAAAAACACGAGGATTAACGAAAATACCTTATTTTCATGGGTGGATTGCTTCTTTTCTTTTTTGGATTCCAAGACACTGCAAATCGCTAATGCCCTCTACCGGTATCCACACGAGCATGCACGATCTAGGCTGCGGCTGTAGTGTGCTAGCACATCCTGAAAACCTTTCTGAATGCCGCACGATCTTTCTCTTAGATGGCGGCTAGGTTTTCCTGACAATAAAGTTCTTAACCTAATGAGACCTAAGTTTCTCTATTTATAGAGAAACCCTAATCTCATTTAGGCCCTATTAAGTTTCGGCCCATTATATCATATATAATAAAAGCCCGAAAACTTAATTAAATCTAGCCCAATAAATATATCTAAATATATTTATTCAACACCTAATAAATTAGGCCCAAGAGAATAAGCCCATATCACATCACTCTTTGTGTGCGACCCTGTAGGCTCATTTGATGTTGGCAATGGGCTTGATTACACTTCAAGGCTCATAAGTCATAAACGGCCTCTAGCAAGACATTATGACTACCCAAATCAAATGAGGATCGATAATCCGATTTAACTCAGAACTATGGTTATAGGCTCGTCTTTTTGTAACACGATATCAAGATTAATCACAAGGCATGGTACATGTCAACTTTGATTAATCATAGTTTCTTAATCCCCAAGTTGGTGATTATAACAAATGACATTGATGACTCTTCATCAATTCATTTGAGCACCACCATGCATTTCTTCACCACACTTGTCAAGAGGCCCAAATGATATCTTTCTCACTTAAGAGAGGTATAAATCCCATCTACGTCATTCAGATCCCTCCGTATGATTCATTTAGTGTCCAACATAAGACTATTTGTTATTCGGTTAAAAATAACTTAGTCTGATATCAAAACACTAAATTCTTCATGTAGGGAACCATGATGACTTCAGGTCAAAGGACTAAAGTCAAACCATATTGAGAATCACTAATGACATGAAACCATGTAGTATTCTTTATGTGGGTCGGTCCAATATATGTTTTCTAACATATATCTATGTTTCTGATTTGATATCTCATATCCATGATCAAGAAACGTGATCATCAATCGTAACACATACTAGTCTTAATTCATTATTGTTCCACCAATAATGATTGACCAGGGACAGTCTAGAATAGTGTTATAACGCTTATGGTTTTACTATCAAGTCACACACTTGATGACATAAGTCTAATATTATTCATGGAATGTAAATCACATTACATAAACGAAATACATGCATATATAAAGAAATACCTCTTAATATATTATTAACAAGTCATAATGTTAATACATGAATCACAAATATCCATTGGCCTAGGGCACACTACTAACACTAATGCCGGGTATATTGTTAATGGACATTTTGTATTCATTTTTGGTACACAATTTGTTAAACTCTTGTCCATTTCATATTTAATTTGCACTAATTAAACGCTATTTGTCTTAATTTTAGGCATATATTAAATTTGGGACATTTAAAAGCCTAAAGTTAGAAAAGAAAGCAGCTATGCAAGTGTGAAAAAAATAAAAAGAGTTATGCGTGAAAGGTGACAAAACTCTCCTAAAATGATGTAGAAGCGGCGGTTGGCGGTAGATAAAAGAGAGCATGAGATGATGGACTTTCAATATATAAAAGACAAGCTGCAATGAAAAGTTGAAAATAAGAGGGCTGGAATTTATTTAATGCAATGAGACAAAAGAAAAAGCAAGTGGCGGCATGATGTTCTTGAAGCACTGGCGGTAATCAAGGAACAAAGATAGTCTGCAAGGCGTAAAAGAGGAGCAAAGTTGGCGTGAAGAGGAATAGTGGACATTCCATTCGAGAAGATAAAATGTTGGCAAGGAGAGAAGTGAGGAGCTTGAGAGACAAGAAGGAAACGACAATGTGGAGGGAAACTAGAGAGGCATGTATGAGTTCTGCAACAGCAGTGTGATTTGGTGGCTTAGGTGTTTTTCTTTGATCTGTAGTTGGCGGTCAAGGCATGCATGAAGGTGTTGGCTTGGTAATGTGGGTCTATGAAGAAGTCAGCAAAATTAGAAGGAGACAAAGAGAGTGCGGACATTAGTGGCAAATCAAGATAAAACATACACTCTAATTGGTGGAGTTTCTTATGACGAATGGTGGATGGGAAATGAAATAAGTGAGTGGAGATATATCTCAAGTGTCTTGCATGGAATTTAGAGACAAGAAAAGACAAAGTGAAGTTAGTGGTGGAGATTACAAAAGATTTGTGGGTCGATTATAGGCGTGAAAAAATCAATCAAAGTAATGGAGGCATGAATGTAGGATGCAGCAGGATTGAGTGAGTCAAGGAGTTGAGAACGTTGCTAGCTAGAGGACAAAAGATACTTGGTGGCGTTGACACTTGTAGAAAAAACCAAACGGAAAAAGTGGCTAAGGAGGCTGGTGGGTTGGAAAAAACATTAGCCATTTTGATACTTAAACACCTCCCATAAGACTCCACTCACGTTACACACAAGGAGAGAACTCTCCACTTACAACATTAGAGGCTTGTGGCTAGAAAATAACGTGAAGCGCCTAGGATCAAAGAAGACACAAAAAATAAAGCATGAGTATGTGTAGGATGATGGGAGAGTCGTGATTTGGTAGTAAAGAGAGCATGAATTTTACACCATTAAGAAGAGAGCTGGAAAAAGAAAGAAAAGAGAGGTCATTGAAGAAGCTCGATCCATCTTTCACGCACAACCCTTACATACATTCTCAACACACACGTTAGTAGTGGAGAGCTTGGAAAACAATGATTTTGGTGGAGAATAACCAAGATTTGGAGGAGAAAGGGTGAAGTAACAACGTTGGTAACTAGGAGACTCTCCACACCATACACTTACGTTCTGATGGTTGGTGGCCACATGTTGAAGTTGATTGTTGGAAAGGAAAGACACGTTGAGCTGGAGTTGAAGAGACAAGGACGTTGAGTGGTTGGAGACTAACACATAAAGTAGCGGTGGTGGAGTGTGGGCGGTGATAGAAGAGAAGAGAGACATCAACGCATTTGTTGAAGCAAGAGGACAAGTAGTGGACTTGGAGGCACACACGTTGATGGTTGTGAAGTTGAAGGCGGTGATGGAGTGAACAATTAAATCAGCAGAAAAGGAAGACAGGATAATAAGTGGGAGCTAGTGGAGGAGACACTTTGTGCAAGCATAACGTGCATCTTTGGAGAGAAAATCGCTTGATTGGTGGAGATTGATTAAAGGTAAGTGGTGGTGTTACATCACTTAAGTAGGAGACAACTAGTGGAGGAAATAGAAAAGAGATGGCAAGGTGGAGACAAGAAGAAACGTTGATCTTGGATGTAGATATTGATGGAGCAAACTGGAATTTTTGCTAAGGAACAATGTTTTGGCCAACGTGGAGAGTCAAGAAAATACAGACGCAAGAAAAAGGGGTGTTTTTAATTTCTTAAATTATTTTCTTTATTCCGTATTTATTTTAATTGTGTGGATTAAATCAATGCAACCATATATTATGACCATAAATTATGTTACATTGATAAATATGTGTGAGTAAGTTTTTCGTTTCGGTTAAGGTTAAGATTGATATTGGATTTGGATAATTTTTGTGGTATTGATTTTTGCTTGATTGAATGCATATTTAATCTTAATTTAACTTGATCACCTAGATTAAGACCTTATATGATTGAATGCCACAACCAATGGGATTTAATTTGTCAGAAAATTAATCAAGCGACATACTTGAGTCTAAAGTGTAGACCAACCTTAGGATCTTGTGTGAGGATACCTAGAATTAACGAACTTAATTTTAGGCTTCTTGTATTTAACGCCTTTTATTTTGAATTTTCTATGAATCAAGTAGTGACTCGGATTTAAAAGACAAGGGAACACCATGAACATTGGGTTCGACTTGTTTAAGTGAAGTATTTCCTAAATCAATCAACTGTTACAGTTTTATTTTAAATGTCCAATCCAATTGAAATCTAATACCTTAACCGAATTTTTGTCATTTTATTAAATCTAGTCGTTTTAATTCATATCTTGTAATTTTTCATATTTTCTTAATTTGCTTACTTAATTTTATTTTATTTTCTAATCCATCAATTTTAGATCGTCTGAGTAATTTTTAATCGTTTAATTTAATTGTCTTATGTGTTGGAAAATTTTCCCTTGGGTACGATATCCGGTTCTTACCGATTTATATTACTTGTCGACGGGGTGCACTTGCCTCTAATTGGTCTAGATAGAATTTAATTTATATCTCTTTGTTTAGACCGCAACAAGTTTTTGGCGCCGTTGCCAGGGAAAGAAAATTTCTGATTTTGAGTCATTAAATTAGACGGTGTTAATTGTCTCAGATTTAATTTTTGCCTTGTTGTTTATTTGCATATTTTAATTATTTACTTGATTGCTTTACGTTGGTGTGTTTTATTTTTAGCTTTGTTTTTATTTTCTTTTTATTTATTCCATTTTGTTTATGCTCACTCGTGGTCAAAAGCCCGAGAATTTGCTATTAGATACTGAGATTGAAAAAACTACTCGCAGGTTGCGTAAGGAAACCAGATTAGCTCAGAGTAGTACTTCAGCAGAAAGGACTAGAGAAGAGCAATTTTCAGAGATGGAACAGCGCGAGGAGAGATTGATGCCACATACTGAAGAGAGAAGGGATTTGACTATGATGGATTTGACAATGGGGCACAACAATAGACCCATGCCTCCCATTATAAGGCCGACGATCACAGCTGCTAGTTTTGAGATTCCTCACAGCATTACATCCATGATGAGGGCATCTCAATTTGGAGGATTGCCTTTGGAGGATCCGAACACCCATTTGGAAACATTTTTGGATATTTGTGATTTGTTTAAGCTGAATGGAGTATCGAAAGACGCGGTGAGATTAAGGTTATTCCCATTTTCTCTATGGGATAAGGCCAGAGCATGGTTGGCTAGTTTGCAGTCGGGATCGATTACTACATGGGATGAGATGATGAGGTTATTTTTGGCAAAATTTTTCCCTCCTGCCAAGGTTGCAAAGATGAAGAATGAGATCACTTCCTTCACTCAATATGAAAATGAAAGTTTATATGAAGCGTGGGAGCGATTTCGGGATATGTTGACACAATGTCTTAGTCATGGATTATCTACATGGCAGCAAGTCAATACTTTTTATACAGGAATGAACCCATCGACCAGGAGTACCATCGACGCTGCAGAAGGAGGTAGTTTAATGAGGAAAACGCCAGATCAAGCCTACAAGTTGATTGATGAGATGGCCACTAGCAGTTTTCAATATCATACAGAAAGGCATCCCAGACGACCTACAGGAGCTCGTGTAGTAGACAATACTGGTGGCTTTATCTTTCGGATGGATGTTTTGACAAAGAAATTGGATAACTGATGCAGTGTGAGAGGAGGAGCTAGTTCTTCATTAAGGAGTTGTCTTTGTCATGAGCATTGTGGTGGAGATTCCATGCATCTTCTGAGTGTCAAGTCGGGAATCCTTTTGCTCAAGAGTCAGAAGAGGCCCATTATGTAGGCAATTATAACATACAGCGATTGGACCCATATTCTAACACTTACAACCCAGGGTGGAGGAATCATCCAAATTTCTCTTGGCGAAACGATCAGGTGGGACAACCACAATCATCCAATGCTCAGAGACAACCACCTCCACCTCCAGGTTTTAAGGCTCCTAATCCTGCACTACCAGAGAAATCTAATCTCAAAGATTTACTCTCGAAATACATTTCCACTACCGAGGTCAGGATGCAGAACCAAGAATCTTCTATCAGACATTTGGAGAATCAGATGAGCCAGATTGCAAGTTTGTTAAAGGAAAGACCTTCGGGTTCATTGCCTGGCACTACTGAGGCCAACCCGAGAGAACATGCAAAGGCAATTTTATTGAGAAGTGGCAAACAACTTGAAGAAGTTAAGCAACAGCAGAAGGATAAAGAAGTGGAAAAGAGTGAAGAAGATGAGAGTCGGGAAAGTGGCAAGGAGGCCACAGAAGCACCAGCTAAAAGGGAGAACCATCCAAGGTTATTTGCTGATCCCATCACACATCCGGTAAGACCTCGGATTCCTTATCCTCAAAGGTTGAAAGGTATGCAATTAGATAAGCAATTTGTTCGTTTTCTTGAGATATTTAAAAAGTTGCATATAAACATTCCTTTTGTTGAGGCCATAGCGCAGATGCCTTCTTATGCTAAATTTTTGAAAGAAATTTTGTCCAATAAGAGGAGGCTTGAGGAGTATGCCACGATGAAACTGAATGAGGAGTGTTCGGCCATATTGTCGAGAAAGCTACCACCGAAGCTTAAGGATCCAGGGAGTTTTACTATTCCTTGTGTTATTGGTGATTTAAATATAGATAAAGCTTTAATGGATTTGGGTGCAAGCATTAATTTAATGCCTCTTTCTATTTTTAGGAAATTAGGATTGGCAGAGCCCAAACCCACAACTATTTCGCTTCAGCTGGCAGATCGGTCAATCACCTATCCAAGGGGAATCATTGAGGATGTATTGGTAAAGGTCGAGAAATTCATCTTCCTGGTGGATTTCTTAGTCCTTGATATGGAGGAAGATATAGACATCTCCATCTTTCTTGGAAGACCTTTCATGGCTACTGCACGGACCATCATTGATGTACAATGTGGAAAACTCATCATGAGACTTCAAGATGAAGAACTAGTGTTTGATGTGTTCAATGCTATGAAGCACCCTTCTACTCTTGACTCTTGCCATTTTATTGATATTTATTCTTCTGATACTGATGATTCTTCTACTGTTTGTACAGATTTGTTGAAAGGGGAAGCACAAGAAATGATTGAAGAATTAGGGGAAGAATTGCAAGAAGAGTTGGAAGAAATTGCAGATGAGTTGAAGCAGGCATATTGGACACATTATAGAGCATACGAGCCTCTCCAACGTCCAGCCAAGCTATTTCCGAAGCCTTCGATTGAAGAGCCCCCTTCTCTTGAACTTAAACCTCTTCCAATTCATTTGAAGTATGTTTATCTTAACCCACCTGAGCACTTACCGGTTATCATTTCTTCTTGTTTGTCAGGTGCTATGGAGGAGCAGTTATTGAGGGTACTGCGAGACCACAAAAAGGCAATTGGGTGGTCCATTACAGATATCAAAGGTATAAGCCCTTCCTTTTGCACACACCACATTTTCATGGAGGATGGAAGCAAGGCGATAGTGCAACCCCTAAGGAGACTTAACCCACATATGAAGGAGGTAGTGAAAGATGAGGTAGTAAAGCTTCTGGATGCAGGTATTATCTACCCTATTTCTGATTCTGGTTGGGTTAGTCCTATGCATGTTGTGCTAAAGAAAGGAGGCACCACTGTGGTTGAAAATGAGAAAAATGAATTAATAGCCACTAGGAAGGTAACTAGGTGGAGAATGTGCATAGATTATAGAAAGTTGAATGATGCCCCCAGGAAAGATCATTTTCCTTTACCTTTCATTGATCAAATGATTGAGAAATTAGCTGGACATGATTTTTATTGTGCCTTAGATGGATATAGTGGATATTTGCAGATTCCTGTAGCCCTGGAAGATCAGGAGAAAACAACTTTTACATGTCCCTATGGTACATTTGCCTATAGACGCATGCCCTTTGGGTTATGCAATGCTCCAGCTACATTTCAAAGATGCATGATGGCTATTTTTTCTGATATGCTTGAATCTTGCATTGAAATTTTCATGGATGACTTCTCTGTGTTTGGAACTTCATTTGATACATGTTTGGATAACCTTGAGAAAGTCCTGATTAGGTGTGAGGAGACCCATTTAGTGCTTAATTGGGAAAAATGTCATTTCATGGTACAGGAGTGCATTGTTTTAAGTCACAAGATTTCTAGCAAGGGTATAGAGGTAGACCCAGCAAAAATTGATGTAATTAAGAAACTTCCACCACTAAACAATGTTAGATCCATTAGAAGTTTCTTAGGCCATGCTGGTTTTTACCGTAGGTTCATTAAGGATTTTTCCAAAATTGCTAAACCTTTGACTGAGTTGCTTGAAAAAGATGTTGTGTTTAATTTTGACGATAAATTTTTGACATCTTTTCAATTGTTGAAGGATATGCTCAGGATCGCACCTATTCTTATATCTCCGTTGGTCTTTTCCTTTTGAATTAATGTATGATGCAAGTGATTATCACGGTGGGTCTTTGTTTTAGGCCAAAGACGAGGTAAGATCTTTCATCCCATTTTTTATGCAAGTAGGACACTAAACTGTGCACAACGCCATTATACCACCACGGAAAAAGAGATGTTGGCGGTTGTGTTTGCTTTTGATAAGTTTCGCTCATATTTGATTTTGTCTAAAGTGATTGTCTATACTGACCATGCAACTTTGAAATACTTGATGACAAAACCCGACGCTAAATCAAGACTAATTTGTTGGGTGTTACTCTTGCAGGAATTTGACATTGAGCTGAGGGATAAGAAGGGGACTGAGAATTTTGTAGTTGATCACCTATCAAGGTTGGATGAAGCTGCCATGGAAAGTGCAATAAAGAAGGACATTCAGGAGACTTTTCCTGATGAGCATCTGATGGTTATGACGGTCATGCCATGGTTTGCAGATTATGTAAACTACCTTGCCGGTAATATCTATCCCCCTGATTTTTCTTATGCTGAAAAGAAAATTTTTTTTCAGAGGTAAGATACTATCTTTGGGATGATCCTTTGCTTTACAAGATTTGTGTGGACGGTATTGTTAGGCGTTGCATTCCTGAAGAGGAAATGTCTTCTGTGTTACATCATTGTCATTCTAGAGAGGCCGGGGGACATTATGGTGCATCTAGGACAACTCATAAAGTTTTGGAATGTGGTTTCTATTGGCCCACTTTATTTAAGGATGCATTTACATTTGTCAAATCTTGTGATAGGTGTCAAAGGGTTGGAAACATTAGTCGGAGACATGACATGCCATTGACTAACATTCTTGTTTGTGAAGTTTTTGATGTTTGGGGAATAGACTTCCTGGGACCGTTCCCTAAGTCTTTCTCTAATCAATATATATTGGTTGTTGTTGATTATTTTAGCAAATGGGTGGAAGCAGAGGCATTGCCTACAAATGAGTCTAGACGTGTTGTTAAATTTTTGAAGAAGAATATTTTTACACGTTTTGGCACACCTAGGGCTATCATTAGTGATGGGGGGTCACATTTTTTTAATAAACTTTTTGATTCGTTGTTAGCTAAGTATGGGGTGACCCATAAGGTTGCGACTCCATACCACCCTCAACCTAGTGGACAAGTTGAAGTTTCAAACAGGGAATTAAAGAAAATATTAGAAAAAACTGTTAATGCTTCTAGACGGGATTGGTCTTTAAAGCTTGATGATGCACTTTGGGCATATAGGACTGCATTTAAAACACCCATAGGCATGTCACCATTTAAGATAGTATATGGGAAGTCTTGTCATCTTCCAGTTGAGTTAGAGCATCGTGCATACTGGGCTACCAAATTTCTTAACTTTGATTTGTCTGCTCAGAAAAGCAAGAGACTTATGCAACTTCATGAGCTTGAAGAATTTCGTTTGGATGCCTATAACAATTCGAAGTTGTATAAGGAACGTGTGAAGAAGTGGCATGACAAGAAGATCCTCCACCGAGACTTTAAGGTAGGTGACCAGGTATTGATCTACAACTCTCGTCTTCGTCTTTTTCCAGGTAAGCTTAAGTCGAGGTGGTATGGTCCATTCACGGTGATCCAAGTCCTTCCTTTTGGGGTTCTTAAGGTAAAATGAGAAAATGAAAATTCGTTCAAGGTAAATGGACAACGCGCTAAATTGTATATGCCCAAGTTTGTGGATCACTCTGAAGAGCGATTGTCTCTTCATGACAATTCGCCTCTTTGATCGCGATGCATGTTTTCCAGTAGGACTGTAGTTTTCTTTCTTTTCTTTTCTCGTTATTTCTTTATGTTTCTTTTAATGCATTTCTTTAAGTTGTTTTGAGTTTTCTTTAGGTTTGTGTGGTTGGTGAATAAAAAAAAGGGGTTCTTGGCAGCTCCTTCTTCAGGGAAGCTTCTTCTTCCTTTTTCCCCTCTTTGTGTTTGCTTGTTGACTACTTGAACATTAGGGACAATGTTCATATTAAGTGTGGGGGGATTGAGCTTATTGAAGTGAATCACACGTTAATACAGCACTTAAAAACATAATAGAATGCACGAGAAGGGGGGGTTGAATTGTATTCCCTTTTGAATATCTTTTAGAATTACTTGTTAGAATTAAGATTCTTTCTGTAATTCTTATTAATCTGATTGATCAAACTTTTCAATGCTAAGTATATGAATAGTAAATAAAGATCAACTTTGAAACTAAAAGTGAGATAGAGAGTGAGAGTAGTAGACACACAGATTTATCTGGTTCACCCCAAACCATGGGCTACGCCCATCCTCGAGTTTCTTCCGAGATTTCACTATCTCTTCAAACGTTATAAGATTCTTTCACGAGCCTCTTGAGTCTCTACAACCAAGATTCTTTCACACTTAGCCTCTGCAGCTATCTGCATAACTTTTCTTTTCAGAAAATATTTGAACACTCATTCTGAAAGATAGCGTTCACTAATTTGCACTTAATCGCTTTTCTCGCTTTGTGTAATTTTTCTCAAAACAAGAAGCTCTTCGCCGACTTGACTTGTATTTATAGCCTTTGTCTCTAACTGCTTCTTGATTCTTGAATCTTGAATCTTTAAAGAAACGGTTAATCAGTTGAGTTCTGTAACTAACTCGAACTGACTCTTGCGTCTGTTTCTTTTCTGCGTCTGCGTCTGCGTCTGGTTTTGTTTCTGCGTCTGTATCTACATTTGCGTCTACGTCTTTTATTGTCTTGTGTCATCTGCGTCTGTGTTGACTCTTTACTTTGACACACTTCGTCTGTGTTTTCATTTGTGCTGTGCGCTCAGATTCGACTTTTCAACTTAGTCTGTGTCAACTTCGCTCAGATACGTCATCTTCGCTCTGCATCTTTGAATTAAATCAGATATCGTCGGATCGCTTTTGATTTTCTTGTATTTGATCTCACTATGTTTGTTATGCATTAAAATCATTTTTATGTAAAGTCATTTTGACTTAATAATCTCCCTCTTTTTGAATATAACAAATTACATACAAGAAAAGAAAAGAAAACAAAACAACAAAACAACAAAAACTTATCTTCTTCCTATCTTCGTCTGTTGTGGTCACACCTTCTTCATCTGAACATCCTCTCCTCTTCTGATTATTTTCTTCTTTTCCTGCTCTCCCCCTATTTGTTATAATCAAAAATGATTATCGATTCTAGTTCTTCAGCAGTTCTGCTATCATCTTCTTTAGATCATTCACTGTCTCCTTCATGTCATTGAGTTCACCACGTAATCTAATGACTTCATCGTTAATGTGCTTGATCCGCTTCACGATGGAGGAGCGAAAGGAATTGTAGTAGTATAGGCATCGAGGATGGAGTGTAGTCTTCATTAATCTCAAAAGTCGGTGGACGAATGAATGTTGCGACTTCAGAAGATTTAGATCAAAAGGAACTGGCGGCAAAGATCAACAACCTGCCTTCCATGCAGGATAGGCATGTTCTTCGATAGAGCGATGTATTAGACAAAGGGCTAATACGAAGAACTATCGAACAAGGAACTTCAAGAATGTTCTGTTTTATACTTCCCCATGGGACAGTCTTCCGCACGATTTGTATGGCTACACTCACTTGATCTGGTCTTGTGAGGAATGCATGCTTCATCAATTTTTCGACTTCTTCGCAATCGATCTGCGACGGATCATCATCAACATTATCTTCGTGAAATAATTTTGACTTTCCTTTTAAAATCTTTTGGACACCTTGGTTGAATATCCGAACAACCTTTATCTCTGTGTTCTCTGTGATTGGGAACATAGTACACGGTGGGCAGGGACGTCTTGAGAGATATGGCAAATGATCAGTAAGCCTCAAGGTATCGTAAAAAGACTTCTCTTTTTCATTTAGTAACTGCCACGTGATACCATTAATCAACATAGGTTGCACAGTAGCTACTATTTTCTTCTTTGGTTCAACACCGATTATAATAGCATTGCTCGATTGGTAATAACTTCTACCAATTTGATTTTCAGCCTATATTTCCTTAAGAACTTCTGGTAGTTATATACCTTTAGACTTGGTTCATCATCAGCCAAATCTGCATCGCAGCTTGCTTCGTTGTGTTCCTTAGAAGTCTCTCGAACCGCCATTCTTCCGCTGGTTCCTCCTTTATAATGCCAGTGTCTCATGAACCGTGCTTTCATCCATTTGGTTCTTCTTGTTGAGCACTAGAATTTCTTAAACTGCATAATGCTCGCTTGTTTCAACTTGAACAAGACGTTAGCGGTCTCTTTTGTAGACTAACGTCTTCAGCAGTTAAGAAGCTCTTCTTTTGACTAACCTTCTTAGTCTTTTTCTCTGTTTCAGTTAGTTTTGCTGATTTCTTCACAGGAGATTTTCCTTTAACAGATGTTGCTTTTCTCTTCCTCTCAGTCTCTTTAGATCTTCTGGCCATATCCTCTTCCAGAATAGAGACTAAGGATCTTGTGGCTTTGGCTGCACAAGATTTAGAAGTTTCTTCTCGCCTTTGTTCTCTAGCAATCTTCTCTTCCTATTCCTCAGAGTCCTTATTCTTGGAGATCTCTTGGCTTTCTTCACAACTTCGCTCAAGAGACTTTCTCCTTGTCTCTTTGGCGCACTTTGCTTTGCCCTCTGAGATTGACTTCTCATGACAAGAGGACTCGCCATTTTCATGAGAGGTCTCCCTAGCACTCTCCTTAATTCGGCAGTAGGCGATTTGATACTTACAGGCGATTGAGATCTTGAGACAGGAGTCTTCTTCAATATACGCTCCCCCTCAGTTCTTGGTTTCTTTGAAGAACCGGCGTGATCTTTGTCTACTGTATTCAGACCCATTCGCCAAATAGTATGAGCATCAATCTTGCTCTTCACTGGAACAGTTCGTCTTATACCTTGGTGCAGACGAATACTGGATTCCATAAAGATCCTCGTCAAAATCATACCATAAGGATAACTGGAAGTTTCCTTTAACCCATAACCATATAGGAAAGATTAAGAAGGGTAGATCTATAGGATTTCGATTGAGAAGAAAGAATAGACATTGTTCGTCTAAAGTAGTCACCAAATGCCTTGAACCAACTCTAGGAAGAATGCAATTGAACAGGATTGCATGCAGAACCCTAGCCTTTGGAATCAGATTTGATGTCTTCCTTGTGAGAAAAGTTACCAGCTGTAACTCACTGTGTATAACGCCGTTAGTTTCTCACTTTATTTTAGCCTAACTGCTCATTTAGCATCACCATATTGAGATTGCGTCTTATCTTTTGAAAACGTTCTTCACTCAGTGGTTTAGTGAAGATGTCCGCCTATTGAAGCTCTGTTTCAACGAACTTTAAAAGCACCACCTTTCTCCGAACGTAGTCTCTCAGGAAATGATGTCTAACTTCTATATGCTTTACTATGGAATGCTGAATTGGATTCTTTGACAGGTTTATTGCACTGGTGTTGTCGCAATAAATTGGAATCTCCTCCTCCTTAACTGAATAGTCTTCAAGCTGATACTTGATCTACAACGTCTGTGAACAGCAACTTGCAGCAGACATGTATTCTGCTTCAGCGGTTGATAGAGCAATTGAGCTTTGTCTCTTGCTTGACCAGGAGACTAGATTTCCTCCAAGAAAGTGACATCCTCCACTTGTGCTCTTTCTTTCGATTCTATCTCCGGCATAGTCTACATCACAGTATCCGATTAACCTGAAATCTTTACCTTTCTCAACCATTAAGCAAAGATCAGTAGTACCTGCGAGATATCTCAAAATTCTTTTAACAACAGTAAAATGAGACTCTCTAAGATCGGCTTGAAATCTTGCACACAAGCATACACCTGAATGTAATATCGTGTCTACTTGTCAGAAGATACAATAAAGAACCGATCATCCCTCTATATAGAGTTTGATCTACCTTCTTACCAAATTCGTCTTTCGACAAAAGGTTTGAAGGATGCATCAGAGTTGCCATTGGCTTCACATTATTCATGTCAAACTTATTCAACAACTCTTTCACATACTTCTGTTGATGAATGAAGATCTTCTCTTTGGTCTGCTTAACTTGCAACCCAAGAAAGAACTTTAATTCACCCATCATACTCATTTCAAATTCTCTTTTCATTAGTCTCTCAAACTTTAAACACAACTCTTTTGTAGTAGCACCAAAGATAATATCATCAACGTAGATTTGTATTAAGATAAAATCATTCTGAAAACTCTTTCTAAAGAGCGTCTTATCAACTTGACCTCTGCTGAAACCATTTTCTATTAAGAAGGTACTCAGACGATCATACCAAGCTCTAGGGGCTTGCTTTAGGCCGTATAAGGCTTTGTGAAGTCTATAGACATAATCTGGATTTTTAACATCTTCAAAGCCAGGAGGTTGTTTCACATAGACTTCTTCATCTATAAAGTCATTCAGAAATGCACTCTTAACATCCATCTGAAACAACTTTATATCGTGACAGATTGCATATGCCAACAAAATCCTTATAGCTTCAAGTCTCGTTACTAGAGCATATGTTTCGTTGTAGTCTATTCCTTCTTGCTGATTGTAACCTTGTGCTACTAATCTGGCCTTATTACGACTCACTCTTCCTGATTCGTCTAACTTATTCTTGAAAACCCATCTTGTTCCTATAATGGATTTCTTAGGTGGTTTTGGAACTAAGGACCAGACGTTATTCCTTGTGAATTGGTTCAGCTCTTCTTGCATGGATAACACCCAAGCTTCATCTTGAAGAGCTTCCTCAACCTTCTTAGGTCCTACTTCAGAGATAAAAGCTACATTAGCTTCTCGTCGAATCGACCTTGTCTAACTCCTTACGAGGTCTCACCGATAATTAACTCTTCGGATGAGAACTTTTATACTTCCAATCTCGCCTTAGTTCTATAGTTTCGGAATATCTTCAATCTTATTCTCATGAGTGTCTGACGAGGGAGTTTCTGAGGCATCATCTAGGTTCTTTGAAGGACCTTCAATCTCCATGTCATCTTCCTTATGGGTTTGAGAACTATCATCAAATTTGACATGGATCGTCTCTTCAACAGTCTTTGAAGTCAGGTTGTAAACTCGAAAAGCCTTAGACGATAATGAGTAACCTAGAAATATTCCTGGATAGGTCTTTAAATTGAATTTATCCAATAGCTCTCTCGTATTCAGAATGGAACATTTGCACCCGAATGGATGAAAGTAGGATATGCTTGGTCTTCTTCCATTCCATAACTCGTAAGAAGTTTTCTTCAACATAGGTCGCAACAAGATCCTATTCGAATATAGCATCTCAGTATTCATGACTTTCTACCTAAAAATACTTAGGAAGATTAGTCTCACATAGCATAGTCCTTGCCATCTCTTGAATCGTCCTATTCTTTCTCTCAACAACTCTATACATTGTGGAGTTCTAGGGGAGAAGTTGTGGGAAATTCCATTCTCCTCACAGAAAACTCTAAACTTCTCATTCTCAAATTCTCCGCCATGATCACCCGATACTAGCTATAGACATTCCTTTTCATTCTCAGTAACTTTACGGATAGAGCTCTAAAGCACTTAAAAGACTCATCTTTGTGTGATAAAACAATATCCAACAAAATCGAGTAAAATCATCAACAATGACAAGTCCATATTTCTTTCTGCCAAGACTTAATGTCCTTGTAGGACCAAACAAATCCATATGTAATAGTTCTAAAGGTCTTGAAGAAGTTACAAAATTTTTAGAAGAGAAAGAGGTTTTAACCTGTTTTCCTTTCAAACAATTTTCACAGAAAAATTCTTTGTCAAAACTTATTTTGGTAAACCTCTTACCAAATCATGTTTTACCAATTTTGAAATATGTTTCAAAGAGACATGACCTAGCTTTTTATGCCAGATTAGTCTTTCTTCTTCAGAAGATAGAAAACATGAGATATTTTGACTTTGAAAATCTTCTAAGTTGATTTTGTAAAGGTTGTTTCTTCTCTTGGCAGAGAAAAGTATAGATCCATCTTTGTTTCGACTTCACAAAGATTTTGATTGAATGTAACTATAAAACCGTAATCACACTGGTGACTCACACTAATCAAGTTATGCTTTAGACCATTAACAAGCAGTACATTATTTATGCATGCAAAGGAATCTTTACCTATTTTCCCGATTCCAATGATTTTGCCCTGCTGGTTGTCTCCGAAAATTACTGATCCTCCCTTCTTATACTGAAGGTCTAAGAACATAGACCTTCTTTCCGTCATGTGTCGCGAGCATCCACTGTCTAAATACCAATGGTGCTTGCCGTATCTTCCAAGGAAGGATATCTGTAGGAGAAACTATTTTATTTCTTGGTACCTAAATTTTCTTGGGTCCTTTATGGTTAGTAGTATGCACATGATATGATCTTTGATGCATATTACTCGAACGTTGATTAAAATATGTTATCCTATTTCTTCCTTTTTGAGAGACAAATTTATTATGGGACTGAGTATTGTTTCCAGTAAACCCTAATCCAGTCTTATCACTAGGATGTCTACATTTTCCTAGCATATCATTCATTTTCTTTGTACTCTCTGTGAAAGTTAGTAGATCAGCTGATAGATTCTTGATCCTCAGTTTAAGTTGATTAATCTCATCTGATCTGTCTACAAGTTTCCTTTTAACTTCTAACTCCTTTTTTAAGCAAATATTTTCTCTCTCTATTTTCTCAGTATTTCTAATATTCTCTACATATTTTTTCTTCAACAGTTTGTCTTTGTTTGTAATAGCATGAGAATCTTCTAATGATTCGAATATGCATCATGCAAATTTTGTAGTCGGATTTTACCTCCTCATCACTATCTTCCTCGGCCATTAGGAAAATGTTTGCATGTTCGATGACTCAAGCTCAGATGTCTCGATTGAGATGAATCTAGGTCCTCCCATGTTGCCATCATGCTTTTCTTGCCTTCTACTCTTCTTGGGTTTCTTCTTGAGAGTAGGGCATTCGGACTTGTAGTGTCCGGGCTGATTGCACTCGTAACAAATGATAGAAGACTTTTACGGCTTAGCTTCATCTTTTCCATTCTTTCGAATGTCGGTTACTCGGGCTTCTTCTTCCACATCGTCTTATCTTTCGGAAATGAAAGATAATTCGTCATCTTCATCACTCGATTCTGAATCTGATTGGCTAGAGTTGTCATCCCTTGATTCTTCAATTTTCAATGCTTTTGATGACTTCCTCCTTCTTTGAGTCTTATGATTCTTTTGTCCAGCCTTCAGTGCTATTGACTTCTCTCGCTTGGGCTTATCTTCAGCGTTGAGTTCAACTTCATGAATCTTTAAAGATCCTAGCAACTTATCTAGCTTTAATATGCTCAAGTCTTTGGCTTCTTGCACTGCCGTAACTTTTGGTCTCCATCTTTTAGGAAGACTTCTTAGAATCTTGATAACGTGATCTTGATTATTGTATGTCCTTCCAAGAGCTTTCAATCCATTGATAATTGTTTGAAATCTTCCAAACATTTGATCAATAGATTCTTCATCTTCCATCCTGAAAAGTTCATATTGATGTACAAGAATACTTATCTTGGATTCCTTAACTTGACTTGTGCCTTCATGAGCAATGGACAATGTGTCCCACATTTCTTTTCTTTGTCGCAACCATGCACTTTGTCGCACTCGCTTCTACTTAGGGCACATGTTAAGAAAAATTTTGCCTTTGAATTGATTGTATTCTTGCTTTTCGATCATTGTCCATCCGCTTCGTGGAATAGAACTACCTTCGTCATCTCTGGTATATAGGGTCCGCTCTCTATTACGTCCCAAAGGTCTACATGTGTAGATTCGATGAATAACCGCATCCTATCTTTCCAAGAATGATAGTCTTCTCCATTGAATCTTTGGAGGTCTAGTGAATGAGGCTCCTTCAAATGATGTATACATGTGACTCGCCATTATCTTTAATCCACACTTCGCCAAAGTGATTCTTGGATACCAAGCTCTGATACCAATTGAAGTGAATCACACGTTAATACAGCACTTAAAAACACAATAGAATGCACAAGAAGGGGGGGTTGAATTGTGTATTCCCCTTTTTGAATATCTTTTAGAATTACTTGTTAGAATTAAGATTCTTTATAGAATTCTTATTAATCCTGATTGATCAAACTTTTCAATGCTAAGTATATGAATAGTAAATAAAGATCAACTTTGAAACTAAAAGTGAGATAGAGAGTGAGAGTAGTAGACACGCAGATTTATCCTGGTTCACCCCAAACCGTGGGCTACGTCCAGTCCTCAGAGTTTCTTCTGAGATTTCACTATCTCTTCAAACGTTACAGTATTCTTTCACGAGCCTCTTCAGGTCTCTACAACCAAGATTCTTTCACACTTAGCCTCTGCAGTTATCTCGCATAACTTTTCTTTTCGAAAATATTTGAACACTCTATTACGTAAAGATAGCGTTCAGCTAATTCGCACTTAATCGCTTTTTCTCGCTTTGTGTAATTTTTCTCAAAATAGCAAGCTCTTCAGTTTTCGACTTCGACTTGTATTTATAGCCTTCGTCTCTAACTGCTTCTTGAATCTTGAATCTTGAATCTTTAAAGAAACGGTTAATCAGTTGAGTTCTGTAACTAACTCGAACTGAATCTTGCGTCTGTTTCTTTTCTGCGTCTGGGTCTGCGTCTGCTTTTCTTTCTGCGTCTGTATCTACATTTGCGTTTGCGTCTGTGTCTCCGTCTGCGTCTGTTTCTGCGTCTGTGTCTTTTATTGTCTTGTGTCATCTGCGTCTGTGTTGACTCTTTACTTTGACACACTTCGTCTGTGTTTTGATTTGTGCGTATGCTCAGATGTCGACTTTTCAACTTAGTCTGCATGTCAACTTCGCCTCATATCGTCATCTTCGCTACATCTCCGAATTAAATCACATATCGTCATCGTAAATACATCTTTGAATTAAATCATATACGTCTGTGACTGTTTTGTTTTTCTTGTATTTGATCTCACTATGTTTGTTATACATCAAAATAATTTTTATGTAAAGTCATTTTGACTTAACAGTTATGTGCTTGCTGATGTTGATGATATTGATGTTGATGTTGAGAAATACACACTTGAATGGTTGCGACTCTTCTGGTAGCTAACTTAGGTCATATTTGTTATGAATTTGATCATAAGATTCTGTCAAAGTAGTTGAATGGAAAATTGAGTTGTTTGTATGAACTTGGAATAGGCAGCTTAAGAGGATAGTGAACCATGTGGATTGATTTAAGTAGTCAATTGCATAAGCTTAGTCAATAACTGATGCTAAGTGATGAAGCAATGTATGAAATTTTGATGGATTTTCATTTAAACATATGTGAGGTTTTGAGCCATATGACTACATCTCATAGTCATCTATTTTCTTTGTCATGTGTGATGCTTCCCTATGTGGATTACCTTCAGAACTTGCTTTGAACATGTTTGATACTGCTAGTTACATGCTTTATGGACATGATAAAGGCCTTCTTTGTTTTTACCCTTTAGCTTAAATGACCCACCAAATCATTTTTCCCTTGTTACCCCCTTTGAGCCTTTAACCTTGTTGTTTTCGTATTAATCGCATTGCATTAAACTTGAAAACTTTTGGCCTTACCCTTTCACAAGTTGACTGGAGTACTAAGTATTTGATATCTTTGATTTGGGGACTGTTGTTTTACATGTTATTCTGAGATGTTTTAGAGATACATCTACTCAGTTGTTGTTGATTTTTGTTACTACTATCTTCTTTTATGTTTATTGTTACGCAAAAAAACATTAAAAAACGACAAAAAAAGAAAAAGAAAAGAAAAAAAAAAGAAAAAACGAAAAAAATTCAAAATAGTAACGTTTGATAGTGATGAGTAGTAGTAGTCTTGTATTTTTGTATGTACATTTCAGAATTTCTTTTTAATTGTCCCACGTCACTTAGTACTTTGTGAATACTTCTGAGTAACCTTTGTCCTTTTTACCTCACCTTAACCTAAACCCCATTACAACCCTTAATAAAAACCCTTTTGATCCATGAAGGCATGTACTCTATGTAGTGAAAAATAGGTGAATTTGCAAGCCTATGGTAGCGTAGTCTCTTAGAGGAAGCCTTGAGTGAAACACAACCCTTATACACTTGAGCGACTTGAGTGAATATCGTGAGGAAAGTTCACTTTAATTTTGTGCTTGCTTTTGATCAAAGATATCTACCTTTAATTTTGTTTATGTGCATTGATGAAAATATTATGATACATGTTGTAGCTTGATACTTGAGTTCGCCGAATTTTAAGGGATTGCAAACACTTAATTTTCGTTGAAAATAAATTGACAGAATATGTTGATTGTGACCTAAGTAAGTTGCTTGAGGACAAGCAACAATTCAAGTGTGGGGGTGTTGTTAATGGACATTTTGTATTCATTTTTGGTACACAATTTGTTAAACTCTTGTCCATTTCATATTTAATTTGCACTAATTAAACGCTATTTGTCTTAATTTTAGGCACATATTAAATTTGGGACATTTAAAAGCCTAAAGTTAGAAAAGAAAACAGCTGCGCAAGTGTGAAAAAAATAAAAAGAGTTATGCGTGAAAGGTGACAAAAACTCTCCTAAAATGATGTAGAAGCAGCAGTTGGCGGTAGATAAAAGAGAGCATGAGATGATGGACTTTCAATATATAAAAGACAAGCTGCAATGAAAAGTTGAAAAATAAGAGGGCTGGAATTTATTTAATGCAATGAGACAAAAGAAAAAGCAAGTGGCGCATGATATTCTTGAAGCACTGGCGGTAATCAAGGAACACAGATAGTCTGCAGCGTTAAAAGAGGAGCAACGATTAAGCGTGAAGAGGAATAGTGTGGACATTCCATTGGAGAAGATAAAAACGTTGGCAAGGAGAGAAGTGAGGAGCTTGGAGAGACAAGAAGGAAACGACAATATGGAGGGAAACTAGAGAGGCATGCATGAGTTCTGCAACAGCGTGTGATTTGGTGGCTTAGGTGTTTTTCTTTGACTATAGTTGGTGGCTGAAGGCATGCGTGAAGGTGTTGGCTTGGTAATGTATGGGTCTATGAAGAAGTCAGCAAAAATTAGAAGGAGACAAAGAGAGTGCGGACATTAGTGGCAAATAAAGATAAAAACATACACTCTAATTAGTGGAGTTTCTTATGTACGTAGCTGGTGGATGGGAAATGAAATAAGTGAGCTGGAGATATATCTGAAGTGTGCTGCATGGAATTTAGAGACAAGAAAAGACAAAGTGAAGTTAGTGGCTGGAGATTATAAAAAGATTTGTGGGTTGATTATAGGCGTGAAAAAAATCAATCAAAGTAGCTAGAGGCGTGAATGTAGGATGCAGCAGGATTGAGTGAGTCGAAGGAGTTGAAGAACATTGCTAGCTAGAGGACAAAAAGATACTTGGTGGCGTTGACACTTGTGAAAAAACCAAGCGGAAAAAGTGGCTAAGGAGGCTGGTGGGTTGAAAAAAACATTAGCCATTTTGATACTTGAACACCTCCCATAAGACTCCACTCACGTTACACACAAGGAGAGAACTCTCCACTTACAACCTTAGAGGCTTGTGGCTAGAAAATAGCGTGAAGCGCCTAGGATCAAAGAAGACACAAAAAATAAAGCATGAGTATGTGTGGGATGATGGGAGAGTCGTGAGCTGGTAGTAAAGAGAGCATGAATTTTACACCATTCAAGAAGAGAGCTGGAAAAAAAGAAAGAAAAGAGAGGTCATTGAAGAAGCTCCGATCCATCTTTCACGCACAGCCCTTACATACATTCTCAACACACACGTTAGTAGTGTAAGTGGTAAGTCGACTTGTACCATGTGTAAGTCGACTTATGCTTGCTCGGTACCGATAAGTCGACTTGTACAATGGATAAGTCGACTTATTCAAGGACGGTACTGTTTATTTGTGCCCTAAAGGCAATCCCTTTAGCTGCGTTTTATTCACGATCGTATCGGTGAATGAATAAATAAAGAAAAGGCATAATTCATTAATTTGATGTTCATGAACATTGTTTATGAATTGATTGGATCTTTAATCGATTAATGAAGTCCATGATATATGACATAGCATGAAGGAAATTATGATGTGATCATACTCACGAGATTCCTATCATGTGCAATTATGTCAAGATCTAAATTCTCCTAGTCATAGGATTAATGAGGCTGGACATCATTAATCCGGATAGACTAACACATGTCATATTCCTTGATTGGATCAGCGGTGGATCTCGAAGCTGTAAATATGAGATATTTAGAATTGACATGTGGATGCTTACTAGCGGTAGTAAGTTCATTGGATGACCCGCCATGAGATCCTCACATGGATATCTTATCTAAGTGTCGTTGATAATCTCATCATAGCAATGGTGCAAGTATCCTTAGACTTGAGGTACTCAAGGCTATCTTGAATCTTGATCACTGCTTTGACTCCATTCCTTGTTGCCTTCGGAGGTAACTCATAGGGTGGTGCTTGGAGTGCACTTGAGGTATTGAAGGTAATTGAGTAGCCAATATAGGATTCACCACTTCTGGATTAGCAGAAGAGATACCCATGGCCTCTTGTCAGGATCATTACTCAGAAATCTCTGGCCAGAGTGAATATGTCATGTAGAGTGTTTTCATGGACATATAGAGTAATGAGTCCTAGGACGAGAACTGTTATCACTTGGGCTGGACTTGGTCTAGTAAGAGTTGACACTTTGACCATACTCATAACCAAGTGGGGTATAGGATGGTGAAAGGACGAATTGCACAGTAATTGTCTATGGAAGGGTTCGTGATCTGGTTCGTGATGAATACATCAAACCGATTACTTTCCGGTCAATTGGGGGTCATGATGTGTTGCTAGATACCGCTCATGACTTGCTCAGATTAATTGTTAATCTAAGTGGCCAACATAACCGGGAACCTAATGGGTCACACGCATAAGAGTTACTCAGAGAATCTGTAAAATAGTAATTGGACAGAGTTCCAATTATGGAGAGCATTAGGATTAAATGGATCCCGATGAGATTGGGATATGTCCCGATGAGATCGCGACATCAATATTGCTAAGAAAGGTTTAGGAGTCGTTTTCATTGTCCGGGGCGGCAGGCAGTAGGACCGACCCCAGTTAGACTGAACCTTAGCATTTATATTCTAATTAATTAATTAAGTAATTAATTAATTAATTATTATATATATAGCCACCTTGCACGTTGGAATGAGGAAAGAAGAGATAAGATGGTTGAAAAGTCAACATTCATTACTTTATTCATTAAATAAACTAATGGATATAAAGCATCCATTTGTAAGCATCTTATGGTTAGTCTTTTAAGAGTTAAAAGATACAAATAAGAAGGCTTAATTGGATGATGGTCGTGGGTTTTGGCATGGGTGAGAAGAAGAAGAAAACTTAATTGTTAAGTTAGCTTTGAAAGGTGGATTTTCAAGTCTTCTCCTTAAGCAACCATCGATTTCTCTCTACTCCAAGCAAGGGTTTAACGTCGATCTCAAGCTCTCCGGTGACAGAGGTAGGGTCTAGCAGCTCTTATTCTGTTCTAGCTATTCCGGGTCAAAAGTGTTTGATCCGGTTAGGTTTCGATCTCTGCGTGGATACCTTTAGAGATAGTCTCTATTGGCTATTCAGTTTGAGTTTTCATACCGACACGGGATCACGGGTTTGGGAAGGTCCGGGAATAAAAAATTTTGTTTCGTTGCTGGAACATGTGATGTTCCTACCGGATTTTCCTACAAGTTGATTGGATATTTATTCACGAATTTATTCTATCTTTGTTGGGAATTCTTTGTCTTTGATGAACCTGATTTTGAATCGGTTTTGTTATTTAGTTTGACTGAGTTTTGATGGCTTAAAATCCTAAAAAATTCATGTAGCATGTTCTGAACATGTAGCATCCTATGTAATTTTCTCAGAATTTATTGAAATTGTTTCATTGATCATTTTGAGCAATGTCTGAGCTAGACGATTTTGTGAAAATTGTTGGGACTGTTTTGCTTGGCTTGATTGAGTGTGCCTTTTCAGTTCCAATGCCTTGCACCATTTTTAATGTGATTAAAAATGTGTTATCTTGATGTATTATGATTGCCAAACTGAATTACTTGAAGTTGCATTTCCAAGAATTTTCGGATGCCTAAGTGATCACATTAGCGTCTCGTTAGTATATTGCATTATCTTGTTTGTTTTGACCGTCATATTTTTTATGGCATGTGCTGAAGTAAATTTGATAATGTATGTGCTAGCTAGAGATGCTTAGGATGATAATTTGGGTGTTCCTAAATTGTTTGGAAATTAATGAGTTTTGACTCATTTCAAGCTTTTCATATAGTTTGACTATTTAAGGCTTTCATGGTTCAATGAATTGTTCATTGATACATCAAATTTATCAGATATTACCTTAGGTATGTAAGTGTTGTGAATTGGAATTGCATGGATTGAGGAATTAGCCGATTAGAAATTATAGCAAATTCTATTGGACAAGTCGACTTATTTGGAGTATAAAGGCGACTTGTTCAATGTCTCTGACATGCCGACTTGCGATGTACAAGGCGACTTTGTTGTGAGTAGGAGCATAAAGGCGACTTATATCGATAAGTCGACTTGTGCGAGGGCAGAAAATAAGGCGACTTGTATTATGATACAAGGCGACTTGTCTATAGGCGAGGAGCATGAGGCGACTTGCATTCGTTGTAAGTCGACTTGTGGCATGCTCAGTTGGATGATGGATGATTATAAGGATTGATTCAATGTGATTGATGACATCTAAATCATTCCATATAGTCCCGTGACTATAATCCTTGACTTGGAGTCTAGAGTTTTGAAATCCCTCCTCGGTATATGAAAACTAACGCTTCCATTAATATGGTAAGAACGAGTTCTTATAGGGATGGGTTGTTAGGTAAACCCAAGCTCGCTCTATCTGAATATGTTGAACCATGAAAATAAGATTTTCGGATTAATGGGTGGGTTTTCACCGAAGCGTTGGTTTGTTGAGCAAACTCAAGGTCAGCGTGGACGAGGCGAATTGGGTAGCATACATCGGATGTATGCGCATCAAAGAGTTGATAACCCAATGAAGTGCACACATCAACAAGTTGATAGCACTGATCGATAGTTGTGTCTAAGATGTAATTGGTATATCTGATACCTCCCGAGACTTAAGGTGGCTTGTTGGGCAAACCCAAGGTCATTCTCAAAGTCGGTTATCGATGATGCAATTGGTATGACCGATACCTACCGATTGACCTAAGTTGTGGCTTGTTGGGTAAACCCAAGGTCACTCTTAGCAATGTCGGATATCGACCCACTAGGACATTATGTCACTTTGTTTCTCTGGATTCGAAAAGAGGGTTATGGATTCTAGGAAACTAGTGGGAGCCATATGCATGTCATGCAAGTCCTTATGATCATGCAGGCATATTAATTATATCATTCCTTCTCTCTATCGCGCTAGGTTGATTGAAGAAGTCTTTCAGTGTGAATTTATGCTCTCCTTTCGGACCGATTTTCTTGATTGGTGAGGACTCGAAATTGTTCTCGGATCGAGGAACCGGGATCGTCTAGATGTTCCACTTCCAGATGCACTGCTATCGATGCTTCGATAAGGATCGAAAGCATATCGTAAGCATCTAAAGGACGATGATATGGATACTTGCATTATGCTTGTCTTGATGTCACGAGCTACAAAGAGCAAAGACGAGTCCATGGATGCTCACTCTATAGTATTTCATCTTAGGGAGTGTGTTTGTTGAGCAAGCTCGATGCGAAAGGTTCGAGACCTCAAGGCTTCTCTTCATCACAAAGATGGCTCCAGGGATATCTGCTGTGCAGTATGCCCTGAAGATGAATGGCTATATTGAGAGATTGGCCGTCTTAGGATTTGTAATGGATTATGAGTTAAGTAGAGACTTAATTCTGGTTGGATTGTCTGATGGTTATTCACAGTTTGTGATAAACTATCGGATAAACCAAATATCCACAACAATTCCTGAGCTGATCAATCTGCTCATGACAGCTGAGCAGGCAAACAAAAGATAGCTAGCAAGTGCTAGTGGTGGATGCTCCTTCTTCTGGTTCTAGAAGAAAACCGAAGGGAAGTGCCATCAAGGAAAAACCAAAGATTTTGCCCCAAAAGGATTTTGCTTTCATTGTGGCAAGTCTAGCCACTAGAGGCGAAACTGTAAAATCTATCTGAGTCCACAGGCGAGAAAAGGCATCGATGCCTCTACTCCTTCAATTATGTTTGTCATTAAGGTTGATACTATTCCTGATCAAAACATATCGGTCTTTGATACCGGTTGTGGCTCACACATATGAAATGATATGCACGGCCTCAGGGACAGTAGAAAGCTCATTCAAGGAGAACTAGACCTTCGTGTAGGTAATGCAAGAAGAGTTGCTACATTAGCCGTGACACTTATGTCTTGTTACTCCCTAGTGGGCTTATATTCAAATTGGATGATTGTCATTTTGTACCCGTTTTAAACAAAGAACATATTGTATGTTTTATGTTTAATTAGAGCTGATTTCCATTTGACTTTTAGAAGCAATGGTTGTTCTATTAGTTGAATGGAATGCTCTATGGTATCGGGTACATTATGCAATAGAATTGACATATTAGATATGTCATATCCAGTTATGAATGTCAATGACGCGGAAAGACATAATCGAGATAATTTAAAATCAACTTACTTATGGCATTGTCGGCTTGGCCATATAAATGAGACACGCATCGCTAAGCTCCATAAGAGTGGATGTTTAGGGTCATTTGATTATGAATCATATGACACATGCGAATCTTGTTTATTAGGCAAGATGACTAAGTTATCCTTTAAAGGAAATGGTGAACGAGTGAATGGAATATTAGACCTAATACATTCGGATGTATGTGGTCCGATGTCCATCCATGCCAGAAGTGGTTGTTTCTACTTCAGATACTTTTATCGGTGATTAGTCACGATATGGGTACATGTATCTGATGAGATACAAATTTGAAGCATTTGAATAGTTCAAATAATTCAGAAATGAAGTAGAAAACTAACTTGGTAAAAGTATGAAGACATTACGATCTGATCGTGGTGGAAAATACTTAGACCAGCAGTTTTGGATTATCTCACGATAATGGGCTTTTATCTCGATTCACTCCACCTGCACGCCGCAAAGACAATGGTGTGGCTGAAAGGAGAAATCGAACCTTGTTAGACATGGTGCGATTGATGATAGGTTTTGCACAGTTTTAGGGGTATGCGCTCGAGACAGCTGTTTACTTGTTAAATAGAGTTCCATTAAAGATAGTTGATGTTACTCCATATGAGATGTGGACTAACTGAAAGCCCTATCTTTCTCAGCTGAAAGTTTGGGGTTGTCCTGCTTATGTGAAGCGGACACAGTCAGATTAGCTTGATGCAAAGTCTGACAAGTGTTTGTTCGTAGGATATCGTGGGATATCAATTCTACCTTGCTGAGGAACAAAAGTGTTTGTTTCAAAGCATGCTGTTTTCTTAGAGAAAGAGTTTCTTCTGTAAGAGGACAGTGGGAGCAAAGTTGAACTTGGAGAAGTTCAAGATGCTCGAACAAACATAGATCAATTGCTCGAACACAAGCTGTCACTCATATAGATGAGATAACAGTTCAACCTTCTGCTACACACGAAGTTCGTAGGTCAAGTAGGATACGCACTGTTCCCGAGAGATGTGAATTTCTCGTAAGTGAACAGAATGACTTATTGCTCATAGAAGGTGATGAGCCTGCTGCCTATGAAGAGGTTCTGAAAAGTTCAGAGTCTGACAAATGGCTCCGTGCCATGAAGTCTGAAATGGATTCCATGTATGTAAACCAAGTATGGACTTTGGTTGTTGCACCTAAAGGGATAAAACCCACAGGGTGCAAAGAGGTTTTAGAAGAAAACCAACATGGATGGTAATCTGATTACCTATGAAGCGAGACTAATGGCCAAAGGATTTCGTCAAAGACAAGGAGTTGACTACGACGAGACCTTCAGCCTAGTAGCAATGCTTAAATCCATTAGGATACTCCTAGCCATAGCCACTCATTATGATTATGAGATATGGAAAATGGATGTGAAGATAGCTTTCCTGAGAGGAAATCTACCCGAGAATGTGTATATGACACAACCAGAGGGCTTCACCTCCTATGATGGCGAAGTGGTACGCAAGCTTCAGAAATCCATGTATGGATTGACGCAAGCATCCAGGAGTTGAAATGTCCGTTTTGACGAGTTAATCAAAGAGTTTGGTTTCTCATAAAATCCGGATGATTATTGTGTGTATAAGAAGGTTAGTGGGACTGTAATCGTATTCCTTGTGTTGTATGTAGATGATATACTGTTACTCGGAAACGATGTCTCTATGCTACAATCAGTTAAAATTTGGTTGTCCAAACAATTTGCCTTGAAAGACCTTGGTAAAGCAACTTATATCCTTGGGATATAGATTTATAGAGATAGATCAAAGGTTGCTTGGTCTTTCACAAGCATAAATACATAGTTGAGATGCTAAAGAGGTTTAGCATGAAATGATGCTATGTACGAAGCCCGATGTATCGTATGCTCTAAGTGTTACGAGCGGATACCAATCGGTTCTAGTGAGGGTCCTTTGGGTGGTGTCAAGAATATCCTCAATACTTGTGAAGCACTAAGGATGTTTTCTTGATATTTGGAGATGGAAATCTCCACGTGAGCGAGCATTAGGATGCCAATATCTAATCGATAAGGATGATTACGAATCATGATCGGGTTATATACATTCTGCTTGAATAGCGTGGCGGTCGGTTGGAAAGAGTTCCAAACAAGAGAGGACCGCTGATTCAACAACCGAGGCAGAGTACCGCCGCACGAGAGATCTTGAGAAGCGGTTTGGATCGAAGTTCATTCTTGAACTTGATCTAGTCCCTACCGTGATGGGCCCATTGGATTGTATTGTGATACAATGGGGCTAGTCTTGCACAAAGGAACCAAGGTCTCATCGACGATCCGAACATGTACTCACCGATTCGGAGATCATTAGTCGAGATGATATCCTAATAGAGAGAATTCCACGAGCAAAGTGTTGTTGATCCGTTGACAAAGCCATTGTCACGGGAAAATTGTGATTCTCATGGACGCGCTTATGGTATTAGATACCAAAGGCGATTGGCTTTAGGTCAAGTGGGAGATTTGTAAGTGGTAAGTCGACTTGTACCATGTGTAAGTCGACTTATGCTTGTTTCGAGATCGATAAGTCGACTTGTACATTGGATAAGTCGACTTATTCAAGAACGATCTTGTTTATTTGTGCCCTAAAGGCAATCCCTTTAGCGCGTTTTATTCACAAATGATGCGCATGAATGAATAAATAAAGAAAAGGCATAATTCATTAATTTGATGTTCATGAACATTGTTTATGAATTGATTGGATCTTTAATCAGATTAATGAAGTCCATGATATATGACATAGCATGAAAGAAATTATGATGTGATCATACTCCTGAGATTCCTATCATGTGCAATTATGTCAGTATCTAAATTCTCCCTAGTCATAGGATTAATGAGATGGACATCATTAATCCGGATAGACTAACACATGTCATATTCCTTGATTGGATCAGCGGTGGATCTCGAAGCGTAAATATGAGATATTTAGAATTGACATGTGGATGCTTACTAGCGGTAGTAAGTTCATTGGATGACTCGCCATGAGATCCTCACATGGATATCTTATCTAAGTGTCAGTGATAATCTCATCATAGCAATGGTGCAAGTATCCTTAGACTTGAGGTACTTAAGGCTATCTTGGATCTTGATCACGTGCTTTGACTCCATTCCTTGTTGCCTTCGGAGGTAACTCATAGGGTGGTGCTTAGGTGCGACTTGAGGTATTGAAGGTAATTGAGTAGCCAATATAGGATTCACCACTTCTGGATTAGCAGAAGAGATACCTCTAGCCTCTTGTCAGGATCATTACTCAAAAATCTCTTGCCAGAGTGAATATGTCATGTAGAGTGTCTTCATGGACATATAGAGTAATGAGTCCTAGGGCGAAGCTATTATCACTGGGCTGGACTTGGTCTAGTAAGAGTTGACACTTTGACCATACTCATAACCAAGTGGGGTATAGGATGGTGAAAGGACGAATTGCACAAGAATTGTCATGGAAGGGTTCGTGATCGGTTCGTGATGAATACATCAAACCGATTACTTTCCGGTCAATTGGGGTCATGATGTGTTGCTAGATACCGCTCATGACTTGCTCAGATTAATTGTTAATCTAAGTGGCCAACATAACCGGAACCTAAAGGGTCACACGATAAGAGTGACTCGAGAGAATCTGTAAAATAGTAATTGGACGAGTTCCAATTATGGAAACATTAGGATTAAATGGATCTGATGAGATTGGGATATGTCCCGATGAGATCGCGACATCAATATTGCTAAGAAAGGTTTAGAGTCGTTTTTGTCGGGGTTCCAAGCAGGCCGGTAGGACCGACCCCAGTTAGACTGGACCTTAGGATTTATATTCTAATTAATTAATTAAGTAATTAATTAATTAATTATTATATATATAGCCACCTTGCACGTTGGAATGAGGAAAGAAGAGATAAGATGGTTGAAAAGTCAACATTCATTACTTTATTCATTAAATAAACTAATGGATATAAAGCATCCATTTGTAAGCATCTTATGGTTAGTCTTTTAAGAGTTAAAAGATACAAATAAGAAGGCTTAATTGGATGATGGTCGTGGGTTTTGGCATGGGTGAGAAGAAGAAGAAAACTTAATTGTTAAGTTAGCTTTGAAAGGTGGATTTTCAAGTCTTCTCCTTAAGCAACCATCGATTTGTCTCTACTCCAAGCAAGGGTTTAACGTCTGATCTCAAGCTCTCCAGGACATAGGTAGGGTCTAGCAGCTCTTATTCTGTTCTAGCTATTCCCGGATCAAAAGTGTTTGATCCGGTTAGGTTTTCTGATCTCTGCGTGGATACCTTTAGAGATAGTCTCTATTGGCTTTTCAGGTTTGAGTTTTCATACCGACACCGGGATCCTGGGTTTGGGAAGGTCCCGGAATAAAAATTTTTGTTTCATTCTTTGGAACATGTGATGTTCCTCCCGGGATTTTCCTACAAGTAGTGGAGAGCTTGGAAAACAATGATTTTGGCTGGAGAATAACTAAGAGTTGGAGGAGAAAGGGCTGAAGCAACAACGTTGGTAACTAGGAGACTCTCCACACCATACACTTACGTTACAGTAGTTGGTGGCCACACATTGAAGTTGATTGTTAGAAAGGAAAGACACGTTGAGCTGGAGTTGAAGAGCCAAGGGCGTTGAGTGGTTGGAGACTAACACGTAAAGTAGTCTTTGGTGGAGTGTGGGCGGTGATGAAGAGAAGAGAGACATCAACGTGCATTTGTTGAAGCAAGAGGACAAGTAGCTGGACTTGGAGGCACACACGTTGATGGTTTGTGAAGTTGAAGGCGGTGATGGAGTGAACAATTAAATCAGCGAAAAGGAAGACAGGATAATAAGTGGGAGCTAGTGGAGGAGACACTTTGTGCAAGCATAACGTGCATCTTTGGAGAGAAAATCGTTCTTGATTGGTGGAGATTGATTAAAGGTAAGTGGTGGTGTTACATCACTTAAGTAGGAGACAACTAGTGGAGGAAATAGAAAAGAGATGGCAAGGTGGAGACAAGAAGAAGCGTTGATCTTGGATGCGAGATATTAATGAAGCAAGCTGGAATTTTGCTAAGGAACAATGTTTTGTGCCAACGTGGAGAGTGAAGAAAATATGACGCAAGAAAAGGGTGTGTTTTAATTTCTTAAATTATTTTCTTTATTAGTATTTATTTTAATTGTGGATTAAATCAATGCAACCATATATTATGACCATAATTTATGTTACATTGATAAATATGTGTGAGTAAGTTTTTTGTTTCCGTTAAGGTTAAGATTGATATTGGATTTGGATAATTTTTGTGGTATTGATTTTTGCTTGATTGAATGCATATTTAATCTTAATTTAACTTGATCACCTAGATTAAGACCTTAGATGATTGAATGCCACAACCAATGGGATTTAATTTGTCTGAAAATTAATCAAGCGACATACTTGAGTCTAAAGTGTAGACCAACCTTAGGATCTTGTGTGAGGATACCTAGAATTAACGAACTTAATTTTAGGCTTCTTGTATTTAATGCCTTTTATTCCGAATTTTCTATGAATCAAGTAGTGACTCAGATTTAAAAGAGAAGGGAACACCATGAACATTGGGTTCGACTTGTTTAAGTGAAGTATTTCCTAAATCAATCAACTGTTATAGTTTTATTTTAAATGTCCAATCCAATTGAAATCTAATACCTTAACCGAATTTTTGTCATTTTATTAAATCTAGTCGTTTTAATTCATATATTGTAATTTTTCATATTTTCTTAATTTGCTTATTTTATTTTATTTTATTTTCTAATCCATCAATTTTAGATCGTCTGAGTAATTTTTAATCGTTTAATTTAATTGTCTTATGTGTGGGAAATTTTTCCCTTGGGTACGATATCCGGTTCTTACCGATTTATATTACTTGTCGACGGGGTGCACTTGCGTCTAATTGGTCTAGATAGAATTTAATTTATATCTCTTTGTTTAGACCGCAACATATATCTGTTAAAGTTCATCCTATAGCTCTCTTGTGCTTCCTCAAAACATTCATGAGTCTCTCTTCCTCAATGTCAGACAAGGTACTAGCAATTATTACAGGTAATCGCTCATGAGACTCAAGATAGGCATACCTTAAGGTTGAAGGAAGGGGTTTTAGCTCAAGCTCAGGAGGTTTCACAATAGAAGGAGTCAATTTATGAAGTTCAAGAGAAAAGAGATCACTCCCTTTTTCTTCTGGCGTTAAGTTTGGCTCCTTGTAGGTGGTCGTGGCAATGCCCTCCTGCTTCCCTGAAACATGGACAGAAAACCTTTTCCCAAGATCAAGTGAATGTAATCCAGTATCCAAAGAATCTTTTTGTGAGTCATGTTTTTGGCAAGCATTTTCCTCAATGAAATTAATCATGTTCACACCCAAAAGTGAATAATCCTCATGTGGGTGCTTCATTGCCTCATACATATTAAAGCTCACCTGTTGGTCACCTACCTCGGGGTGATCTTACCTTCCTTCATCTTGATCATTGTTCTGCTGTCCGCAAAAGGGTTGCCCGAGAATTAAGGAAGTATCCTGCACAACCTCAGAAGACATATCAAGCACATAAAAATCAGCAGGAAATACTAACCCTTTAACCTGGACCAAGATGTCCTTAATGATACCCACTGGATGCCTAAATGATCTATCAGCCAACTGGAGGACAACAGATGTAGGCTTAATACTCTTCACTCCTAAGGCCTCATAAACTGACTTAGGCATCATATTTATCGCTGCCCCTAAATCTAACAAAATAGTCACTTTCCCTAAGATGCAAGGGATGGTAAAAGATCCAGGGTCTTGACACTTGACGGGTATTTGCGGTTTAAACAAAGCTGACACATTAGAGCTTACTTGCCCTCTCTCATTTGGCCTAAACTTTCTCTTGTTAGTGCACAAATCCTTCAAATATTTTGCATAGGCCGGAACTCTCTTTACCAAATCAAGCAAAGGAACATTTACCTCAACTTTCCCAAACAAGTCAATTATCTCTTTTTCATGTTTAATCTCATTCATGCACTTGCTCATCAAATATGAGTTTGAAAAAGGAAGGTCTTGAATACTTACCTCCTTACCTGTGCTGGCTTGCTTGCTTGATTTTCCATCTTCAGCTTTATCTTTGGAACTCTCTAAAGTAGTTCCCTTGTTCCTTGAAGCATGCTTTTTCTCTTTCAAAAGCTCTTCTTCCCTCACACTTTCTGATCTCTTAATCTTTTCCTTGGGTGGAGGTACTGTTGCACTCTCAATCTCCTCATCACATGCCTCTTCATCTACTTGAGGATCAAACCTCACTTGCTTCCCACTCCGGAGGGCAATTGCATTCAGACTCTTCGGATTCATCACAGTATTTGAAGGAATAGTCCCACTGCTTTTTGCTTGATTTTCACTCATGTTTTTGGACAACTGAGTGACATATGAATTTATGTTCTCCACCTTGGTCTCCCATTGTTCCATTCTCTTCTCCAAGGCATTGAATCTAGCAGCAGTCTTTGAGGAATCCTGTTGAATAAGAGAAGCAATAGCATTAAACTGGTTAACATTAGAATCCCTCTCTTCCTTCATCAGAGTCATCATACTGTGAAGCAGCTAGTTGGTGTCTTCCTTTGGTGGGACCATGAGGGCTTATTGTTGATTAGGGAACTGGCTAGTGGAAGTACCAACTCCTCCCCCTTGTGAAAACCTGTTTTGAGCCTTGTTCTCTTCATTCCTCCAACCAAATCTCGGATTGGACTTCCATCCCTCATTGTATGTGTTGGAGTAGGGGTCCCACTTCTGATTAGCTCTTCCTGGATACACAACTGACACCTCTTCATATTTTCCAGGACAAACACTTGAAATGTGCATCACTGACCCACAATTATCACAACCAGGTGCGATAATATCATGAAGATGATGGGCGATGCACATTCAAGTTCTTCAACTTCTGCGATGTCTGAGGACAAGCGTGATGTTATCCTGTTCTCCAGCGAATCTAATTTTGTTTCCAGACTTTCCATTCTCTTTGCTTGAGCTGTCAAAGCTCCCAATTCATTCAATCCTCTGGAATCTCTTACACTGTATTGCTGATGGTTTAAGGCCATCTTCTTTATCAAGTCCCATGCTTCCACTGCTGTAAGGTCAATCAAAGATCCTCCAGATACAGCATCTAGCATACCTTTTTCTTGACTCTTCAACCCATGATAAAAATACTGCACCAATTGTTCATCAGGAATTTGGTGATGGGGGCATCTGGATAGAAGATCTTGGAAGCGGTTCCAATAGTCATACAATGACTCATCATAATCCTGGCGGGCTGAATAGATTTCCTTCCTCATCGAAGATGTCTTTTAGGCTGGAAAATATTTCTCCAAAAATGCTTTCCTCAGGTTGGCCCAGCTATAGGCATTAGCCACATGCCTCAGAAGACTCATGTACCACTCTCTTGCCTTTCCTTCCAAGGACAAATGAAACACCTTCCATAGCACCTGATCTAAAGTAGCTCCTACTGGCTTCATACTCTGACAAATCATCGTGAAAGCTTGTAGGTGTATATATGGATCCTCTCCTGCCAAACCATGAAATTTAGGAAGGGAATTAATCAACAAACCTTTAATCTCAAAATTAACATGAAAATTAGGGCAAGCAGCAGTAAATGGATCATAATGCACATCAGAAGTTGTTGCTTCCCTAATTGTCCTACATTGCTGGCTCTCATTGTTCTTTCCTACTCTCTCATGCTCACCATTTCCCCCATTAGTCCCATTTCTAGGTTGGTGTACGGGAAAATCAGGATTTGGGAAAATGTTTGGATTCTCAGCCATGTTCTCACTATCTCGCTCAACTAATCTCTTTCTCTCTTGTTGATAAGTGCATATTTGTCTAATATTTATGTTTTAATTATCCCTTTTTATTCCTCTTGTTGATGCAATTATCGGAACTTAATTTGATTTAATGTTTCCTTGTAGGAAAATTATAATTTTTGCATGAAGTGGAAAATTAAAAAGAAAACAACAACTAATTTGAGCTACAAAGAAGAGCAACTTAGGCGGACACCACGCAACATCAATTCGGCAGCATGGCGTCAACACATTTAAATGGGCAGAAATTTAATGAAGGAGCCAGCAGCTCACGTAAGAGACTCATGTGGACCAATGAACACATAAGGCACGTGGGATTAGAGAGGAATAAAATCAATTAGCAACAACAAGTGTTGGGCATAGGAGATTCACCCATGAGCGTATGTGACGCAGACGACCAAGGAATTACCAATGAAGGCCCACATTGTTTAGGAAAGGAGGTCAACAAGGAAGGGCCCGGCAATTGAAAGAAGAGAAAACCTAGGAAAAAGAAAGGAAGTTCTGGCGAGCAAGGGTGAGTAACTTTTGGACTGGAATAGGAAAATAACGCAGCCCCTGAGGAAAAGGGAAGCAATGTACATGCAAGGAACACGCGAGAGAGGATTTTTAGAGGAATAACAAGAAATCAAGAAGGGGTTGGACTGGGAAGGAAGAGAGGACGCACGTCCAGAAAGAAGAAAACGACGCCGACGTTGAGGAAGGAGCAGAAGTCACGCACAGTAGAAAAATAAAAGAGGAATGATACGCAACATAGGACGGCAGCCAAGGAAGGCTCTTCTTTTGGAACTTTCGGATTGCAACAGTGACGATACCAAGGGACGCAGGACACTGGACAGCAGCGTGTTTTAGGGAGATTTTCTTTGTTTTTATTCTTTTCTTTGTTATTTAGATTATGTTAATTAAGAACATTATTAGGTTTAATTTCGTTATGAGTAGCTAATCTGTTTTAGTCGGGGAATTCCAATTATTATGCTTTGACTCGTGAGACTATTGTTCTGATTATTTGGTTATAATATTCGTCTTGTTTCGATTCTTGTCATTGTTTATTAATTGATTCTGCGATTGAGGCTGATTGTAGAGTTAGTTAATTTACATATCGCCATGTTGATTTACTTGGTGGAGTCTAAGCTGGGTGATTGGTATTTGTGGCAATTGGCACTAGGGCATAGTACTTATGCGATTTTGTGTGGAGGAACTTGCGATCTAACTAGATGAAGCATGAGTCGGTCGTGGTCGATTAGGGTTAGTGTTTTTTAGAATTTAATCTTTGTTAATTAATTGAATCTCGGAGAGAGTCTCGAAGGGTTATTAGTTAATTAGGGAATAGTCAAAGGAGTTTCTGCGACTATTCTAAAATTAAGAAGAAACGAGGGAGCAGAGGTAGTTGGTAACTATAGCTAACCTATTATTAAACCAAAGAAAATATTTGAGTCGATGATCGTGGTCTAAGCATAATTAGGAATTTCCTGGCTAAGCTGTTGTTTATTGAGTTTATCAATTTTATTTGCGTTCTTTGTTGGTTATTGTTTTATTAATTTGCGTTAATCTTTTATCGGTTGTTATTTCAATTAGTAGTTTTAGTAGAAAACTCTAAACCCCCATTTTAATTATTTTCATTAGTTCTTTGGCATTTAAATAGAATCAATTATTCCATTCTCGTGGATCGACCCATTTACCATCGTCTTAATTTATTTTCGTTTGGTGTTTGGGATTTATTTTTGGTGGATTCGACACCCATCAAATTTTAAGCGCCGTTCTTGGGACCGTAACTAATTGATTTTGTTTTGTTTTATGCCTAGGAACATTCAGTCTGGAGATTCCATCTTATACGACCCGAGATCGAAAAAGGCGCTAAGAGGCTAAGGAAGTTAAGCAAGCTAAGGAAGAAGCAAGGAAAAGCTAGTGGATCACAGACCACGGTTGAGTCGGATCTTGAAGCGGAATCTGAAGAGGAGATTGAAGTTGAGCAGCAGGTGACGGGAAGCTTAACCGTGACCACGCGCAAGATATGGCTCTCAGCAGAACACTCCGGGACTTGGGTAGACCCATCAAGCACGGCATCCGTGCATAGATTTTCAGAACTTCAAGAAGGGTTCAATTGAAATCCGGACTCATTCACTTGCTGCCCACCTTAGTGGATTGGAGAGCGAGGATCCGAATAAACATCTGAAGGAATTTCACCTCGTTTGTACTTTCATGAAGCCCGCAATGTCACGGAGGACCAAATCAAGCGAGAGCTTTTCCATTCTCGCCACAAGATGCAGCTAAGGATTGGCTCTACTACCTACCTCGAGGACAATCAACACTTGGGAAGGATGTCGAAAGTTTCTAGAAAAATATTTCCCAAGATCCCGAGCCGCCAACATCAAAGCGTGAAATATGTGGCATTAAGCGAAGGATTAGGAGAACCTCTACGATCTTGGGAGAGGTACAAGAGAATTTTGGCAAGCTGCCCGCAGCATGGCATATCGAACAATTGATCATCCAGTATTTCTCGAGGGTGCGATTCCAATGGGCGTAGAATGATGGGACTTGCAAGTGGTGGGGCCATTGTCAAGAAGACCCAGTGAAGCCCGGAGTTGATATCAACCATGGCAGCAAACTCTCAACAATTCGGTGCTTTCGGCAAGATATACCGAAGGGTGAATGAGGTAAATGTTACTTCTCTCAATGAAGTCAAATCTTTGCTAACAACTTTGGTCGAGAAATTGAATGTAGGTACTCCTCCACTGCGGCGTGTGGTATCTGCACCGACCTAGCTCACCCAACCGATGCGTGCCCAACACTCCACGATGAGACACCGGAGAATGTGAATGCTATTGGGTTCCAACAGAGGCAGTTTGATCCCTATTCAAACACCTACAATCCCGATTGGAGGAGCCACCCAAATTTCAGTTATGTTAACAACCCACTGAACCAACAGAACTTCTATCACGGACTACCACCACCATAGCAAGAATGACCTTGGGCTCGGGTAAGCCTCTTAAAGAAATTGTCCATATGTTAGCTACTAATCTTGCAAAATTTCAACAGAGGACCGCAACCAGATTTCAAAAGATAGAGAGAGCATGAAGACTCAGAGACTAAATGAGTCGAGATAGCATCCTCCGTTAGCGAATGGAGACTCAAGGCAAGCTACCGTCGCGCAGACACTCGACCCGAGGCATAATGTGAGCGCGATTTTCTTAAGAAATGGTAAGGAATTGCAGCCCCCAGTCGACAAGAACCCTAAACGTGACCACGCCCAGGGTTCCAGCGAGAGAGCGTAACAGGAGGTGAAAGGGAGCTTACGTGACCACATCTGAGGATTCGGGTCCAACCGGAAATTATCGAAACCCAAACCTTTAGTGGTTCCACCACCATTCCCGCAGAGAGGCTCTCGAACAAGAAAGAAAAGGAGGATAAGAGCATCATGGAGTTGTTCCAAAAAGTTGAAGTAAACATCCCACTCCTCGAGGCCATTAAGCAGGTTAGCGCACACGCCAAATTCCTTAAGGAATTATGCACAAACAAGCGTAAGTTAACAGGTAATGAAAGGGTGAGTGTGGGGAGAATGTTTCTTTGTCTTCTGAGAGGAAACTACCTCCTAAGTGTCGCGACCAAGGTATGTTTTCCATTCCTTGCAAAATTGGGAATATTGGTATAAGTAAGGCTATGTGTGACTTAGGAGCCTCTATTAATGTGATGCCTTTATCATTTATACCTCCACAGGTCTTGGTCCATTAACTAATCTTTGGAGTTATAATTCAATTAGCGGATCGATCGATTGTTTATCCTGAAGGTGTTTTAGAGGATGTGCTAGTTCAAGTCAATGGATTAATTTTTCCTGCTGATTTCTTTGTTATTGATATGGGAAATGATAGTTCATCTGAGTCTTCCGATATCTTGTTGGGTAGGCCTTTCCTTAGCACGGCTAAAGCAAAGATAGATGTGCATAGTGGTTCATTGACTTTAGAGTTTGATGGTGAAGTGGTGAAATTCAATGTTTATGATGCCATGAAACGTCTTTGAAGATGTGTCTTGTGTTTATAAGGTTGATATCATTGAAGATTTGACTCATGAGGTTTCTACTTTAAATCATGATGATGAGTTGAATTATGCTTTGTGTCATAGCATGTCTGTTGATAGAGTTAAGAGATTAGCGATCGTTCAAGTTTCGATGATATCTTGATGAGGCCCCAAAGTTGGAGTTCAAAATGCTTCCGAGCATTTGAAATACGATATTTAGGTGACGGTGAGACTACGCGTGATCATATCCGGCGATGCTCGGCGGCTAGAAGAGGAGAAACTAATTAGAGTGCTTCGAGAGGCTGAGGAGGCAATTGGTGGGACCATTGCTGATTTCCAACATCGAGACAAGGGTTAACATCGAGACGAGGAGCGTCGAGCCTAGGACGTTAAACAAGGGCGCTAATGGGAGGCAGCCCATATTTTTATTTTATTTTATTTTTCTTTCTTTTCTTTTGCTTTATTTTGTGTTCTTTTTGTCTCGTTTGTTTCCTTCTTTTTCTTTGTTTTGATCTTTTCCCCTCGTTCCTTGTGTTTTTCAGGTGATTTGACGTTGGATCAATTAGGAGTTCTTGGATTACAGTTAGCGGGAGTCCTTTATATGATCATATGTTGGCTCTCATCCCTCACTGTACTAGCTATACCCTACTGGCGGGAGGCCTAAACGAGCTCACGTATAAGCCCTCATCTTCTCTCCAGATTCAGGGAAGTCCTCAGTTTACCTTTTCATTTACTTTTACGTTGAGGACAACGCATGCTTTAAGTGTGGGGAGGTGATTTATGCTTTTGAGATGCATGCTGTTTTTGTTTGATGCATTACTTTGGGATGTGCCCTCCGTTGCCTTTTGGTATTTTTGGACTTTTAACTGTTGATGCCGTGGTAGACTAAAAAAAAAATCCTCTTTTGCTCCATTTTTGCTTGATGAATTGTTGTGCCTTAGGTAATGGTGGATTGTTTTAAAGGAGTCGAGAGTATGGTTGAGTCCCTTGTTGCTTAATGTTAATTAAATGTTAATGATTTTGTCCTATATGTTGAAGTTATGGGCTGAGTTAATTGGCTAGAATTTAAAAAAATTGTGTGATTAATCGGTGCCTTTCTTGTCTAGAGTCATGTTAAGCTTAGAAGTTGAGTTGGTATATGTGTTGAACTTTGGATTGATGTGGGAAATTATGGTGAGAAAGGGAATGGAGAATAAAAATAAAAAGGTGTTAGATTCGTTCCGCCAATCACCAAAGGTGGTTGTGAGCGAAGCCAAAAATCCGTCTAAAGGTTGGACAAGACCGAGTAACAAGGCGACATTCATCACAAATGTTTGCGTTAGCGTCAAAGGTCTCGGACAAGCGGCGTGTGAAGCAATTAACTACTCCTCGATTACTCGGAAAAAAAAAAAAAACAAAAGAAAAAAATTTGCAAGCATCTGAGTAATTACGGGTAAGGCTAAAGCCACTTGGCGTTGTGATTGGTGAGTAACGGGTGACATTCATCACAAATGTTTGCACTCGCGTAAAAAGGCCAATGACAATTCGAGTAATTTCTGGTAAAAGCACCTAATCAATTAAGATTAACTGATCTTCTCATAACTACCACTTAGATTCGGAGTTCCTCGTATATATTAACCACCTGATAAGTGAAGTGTGATTCCTAGACCTGATTGGTTTTTAATTAAAATTCGGTAATTCATGCATGCGCTTCAATTTGAGTTCAGGCTTGTGTCTTCTCGTGTGGAAAATTTGTTGCATTTATTTGACATTTCATTGACATTGGGACAAGATTGCGCTCTCATTCCTAGTTTACATTACCTCTGTGCATGTTTCATTTATTGGAGCGGTTTTTCATTGTGTCTTGGTTTTCTTTTATGCTTGAGGACAAGCATCGTCTAAGTGTGGGGAGATTTGATAAGTGCATATTTGTCTAATATTTATGTTTTAATTATCCCTTTTTATTCCTCTTGTTGATGCAATTATCGGAACTTAATTTGATTTAATGTTTCCTTGTAGGAAAATTATAATTTTTGCATGAAGTGGAAAATTAAAAAGAAAACAACAACTAATTTGAGCTACAAAGAAGAGCAACTTAGGCGGACACCACATAACATCAATTGACGAAGATGGCGTCAACACATTTAAATGGGCAGAAATTTAATGAAGGAGCCAGCTGACTCGCGTAAGAGACTCACGGTGGACCAATGAACACATAAGGCACGTGGGATTAGAGAGAATAAAATCAATTAGCAACAACAAGTGTTGGGCATAGGAGATTCACCCATGAGCGTATGTGGCGCAGATGACCAAGGAATTACCAGCAGAAGGCCCCGTTGTTTAGGAAAGGAGGTCAACAAGGAAGGGCCCAGAATTGAAAGAAGAGAAAAACCTAGGAAAAAGAAAGGAAATTCTGGCCAAGGGTGAGTAACTTTTTGGTGGAATAGGAAAATACGCAGCCCCTGAGGAAAAGGGAAGCAATGGTGTGCAAGGAACACGCGAGAGGATTTTAGAGGAATAACAAGAAATCAAGAAGGGTTGGTGGGAAGGAAGAGAGGGCGACGTCGTAAAAGAAGAAAACAGCGCTTGACGTTGAGGAAGGAGCGAAGTCACGCATGATGAAAAATAAAAGAGGAATGATACGCAACATAGGATGGCAGCCAAGGAAGGCTCTTCTTTTGGAACTTCGGATTACAATGATGGCGATACCAAGGGACGCAGGACCTTTGGACAGCGGCGTGTTTTAGGAGATTTTCTTTGTTTTTATTCTTTTCTTTGTTATTTAGATTATGTTAATTAAGAACATTATTAGGTTTAATTTCGTTATGAGTAGCTAATCTGTTTTAGTCGGGGAATTCCAATTATTATGCTTTGACTCGTGAGACTATTGTTCTGATTATTTGGTTATAATATTACGTCTTGTTTCGATTCTTGTCATTGTTTATTAATTGATTCTGCGATTGAGGCTGATTGTAGAGTTAGTTAATTTACATATCGCCAATGTTGATTTACTTGGTGGAGTCTAGCTGGGTGATTGGTATTTGTGGCAATTGGCACTAGGGCATAATACTTATGCGATTTTGTGTGGAGGAACTTGCGATCTAACTAGATGAAGCATGAGTCGGTCGTGGTCGATTAGGGTTAGTGTTTCTTTAGAATTTAATCTTTGTTAATTAATTGAATCTCGGAGAGAGTCTCGAAGGGTTATTAGTTAATTAGGGAATAGTCAAAGGAGTTTCTGCGACTATTCTAAAATTAAGAAGAAGCGAGGGAGCCAGAGGTAGTTGGTAACTATAGCTAACCTATTATTAAACCAAAGAAAATATTTGAGTCGATGATCGTGGTCTAAGCATAATTAGGAATTTCCTGGCTAAGCTGTTGTTTATTGAGTTTATCAATTTTATTTGCGTTCTTTGTTGGTTATTGTTTGATTAATTTGCGTTAATCTTTTATCAGTTGTTATTTCAATTAGTAGTTTTAGTAGAAAACTCTAAACCCCCCATTTTAATTATTTTCATTCGTTCTTTGGCATTTAAATAGAATCAATTATTCCATTCTCTGTGGATCGACCCCATTTACCACTGTGCGCAATTTATTTTCGTTTGGTGTTTAGGATTTATTTTTGGTGGATTCGACACCCATCACTTGTTCTTTCCTCTCTTTCCTAAGCCTCCTCAAATGTCTCTCAACTTCAGGTTAGAATTGAACAAGTCTACCTCTCCTGGGCATGCACAAAAATCAATCCACAAATAAAAAGAATGGTAACAAAATTTCTCACAGTCACACAAAATCAGATAAAAGTGAAGTGCGATGAATGCGAGTGTATGAGTGTATGATGTATGTATGAGTGTGTATGTGTGAAAAATGTGCAAAGTAAGAGGAAAAATATAAGTATGGAGTATGCTTGTGCAAAGGGAAATGAAACCTATACTATGAACAAGTGTGAAAATCAAACTATGCTAAATGCAAGCAAAAACAATGATTCCGATTATCAATGACAATTCAAATGAATGACAATGGCTATCCTACAGTAAACCAATTTCTTAGTTCCCCGACAACGGTGCCAATTTGATCGCGACTTTGTTGATTCGATCTTACGATCGATCCTTGGAAATCGGTCAAACATAATAAATTCCAAGATTGAGGTATAGGTTGCATTCCTCGGGTCGTCTCACTTAATTGGAACCAAGTGAAAAAGGTATAAACTTGCCTAAATGTCAAAAATTGCAATCAAGTTGATAAAACGAGGGTTTGGTATTTTGGTCAAAACTGATAAAGTAACCAAAATTGGACAAAAAGTATAAAAGAATGTTTTTGGAATTTTGGAAATAATGCAATTAACAAAAATCAGATAGAAATCAAATTGATAAAATCCTCTTGAAAATGGGCAGGCTATCACGGTCCAAAAATGATTTTTAGGGATAAAATCCACTAAGTTTCGAAAGATCAACCCTAAAGGACTCTTTAGGTCCAAAGATTTAACTAATGAACTCCATCATTTAAATCCTTGTTAGAAACCTTAGTGTGAAAATGGACAAGTAAATGCAATCGGTCAATTGGATAAAAACACGACAATCTTAATCAAACATAACTAAGTAGATGAAGACAGTAAATGCAATATCCAACGACATATATGACACTTCATATATTTAGCATCAAACATTCTACAAATCACTTTGCCCAAATCCCAACATAGTGTTCAGCACACGGTTAAACTATAACAATGCTAATCCAACTATACAGATGCAACCTCTAACTCTGAGTCTACACAAGTATAACTAAACTTCAGACACTATATGATTACTCCCCTTTGAAGCTTCTGTGAACTCAAGCCATTGCTACATCTTCAAGAGGAAATGTGGCTTAGCTACGCATGGCACTGGTCTGTCCCTCAACTACTGGAGATTGAGTGATACTCATGTTGGCAGAAGATACTGACGGTGGCGATTTTGATGGCAATAGTTGACGATGATGAAAACGTGAACATGATGGTGGAGTAAGGTTTCGTCTCTCTACTGCCTCCAGATTCAGTGTATGCGTATTCCTACGTATCTGAAGTCTCTTTGACCTAAAAATAGCAAGGTTTTTATATGATGGGTGCGGGCCGGGTCAGAGTAGTGAGATAAACTTTCCATTTAAGGTCAGATATCCGCTCGTACGTTGCGACGTATAAATGAAAATTTGTCGTGACGTGTAGAATTACCTGCTCGTCGCGACGTATAAATTAATATTCGTCACGACGTATGGAAATGATATGCTCATCGCGACGTGCGGATTGATATTAAATCATGACGCGGATTGACCTCATATTTGTTGACTTCCTGATGTGTTGACTCCTTTGTTCCTGCAATAAAAATAACAATTTGCAGTATCAATTGTCCTCGTGAAAATTATAAAGAAAGTAGTATCAAATCATGACAATTTACTGACAAATTGTGAATTAAAAGAGATCGGTATGAGGAACCAATTTAGGCACAAAAATCATCAATTAGGAGTCAACGAATGCATAAACAACTATGAAAATACAGCCAATTTATAATGTAAACTTGGCTCAATCACCGATCTAAAATTTTTTATTTTTTTGAAATTGCATTGCTACATAGACAAAAAAAATGTCCTACCTCATATTTATGAAGAAGAAAAAATATCCATGTGTATCATGATGCATAGTCTATAAAAAGTAAAAAATATTTAAATCCAATGCGAGACAATATAGGGGATGGACCCCAAATGTCACTGTGAATTAAATCAAACGATTTGAAATATTCGGTATTACTTACAGAAAATGGCAATTTATAACTTTTCGAAAGAGCACAATTTTCACAAGATATAAATTTAAACATACTAAAATGTGACGGAAATGCAAGCAAGTTTTAAGCATAAAAGAGAGCCTTTTGGTGTGAGGGTGCCCAAGGCGTAAATGCCATAAATTTAATACATACTTTGAATGTTCAATGTCTCTATCAGAAGCAGTAAGAAAGCATTTAAAGGATTGAGGTGTTACCAACTGTACTAAGAATAAGCGTCCCATTTTACACCCTGTTGCCACCACTCTCCTTGTCCTCAGATTCTGCACAATGTAACCATAAGGAGAGAGTGCTACAATGCAATTATGTTTAGCTAATTGCCCAATAGAAATTAAATTAGTTGTAAGTTTCGACATATATGAAACATTTGACAATAATTTTGCCGAGTTGATTCCCATAGTGGGAAGACTATGGCCATTGGCCATAATAACCTGTTGTTAAGAAGTTATAGGAATCATATTGATCATGGATTCAATATCCCCTCTCATATGGTTAGAGCATGATGAGTTTATAAACCAAGCAGAAGTATTATTATTAATTTTATTACCTAGGTATTGAGAAGTTAATGAATTTAGCGCAGCTGCTACTAACTCTTGAATCAACTTCGTAAGCGAGGTGGGATCAAAATTGGCTACGGAAGTGGGTGCTGAAGAGGCCATAAGTTGCTGGACTTTGGGTTGGGTTTGCGTTTGAAGAAAAGAAGCAACAACGTATGGTTTATGCGTATCATTCTGTTGATGCCGATCAAAAGTTGAAACAGAGTGCGTGTATAATTGTTGTGCAAGAGTAGCATAAGCAGCAGTCTAGTGCAGCTGAGGAGTGGTAGAAAATACACCAGGACGACCATGTTGGGCAGGACGGTTGTGGCAGTCAGGAAGTATATGTCCTGGTTTTCTACAATACACACAAAAAAATTTCTTTCGACAATGTGAAGCTATATGCCCCTCATCATTACATTCATAACATCTTTTGATTTGAGAAGTGTTTTGAAAGTTACCTCGGCTAGAATATAGAGCCGTTTCAATAAAGGATCTGCCCTTAATAAAAGTTTGGGTTTGTAAACGAGTTTCCTCTCGAATGAGTTCACTGAGAACCACCTCTATTTCAGGTGGGGATTCATGGCTAAGGAGATTTGCTCGAATGAAGTCATAGTTCGGGCGAACCTTCATAAGCATTTGAACCACATGATTTTTCTGTCATTCGCATAGGATTTCTTTTATACTATTGGCTGACATATTATCTCCCATGTTTTGATCCTGTTCAAATATTAATCCAAAATAAAAAGTGCAAACATTTTTGTCACCTTATACATATTCAGATAAGTCTCTTTCAATGTGAAAATTGCGAGCATGGTTTCGTTGTTGGTAGATCATCTGGAGGTGTTTCCACATGTTAGAGGCCAAAAGGAAAGGCCAAAGACTCAAAGCGATATCAGATGTGATGCTACTGAGAAGCCATGAAATAACCCGAGCGTTGTTGGATTTCCAGATAGCAAGTTATTTGGCATTAATAGGTTTTATTGTTGCACTTGTTAGGACTCTCGAATGACCTTTTCCTTCTATGAACATTCGAAAGTGGAACTCCCATAAAGAGTAGTTAGTTCCGTCGAAATACGTAGCCAATACGTCATGAGTCATGTGACTGTCGAGAGTATCCATTCTGATTTCAGATGTGATCGGAATCACTACAAAACAAATAACTAAGTAAAATAGAAAATCCAGCCATCTAATTAGCAAGGCTCTAATACCATATAAATCTAGAGAAATATAAAATGTTGTTTGAATTTTTGAATGTCCAGCCCCATGATTCATTTACAAAGATGCTATATATACATAACTAAAGATAAGAAAATAGATATGCATGAAATAAGGAAGACAATAAATATGGGAAGCTTGGAATGGCAAGAAGCCGTTAGAGATAAATATGAGAACATGTTGAGATGCTAAGATGGAGTTCAGCAAGGAGTGGAAATATTTCCATATTTTCGTTAATAATAACAACTACAAGACATTATATTTAATATCGGTAATCATCATTCTTCAAATCTCACCATGCACCTCTGCAACTTGAGCTTTCTGCAGCTTTTCTTGTTTTTAGCTTAAATAAAACTAAACAAACGAGTAGCTATGAATGCGATTTATCTCGACAACACATCAGCAACGACATCACCCATGTGCTCTATCTATCTAGAAGAAGACAACATTGAATGAAAATAGATAAATATTTAGAATTCCAATAAACCAAAGTTATGAATACCGTATCGAGCTCGGTACCGGATTGAGCTCTGAAATGAAAGCAGATCGTCTTGATCGATCAAGATGCAGCTTCGAGAATTTTAAAATTATGAAATAATCCCTAAAATTTTTAAAAATTGCAAAATAGTCCATATTAGTATATTATACAGTTGTATTGTACACTTTACTAATTTACTGTTTATATCAACCATGTTTTCAAAAATCTTAATAATAAATAATAATGACAATTAATATAAAATAACAATAATGTTCAAACATTTTACATATAAATAATAACCACAATTAATATAAACAAAGACAATCATCATCATGCCATTATAAAATTAAGAATAATACAAAGTATTTAAAATATTACAATAATACAATTCCATCATTTTAATAAATAATATTACATCAAAAGATTCAAAATAACCGATAAAAGAACAATAAATATTACAGAAAGAGTTGATGACGAAGGAACAATTAAGTAGCTGTTAAACCTGAAACAAAAACATTACAGTTACATTACATATATAGAAATTAACATAAACATCAAATATAATTAAAATTTAAAGAAGAGGAAAAAATCTAGAATTCAATCGCCAATGGGAGGAAATCCGCTAGAATTGCACTGACCCCAATGATCATATGGTACAAAATCCTCATCATTGAGAGGAGCTTCATCATCTTTATCATTCAAATTTATTGCACCAAATGACATGTCAATGCTTTCCTATCCAAGATTATCTTCCAAATTCAAATCACTCATATCAACCAAATTGGGTTCTTCAGAAACCTAATCCGACAAAACATCAATATTATCAATCGCAATTGGATCATTTGAACAACTTGTACTACTAAGACTCCTAGTAAATAATTACATTTAATTATTAGAAAATGATAAGAAATTATATCAAAATTAATAATGAAAATAATGAAAATAACATACCTTTCCTGAAGCTTTAAATTGTAAAGAACATTAACCAAGTCATTCAACCTCTTATGCTCCAATCTATTCCTTTTCTTAGAATGGATAAATTCAAATGTGCTCCAGTTTCGTTCACACTCAGTTGCACTCACACATTGACTTAAAATCTGAATTGCAAATCTTCTCAATTCTGGAACACTACATTCGAATAGATCCCACCAAGATACTACAAGTTATAAGAAAAAAAAGTAGTGTTATAAACAAAATAAAGTGATAAATATTTTTCAACAAATAAGAAATAGGAAATAAGTAATACTTGGAGAAAGATTTCCTCTTTGTCGAATAGCGATCGACATTCCAAAATCTCCATAAGACAACTTATAAATCTCCATTTATGAGGTTAAAACATTTTGCATTGAGTCATGAGGAACCATTGTTGTAATTGTGAAAAGCATTCCCCTACTAACTGCAGTTTGCTTTTGAACATCCAGTCTAACATACACACTAGGATTTAAAAATGCCCCAGCTGCAAACAATGGAGAAGAAAGTTGTCTTCCCCTTCTCTCATTAATGATTGAGAGATATGGTAGGTACAAAGAAGGCCTATTTTTCAAATTGACCTTAATTGCTTTCATTGCTCTCTCCATAACATCAAAAATATAACCCATTATTAGCTTTTCTTCACTATCAGCCAACCGAAGCACCCTCACCAAAGACTCACAAACTCGGATAACGAATTGACATTGCGACCAAAATTTCTTATCTTCCAGTATGATACTACAAACCTCTATTCCAACATTAGACCTAGCATGTTGAGATGTAACCCACTTATCACTTGTAAACATTTGCCTTAACTCCTTCTTCAATGAAACAAAAGACTGAAGTGATAAGAAATTTCTTGCAAATCTTGTCACAGCAGGGCGATACAAATTCCTACCATTGGTAAATTCCCTTATCATCAAATTCAAAACCCATGCACGATTATAAATAAATTTTGTCACCTTTTTTGCCTTCTACATGATCTCACCAATAACAGGAAAATACCTAGGATCTCCTATATGTTAAGTCAAAATGACTTTACATATATATGATTTTGATGAATAACAAAGAAGTAGTAAAAGCAGAAGTAAAATAGAAAACAGACAGACGAAGAATAAAACACAGACGCAGACGAAGTTAAAAATACAAACACAGATTGAAAAACAGACGGAGAAGTAGAGACATAGACGCAAGACAATATGCAGACGTAGACGCAGACGCATACACAAAGTGAAAAACAGACGCAGAAGCAAGGAGAAAAGCAGACGCATACTCAAAGTGAAAAGAAGAAGCATACCCAAAAATATAGACGGAGAAAAGAAGACGCAGAATTCAAAAGAAGACGCAAGAGTCAGTTCGAGTTAGTTGCAGAACTCAACTGATTAACCATTTCTTTCAAGATTCAAGAATCAAGAATCAAGAATCAAGAAGCAGTTACAGACAAAGACTATAAATATAAAAAGAAGTCGAAGATTGAAAAGTTAGCGAAAAAGAGATTATTATTGAACATTACGCGAACGAAAAGCTTTTGTGAGATTACTGTGCAAAATTAGCTGAGAGCTAGTTTTACTGTAACAAGTTTTTAATACTTTTGTAAGAAAGTAGTACAGATAGCCTGCAGAGGCTAAGAGTGAAAGAATACTGAGTGTAGAGACTTGAAGAGGCTCGGAAAGAATACTTGTATACGTTGAAGAGATAGTGAAATCTTATAAAGAACTCTGAGGACTGGACGTAACCCACGGTTTGGGGTGAACCAGGATAAAATCGCTGTGTCAACTTCTCTCTACCCGATATCTCTTAAAGTTCAAAGTTTTGTTATTACTTAATTTTCGAAACAGGTTTTCAAAGTTTTGATTAACTGAAACGTACTGAAGTTTCTGTAAAAGAACTTGTTTTTAACAAAACAGTTTTGAAAGAGTTTTCAAAAAGGGGAATACACAATTCAACCCCCCCTTCTCGTGTATTTACTATCGTATTATAAGCATTGTACTAACATGTGATTTACTTCAATTGGTATCAAAGCCTAGTATCCAAGGATCACTGTAGCAAAGTGTGGATTAAAGATAATGGCATAATCACATATATACATTGCAGAAGGTGCCTCAGTCACTAGATCCCCAGCATTCAACGGTGAAGATTATCACTACTGAAAAGATAGAATGCGGTTGTTCAAAGAATCTACTCATGTCGACCTTTGGGATGTAATAGAGAATGGACCATATACACCAGTAGACGAAGATGGAAATCTTATTCCACGGATTAGATAGATGGCTGATCAAAAGGCAAGAATTCAGCTCAACTCTAAAACAAAGTTTTTCCTGACGTGTGCCCTAAGCAGGAGTGAATACGACAAAGTTCATGGATGCGACACTGCGAAGGAGATGTGGGATACACTGTCCATCGCTCATGAAGGCAAAAACCAAGTCAAAGAATCCAAGATAAGCATTCTTATGCACCAGTACGAGCTTTTCAAGATGAAGGATGAAGAATCTATTAATCAAATGTTTGGAAAATTTCAAACAATTGTCAATGGATTGAAAGCCCTTAGAAGAACGTACAATAATCAAGATCACGTATGAAAGATCTTAAGAAGTCTTCCGAAGAGGTGGAGACCAAAAGTTACAGCGGTGCAGGAAGCAAAGGACTTGAGCGTGCTAAAGCTTGACGAGTTGCTTGGATCACTGAAGATTCATGAAGTAGAGCTCGATGCTGAAGACAAGCCCAAACGGGACAAGTTAATAGCACTAAAAGCTGGACAGAAGAACCATAAGACTCAACGAAGGAGGAAGTCATCGAAAGCATTAAAGATGGAAGAATCGAAGAATGATGACTCAAGCGAATCAGAACAGGAGTCAAGTGATGAAGATGACGAATTATCGTTCATTTCCCGGAAGATAAGACGGATGTGGAAGAAGAAGTCCAAAGAAAGCCAACCCTTCAAGAAAAATAGCAAAGATGATGGTAAAGTTGAAAAGACTACTATCATATGCTACGAGTGCAATCAACCTGGACATTACAAGTCCAAATGTCCTAATCTAAAGAATAAACCAAAGAAGAGTAGAGAAGGCAAGAAAAGAATGATGGCAACTTGGGAAGATCTAGACTCATCAGAGTCAGATACAAATTTCGAGTCAACTGAACATGCTAATATCTGCCTAGTAGCCAAGGAAGAAAGTGATGAGGAGGTAACTTTTGAATACGATAACTTGCATGAAGCCTATTCAGAATTATTAGAAGATTCTCATGTTATTCTGAAACAGTAAAAACTATTAAAGAAGAAGTATGTAGAAAATCTTAAACATACAGAAGAAATAGAGAGAGAAAATGCTTGCTTAAAGAAACAACTAGAGGATAAAAAGAAAGTTGTAGACAGATCCGATGAGATAAATCAGTTAAAGTTTAGAATTAAAAGTATTTCATCTAATTTAGCTACATTCACTAAGAGTACAAAGAGAATGAATGAGTGTAGACATCCGAGCGATAAAATCGGATTAGAGTTTTCGGATAATAAGTCTCATTATAATAAGAAGCCTCTTTCTCAAAATAATGGGATTTACCAAACACGTTTTCATCAATAGTTTAAGAAAAGGCATCAGAGAACTCATTATATGCATACTACTAACCAGAAAGGACCCAAGAAAATATGGGTACCAAAGAGTAAAATAGTTTCTCCTGCAGATATCCTTCCTTGAAAAATGCGATAAGCACCGTTGGTATTTAGACAGTGGCTGCTCACGACATATGACGGGAAGAAGGTCTATGTTCCTAGATCTTCAGTATAAGAAGGAAGGATCGGTGACTTTCGAAGACAACCACCAGGGCAAGATAATTGGAATCGGTAAGATAGGTAAAGATTCCTTTGCATGCGTAGATAATGTACTGCTTGTTGATGGTTTGAAGCACAATTTGATAAGTGTTAGTCAATTGTTTGATTCTGGTTTCATAGTCACGTTCAACCAAAGTCTTTGTGAAGTCAAAAACAAAGATGGATCTATATTCTTTTCTGCCAAGAGAAGAAATAATCTTTATAAAATTGATTTAGAAGATTTTCAAGATCAAAATGTTTCATGTTTTCTATCTTCTTAAGAAGAAAGACTAATCTGGCATAAAAAGCTAGGTCATGTCTCTTTTAAACACATTTCAAAGTTAGCAAAATTTGATTTGGTAAGAGGCTTACCAAAAATGAGTTTTGACAAAGATTTTTCTATGAAAGTTGTTTGAAAGGAAAACAAATTAAAACATCGTTTTCTTCCAAAAATTTTGTAACATCTTCTAGACCTTTGGAGTTGTTACATATGGATTTATTTGTTACAACTAGGACAATAAGTCTTGGCGGAAAGAAATATGGACTTGTTATTATTAATGACTTTACTAGATTTTGTTGGATATTGTTTCTGTCACACAAAGATGAATCTTTTAAGTGTTTTAGGACCCTCTCTAGAAAGTTACAGATTGAAAAAGGAGTATCTATAGCTAGTATCAGGAGTGATCATGGTGGAGAATTCATGAATGAGAAGTTTAGGTTATTCTGTGAGGAGAATGGAATTTTCCACAATTTTTCAACCCCTAGAACCCCACAACAGAATGGAGTTGTTGAAAGGAAGAACAGGACGATTCAAGAGATGGCAAGGACTATGCTATGTGAAAAGAATCTTCCTAAGTACTTCTGGGCCGAAGCTGTGAATACAACATGTTATATTCAGAACAGAATACTGTTGCGACCCTTGTTGAAGAAGACACCTTATGAGTTATAGAATGCAAGGAGACCTAATATATCTTACTTTCATACATTTGGGGGCAAGTTCTCTATTCTGAATACAAAGGAGATGTTGGATAAGTTCGACTCAAAGACCTATTCAGGAATTTTTCTAAGCTACTCATCATCATCTAAGGCCTTTCAGGTATATAACTCTATTTCAAAGGCAGTTGAGGAAACCATCTATGTCAAGTTTGATGATCGTTCCCAACCCCATAAGGAAGATGACATGGAGAGTGGAGATCCTTCAAAGAACTTAGATGATACAACAGAAACTCCATCATCAGGAACTCAAGTAGATAAGGTTGAAGATATTCCAGAAACTATAGGATTAAAGAGAGATTGGAAATATAGGAGTTCTCATCCAAAAGAGCTAATTATCGGAGAGACCTTAGAAGGAGTAAGGACAAGGTCCAAATTCAGAAGAGAAGCTAATGTTGTTGGGCCCCAAATAGATTTTTCTTGATGTTATTAAGTATGAATTAATTTGATTGTGTTATTTGTTGCATAGTTGAATTTATTGGAGGTGTTAGAGAAAAATTAAGAATTATTTGAGTTTAGTATGGTATAAATGTTTATGGAAGAGTAGATTTATATAAGGGCAAAATGGGCGAGGCACTTGAGTTATGGTGTTTAAGGCTTACCAAGGAGGGCATTTTAGTCCTTATGCTATTTAGGTCTTAAGAATTAAAAAAGAGGAAAAGAAAAGAAAAGGAAAATAGAAAGAAGAGAGAAAGAAGAGGAGAGTATCGTGGGAAGAGAGGAAGAATAAGAAAGGGGAAAAGCTTAGATTTGAGGATTTTCGACAGATTAGAAGCATTCTTCACGTAAGTTAAACTCTTTTATCCTTGTTTGAGATGGATTGAACCTTGGTATTGCTTGAAATGAGTTAGAATCGATGGAGTTAGGGTTTATGGGAAACCTTGGTAGAAATCCTTGGGTTGTTATTTTGTTGATGATTTTGTGTTAGAATAAGCTTAGAAAGGAAGTATAGGTCTTGATTCAAGGTTTAGATGTGTTGTAGTTGAGAAAGGGAAGGATTAAAGGTTGAAAAATGTCGAAAATCTGGGTTCGGGAGTCGACCCTCCCATCCGCACGTCGCGACGTGCGTGAGTGTAACACCCCACTCCCGCACGACCCGAACTCGACATCGAAGGTGATATCCAGGTCCGTGCCCCGCGAGGGTGGCGTGCTACATCACTCAGTATAAAACATTCATTAACGCGACATAAACAGTAATAAACTTGAGCCCATGTTCACAATTAATCATTTTCAGTTATTACAGTCATCCAATAATAATTTTACAATCAGTTAATGTAAAACAATAGAACCACAATGGCTCATTATAAATTCAAAGCATTATTGCACAATGATTGCGAAATACTATTCGATAAGACACTAATGCAGACACGAACTGATCCCGACCTCTATCCTTCACTTGCCTACAGTAGACATACTCCCGTGTCAAACGGGGTATTCTTCAAGACCTGAAAAATAGATGCAAATTTTGGGTGGAATTTTTATGTTGGGAAAATTTTGGATTAGTGTCGGGAATGCCATGAACATGCATTGTATACGTTTTAATTATTTCATGTGCATTGTTTAATATTTCTAACTATACAGTTGGTAATGTGTACTCATTTTAATTGTTATAGAGGCACTGTTAGAACGTCGTTCCATGGACGTTGTAAAGACTTCCCGGTATTAGCTCGGAAGTAATAGGTGAGTAACCTAGTTGGTTTCTCAATCTATATGTGTTTAATTTCATGTACGATTGCCATGGGGAGTTGAAGAAGGATTATGTGTGTTTGTTTTGATTGATTTCAAACCACAGGTGTTCGAAATATTTGGAATGTGTTATAGAAGTGTTAAATGTGCATAATTGAAAGTGAATTGGTTAAGTGCGAAATTGGACCTAGTGTATTAGGTTGTGACATTAATTATTGTAAAACGAGGCATATGCATTCCTGCATAATTGCATAATCAGATAATGGCAGTTATGACCCGTGGAACCAACGTAATTTCGAGCTTCAGCTCGATGATCAGGGCTATGCCCAACGTATATGAGAGCTTTAAGCTCAACGCACAGGACCTCTGGTCCAATGTTTATAGAGCCACTAGCTCAATGTATTAGGGCATATCACGCCCAACGAGTATCAGAGCCTCAGGCTCAACGCAATATGCCCGTCACTGGGACAATTCAGGCGCACGGTCACAACAACGAAATGAAAATAGAAAAGTGTCACATGTGCATCATATATATGAATGATAAAATGTGATTTATGTGAAAGACGATACGCCTTATATGTGTAAAATTGGCAATGCATGGGATAATTTGGAATGTGTTAATATGTGCTATGATATGAATTGATTGTATATGCATGCGTTGGGTGGACCATCGATGATGGTTTCTCATTGAGTTCGCAAACTCACCCAATATTGCAATTATTTTTCAGGTATTGAAGAGTACCCCGTTAGTGGAACGGGAGTATGATTACTGCAAGAGAGTCGGTATTTGAAGTCGAGATCAGTTCATGTCTGCATTTGTGTCATTTTGAATTATGTGTAAATTTATATTCCGAAAAAATAGTACTGAATTGTTTGAGGGCCCTAATTGATAAATATTGTTTTGAAATGTGATCTTTGATAAAGTGTATGACTGAAAAGGGTTTTCGTATCACGGGCCCGAATCGTTTATTATTTCCGCGGTGAAAAAAAAATCATAATGAGTTTTTAAACTGCATTGACTGCTCTAGCATACCACCCTAGCGGGTCGCGGGCTCGGATATAGTTATGTGGCCACTGTTTTATTTATTTTTGGACCGATCGAGGCCCGAATTGAGTAATTTCGGTGCCGGTAGATTTCTAATTTTTAGGTGGAATTTTTATGTTGGGAAAATTTTGGATTAGGGCCGGGAATGCCATGAACATGCATTGTATACGTTTTAATTATTTCATGTGCATTGTTTAATATTTCTAACTATACAGTTGGTAATGTGTACTCATTTTAATTGTTATAGAGGCACTGTTAGAACGTTGTTCCACGGATGTTGCAGAGACTTCCCGGTATTAGCTCGGAAGTAATAGGTGAGTAACCTAGTTGGTTTCTCAACCTATATGTGTTTAATTTCATGTACGATTGCCATGTTGAGTTGAGGAAGGATTATGTGTGTTTGTTTTGATTGATTTTGAACCACAGGTGTTCGAAATATTTAGAATGTGTTATAGAAGTGTTAAATGTGCATAATTGAAAGTGAATTGGTTAAGTGTGAAATTGGACCTAGTGTATTAGGTTGTGACACAAATTATTGTAAAACGAGGCATATGCATTCTTGCATAATTGCATGATCAGATAATGGCAGTTGTGACCGGTGGAACCAACGTAATTCGAAGCTTCACTCGATGATCGCTATACCCAGCGTATATGAGAGCTTTAACCTCAGCGCATGGACCTCTGGTCCAATATTCTGAGCCATCGCTCGATGTATCGAGGCATATCACGCCTAACGAGTATCAGAGCCTCAGGCTCAACACAATATGCCCGTCACTGGGATAATTCAGGCGCACGGTCACAACAACGAAATGAAAATGGAAAAGTATCACATGTGCATCATATATGTTAATGTGAGCCCATGAATGTGTATGGGAAATGACGAAGGGGAAAAAGGAAACATCAATAATGAGAATTATGATGTACTGTGGCTAGAATGACTATGTTGGCCTAGACTGATTAAGGAAAGAATTGATATCAAACTGAGTCCCCTGATTAATGTGGCAATATTACGGCGAAAGAAAATGAATATGTCTAGAACTTGGAGAGGTCCACTGGAGATATGAGAAACATACTGGTTATAGTAGGCCTATGTGCAATTACATGATGCGGTAATTAGAGTTCTGACTTGTATCTTCGACGAAATGGGAACTGGAAATGAGCAAAGAGTATATGGTTCGATCAGGCAGATATGGATTCACTACATTTGTGTTAGTGGATATCATAGATGATGATACTGAGATTGTATTGAGATCGATATTGTATTGTAACGGTCTACAAAGAACTGAAAGAGCAAAGTGTTTAGTAAGGTAAGAAAAAGTGGAAATGGTGAGACAAAAGTGTACAGATAAACTGAAAAGAACTCGTGAAACGGTTATGATCTTGAGTGCATAAGCTTGAGATTGAAATGGTTATACGAATAATGTGCTAAGATTTTGGAAACTAGTATCAGAAGATAGTAAGGGAAAAAGATAGACTGACGATTTCTCTTGATAGTGTACTGAAAAAAAAATTTCTGGATTGGTTGAATGTCTGAATATGGACATAGAAATGGGAAATGGATGGGTAAATAGAGAGAGAGATAGTGTATGAGTATCTATATTTTTGCCGTGTTTGGGGACACATCCCCGAATGTACTAGCAATGTGAATACCCTATCGTGGATTGTTTCAGAAAAATACAAAGATACGTAGCAATAACACGATGACAGTATATAAGCCAAGTGGATATGACCTTAAAAGGTCAAGCTGACACATTCATGATATAAGAAGAAAACTATGTGAAAAGAAGTACAATGAAGAATGGGAAAGAAAACAAGGATAAAGATAGTGAAACAATGAAAATGCTAATGAAACAAGGATAGTGATATATATAAAGAGAGTTGTCGCATTTACGTTGATTTACCGTTGGGAGTATATACTGGATATTGAGGTGATCATGATGCATGAAACCTATGTGACATATACATGGAAAGAATAGAGGAAATGGTCGATGACTTAGTTTCTATAAGTTTAAAGTTCATAATGGGTTAAAGCCAGACATAAGAGGACTGGGCATGCCCATGCCCGTATGGGAGGAAATGAAAAATGATTATGGCATAAGTCCTCTATTTGAGGATTGGCATAAACGGAAATGAGTTTGTGGAATTTTGAATCGTATAGGCTAATAATTGGCTTCCGGATAAGATGAAATGATTTCAGGTAATGTGTATAGGAAAGTATAAGGGTTAAAAAAAAAGTGTATCGCATCTCACCGAACCTAAGTGCAAGGAATGATTTGATCTTTCCAATTATGGCATAAAATTGTTCTGACTGAGATCGTGTGTATAGTTGAAATTGAGCTTTTGAGATACTACGGATGCTTGAAAAGCAATTAGGGAAACGAGTTGGCTGATGAGAATTTGGTGAACAGGATAATGCCGATAGCAAGACTAATGGTTATGACAGGAACAAATCGAAAATATGTATGGACGAAATTAAAAGTGAAATTGAGTCATATCTCAAGAGGAGATTTAGGTATAATAAGTGAAAAATATACTACTGAGGTTATCTGCATTGTGTGTACGGGAATGTAACGTATCCACCTACGTGAGTGGAATATTAATTTGAGATGATTCTATTGCAATGTGATGTGAATAGATCCCCATATGTGATGCAAAACTGTTGGGAAATCTAGATTTGAAACGAAGAATAAAATAGTCTCGAATTGCGAAGTGAAATACTCAAATGAAGTGGAATTTATGGAGGTCCAAGTATGGATGACTAGGTATTGGCATATGTCGATGTTAATGACAGGAAATCAATTGAAAAGAGAAAATTCGTAGAGACAAGAAGTCCTAAAGGAAAGCTGACAATGACGTGATGTAGTGTTATCTTCATAAAGGGATTACAAATACACTAAATGTGGACTCAATGAAAAAGTTAAATGATGTATGGAAAAGTCAACAAGGCTGTAAGAGGGAATTATGCGAGGTAAGCAAATGGTAGTGACTATGATTATTGACGAAATGTGCTTGAAAGTGTTAAACAGTGAAAAGTAAAAAGAACTATGTGAATAATTGAGAAAGTTGATACTGATGATAAGCATACCCTTGGAGAGTGGGCAGTGTGTGATGAAATGAGACAATATGTTAAAATGGTATTAGATAAACTGACTCGACTTTAATAAATGGTATTGGTGTTATGATCGCAATTGTTTAAAGCCTTGGAGACTTTAGATTCCTATAAGAATACATTGTGTTAATTCGAGGAAAAAGGCGGGCATAAATGACTACTATACCGCTAATTCTAAAATGAACAGACAATTCTGCCTACTAAATTCAAATAGTGAACAGATAATGTTGCAAGGAACAGACCAATTACAGATATAGGGATTTCCAAAGAATGTCAAGTAGATTAGGGGTAATTATGAAGTGTTTCTGGAAAATTGAGATACTAGATAAAGGTAAGAAAGGTTAAGAGTGCAGGAGTTAAAGTGATGAGTCCTATGATGAGTCTGAAAATGCGAGTGAAATCGGAAAAACAATATTGAATGATTCAAAGAAAAAGTATTCGTACCTGACAGAAAGTGATAGAACAAGAAAGTGAACAGTCGAAGCTAGACATTCTAGTAAGTATATGCGAAAAGTGAAATTGAATCACTAGGGGTATAGAACGAAATGATTATAGATTCAAGTGATTATAGGTTGAATGTTCCACAGAAAAAGTGCTTAAGTGTTTTGGACTTCATAGGATTATGACCTTGTTATATAGTTTTGACTGAATGACTTTAGGGCTATTGGTGATCATAAAAAGGAATTGTACACGCTTATATTACACAGAAAAGTGCCTAACAAGAGTCGAAGACCAAAATTGAGTCGAGATATTTGTGATGAGTGAAACAAAGGAAAGTGACTTAGAAAAACTGCATAGGTTAGCTAAAGTGGATCAGGATTGGACAAATGAAATAGAATGAAATGCATATAGAACAATGAAGTGTCAAAAGAACACTGAATCTGGACTAAGAGTCAATGGAATATGAAGGATAAATGTGTTAAGTGGATTACCACCGATTATAGTGAAAAATAGAGATAAGTGCCACTGTGTCGGTACCAAAAGAAAGGGAAGTGTCGCAGACGAGAGAAACTATGTTATTGTAAGTATCATAGTGACAAAGTGTATGCATAATTGGCAAAAAGAGTATCAATGAAGTTATTGGAATAAGTTTGTATATTGAGAAAAAGGTATTGGATGGATAAATCGTGATAAGTGAACAGGTTCGGAAATAATAAGTTGAGTCATAGCAACCGATTGCCTTACTGCGATCTTTTGGTAAAGGAATGATTGAGTGACTTAGTGTATAGGAATTGTAAGAACATATGATCACTGTCATCTGGAACCGTTGACTGAGAATTTCGAGGACGAATTTTTTATAAGGAGGGGGGAGTTATAACATCCCACTCCCGACAGGAAGGGTAAAATAGTAAATTGGCATAGGATGAGATTGATAGGGATTTATTAGTATTGTTCATGCATACTGGTACTAGTGGAACAGTGAAATCTGTGCACATGAAATAACTGTACATGCATACATGACATTCCCGGTATTTGGGCCTAAATGGTATTTTATTGTGATTAACGTGGTTATTGTGTGGGGAAAATTATTCTAAGTGCGCCATCGAGTGTTTTATATTTTAAGGAATTTTTAGAAATTTTTCAGGAATTTTTCGGAGAAAATTCCCGGACCGAAAAAAAAATCGCCAAGTGACGAATCGGTTGATTTTCAGTAGCAAAAAAAAAAATTGTTAATTGGGATTATTGAATTTGTTCTTATTGGGACCAAAATTGGATGTTTAAAAACAACAAAAATGGATTGAAACTTCAAAGACCATTGCTTAAGTTTGACTTTTCTTACCTAAGCATTTAATGCTTACTTGACTTATATATATATATATATATATTGGCCATACGTGGAAAGCATTCCACTTTGCATTTATTGTGTCTTTAATGGTTAAAAACAAATGACATTTTAAAGAAAGAAGAAGAGTGATGATCGTGATATATAAGAGGAAGAAAGGGTTTTGAAAAAGGAGGTTTTTCATCTCTTCTCTCATCATCGACCTTCATCATCTCTCAAGCTCTTCATTATCCAAGCTTCTTCTTCTCCATCGTTTAACTAAAGTGCTACTCTTCTCCTACCTCCTTTGATAGGGTGATTGCCATGTAAGTGAGGGGAAATTAGGAAATTGGTGAGGTAGTTGAAGAATTGAAGGGCTTAAAAGCTTGATTTGGTAAGTTTGGTTTTAAGCTTTTATTATGTTTTAATGAATCAATTGGTTGTTTTAATGCATGAATTGGAAGTTATTGTTCATTCTAAATGATGATGTATGATGCATGAAGGTCTTGAAACCTATGGTTGAGTTATTGGGTATAAGGTTAGGGTTGTGTATGTATGGATGAGGGTAGCATGCATTATGTCTTTTTAAGTGAAGTTAGTCATATTAGATGATAATAGTAAAAGGAAAATGAGTGAGTATGAAGCTGCAACTTTAGGTATTGATATTGAAGTGAAGTGTTTGATGAAGGTTAGGGTGAATGAATGAGTTAAATTGAGTGCTAATTGAAGTAGAATGGACATGGGAATAAAAGGAATTGAATTGAACATCAAAGCTGGAAAATTGTCATTTGTACATGGTTTACTGTTTTGATCATAATTAATTGTGTAGGTATGCAAATGAGGTGAGGTCTGTGCCAAATCAAACTTTGGCTTGTTGGCTACAATTTTGTACGAAATAGGTGTTGTCTAATTTTATCCTTAAGAGGTTGAAATTTGGCATGGAAAATTACTGTTAAGGTTACTATGAACAGTAACCGAACCAATGATCTACTAGTTTTGATGATTTTTCTAAATTAATTGAGATGGATTTAGGGAAAAGGGTCTAAATGAAAGTTTAAGCTTATTAAGTTATATTTCCATTCCCTCTGATTTTGCAATTTTTAGATATGTATATTGGGAGATATGACCTGTTTACTATTGACTGGTTTTGAGCATTTTGATGAAACCTAGCCTAAGTGTAGATTTTGTGAGCATTCGGATTGGAAGCAATTTTAGCAATTTATGTGAATTGAATTGGCATGAGTGATCTTCTGAAAAGTTGTAGAGGAAAAAATTATCTTGCAAATGATATATGGCATGTAATTTTTGGATGCCATATTTGTGAGTAATGAATTTACAAAAGCTGAACCTACATTAGGTTTCTCACTGCTGCCCTGATTAGTACATTGTTTGACAGATTTGAAATTGTTAGAGGTTGAATTGGAATTTGGGTTCTTCATGAAAATTAAATTTTGAGATCTTACCTTTTCAGGGATATAAAGTAGTAATTTTTTTGACATTTTTGCTAGGATATATACTGGTTGGAAATTTACTGCTCAGATTGGGACAGTTTAGTAGACAGATGCTTCGGTGAATTATTTGTCCTAGTTAGTAAATGAATTGTGATTTTGGTTGTTCATTAAAGTTTTAGATAACATTGTGATATTGATGAGAATATTTATTGTGTAATTTTTGACTCAATAGAATGAAAGTTACTGAATTTACAAGATACTGCACTGTGTTGAGTGACTTTGAGTGAGCAGTAGCTTTCATGGGGTTTTTGACACCCTTAGGGGTGGAATTACTTTGAATGGTCTAAATGAAACTTGTAGAGCTTTTCATGATCTTTCCCATGAGATGTGGTTTATAATTTCCTGAGTTGTGTGCAAAGAGTTATGGGTGTTGGAAGTTTGGTTGGAAATATAAAAAAAGGAAATAAGGGTTATATATATATATAGATATTAATTGTTTAATGTGAATTTTGTTTTCTTTCGTGAATAACTTTTCCGTCCGACGTCCGATTGACCTGATTCTTAAGGCATCGGATTCATTGCATATTTAATTTCATTTTCTGAGAGATTGAAAAAAATTTTTGGACGGAAAATTGACGTGAATCTGGGTAATAGTTATGTGGCCACTGTTTTATTTATTTTTGGACCGATCGAGGCCCGAATTGAGTAATTTCGGTGCCGGTAGATTTCTAATTTTTAGGTGGAATTTTTATGTTGGGAAAATTTTGGATTAGGGCCGGGAATGCCATGAACATGCATTGTATATGTTTTAATTATTTCATGTGCATTGTTTAATATTTCTAACTATACAGTTGGTAATGTGTACTCATTTTAATTGTTATAGAGGCACTGTTAGAACATCGTTCCACAGACGTTACAGAGACTTCCCGGTATTAGCTCGGAAGTAATAGGTGAGTAACCTAGTTGATTTCTCAACCTATATGAGTTTAATTTCATGTACGATTGCCATGTGGAGTTGAGGAAGGATTATGTGTGTTTGTTTTGATTGATTTCGAACCACAGGTGTTCGAAATATTTGGAATGTGTTATAGAAGTGTTAAATGTGCATAATTGAAAGTGAATTGGTTAAGTGCGAAATTGGACCTAGTGTATTAGGTTGTGACACAAATTATTGTAAAACGAGGCATATGCATTCCTGCATAATTGCATGATCAGATAATGGCAGTTGTGACCGTTGGAACCAACGTAATTCCGAGCTTCAGCTCGATGATTAGGGCTATGTCTAACGTATATGAGAGCTTTAAGCTCAACGCACAGGACCTCTGGTCCAATGTTTACAGAGCCACTGGCTTAATGTATCAGGGCATATCACGCCCAACGAGTATTAGAGCCTCAGGCTCAACACAATATGCCCGTCACTGGGACAATTCAGGCGCACGGTCACAACAACGACATGAAAATAGAAAAGTGTCACATGTGCATCATATATATGAATGATAAAATGTGATTTGTGTGAAAGGCGATACACCTTATATGTGTAAAATTGGCAATGCATGGGATAATTTGGAATGTGTTAATATGTGCTATGATATGAATTGATTGTATATGCATGCGTTGGGTGGACCATCGATGATGGTTTCTCATTGAGTTCGCAAACTCACCCAACATTGCAATTATTTTTCAGGTATTGAAGAGTACCACGTTAGTGGAACGGGAGTATGATTACTGCAAGAGAGTCGATATTTGAAGTCAGGATCAGTTCACGTCTGCATTTGTGTCATTTTGAATTATGTGTAAATTTATATTCCGTAAAAATAGTACTGAATTGTTTGAGGGCCCTAATTGATAAATATTGTTTTGAAATGTGATCTTTGATAAAGTTTATGACTGAAAAGGGTTTTCGTATCACGGGCCCGAATCGTTTATTATTTTCGTGGTGAAAAAAAAATCATAATGAGTTTTTAAACTGCATTGACTGCTCTAGCATACCACCATCGCGGGTCGCGGGCTCGAATATCGCCGTCGATATCGGGTTCGGGTCTCGCGGGAGTGGGGTGTTGCAGAAGGCCGCACGTCGCGACGTGCCAAGTCACACGCAACGACGTGCGAAAGGCTCGTCGCGGCGAGGCCAGTTTTCCAGCAAAGATGTTTTTAGTGTTTTGAGCATATCTTTTGTTACAGAAGTCCTTTTGAGGTAATTTTTGAGGCATTGTAAACTAGAGACATAGATCTACAAGTCTTGCGAAGTAATGAAGTTCTGAATCAGTTTCTAAGGATATGAAATTTTGGATGGAAGTTAAGAATGGAATTATTGTTTCAGCATGAGTTATTGAATGGGATTTTGGTTCTTATTTTAGGAAATCAAGTGAGGCAAGAGGATCAAGAGGCTCAAGAGGATACTCATTCCTAGGCAAGAACAAGCAAGGAAATCAGGTGGGTTCATGTTTATGATAGAGTAAATAAGTCACTCATTGTTTTGTTCAAAGCAAGAAAGATTTAATGCATTTAAATTGCATCATCCACGATTGCATTACATACTATTATGAATCATTATAGGTTGTTTTATGTTTTGCATTCATAAATTATGAAAAGGATTCCAAAAAGGGGTTGTTCTCCTTTCACGAATACAAGTACATGAAATCAAGTTTTACAAAATATATGACAAGCGAGTTTACAAGCAAGTGCCAGTTTGGCAAACAAGTTTACAAGAACATGAATTATGCATATTTATGTGGGTTTGTGGTATGTCCCTCACGAATAGTCAAGTATACATTGACTCACGAAAAGGCTTCTCCCGCCTGCCCGCTAGTGGCACAGGGTTTCTCACAAGGACTCCCTTACGAAACTACGTCTACACATCAACATTTCGATGGAATGTATAGTACGTCATGAACCAGGGACAACCCAAACCATTATGTTAGGTTATGTGTTTATGAATTGTTGTTGTGTTCCATGCATCACGAATTGTTCAAGAATCAAGCATTTTTCAAGACAATGACTCATACATGCTAAATTGTTATGATTTCAACAAGTACCACGACAATGAGTTATTTTTGAATACTTTTGCTTATTTCTATATTATAAATATGTTCCCATGAGCTTTTTAGCTCACCCCGTCTAATCTCCCCTATTCAGGTGACGAGCAAGAGACCGAGTGAGTCACGAGTTATGGCAGCACTCCATTTTGTCATGTTTATTTTTACGCTTTAGTTACTTTTCAAGTATTATTGGTTCAAGAGTATTTTGTATTTTTGGCTCTTGAACTCAAAGTTGTAATTTGGTTTGAGATGTTCTTAAAGCTTTATGAAACTCATCTTTTGGACCATGAATTATGGATTTGTTTGTTTAAATCACATGAAAGCAGGTTTCAAGTTTGTTTTCCAACAGGCCCATTAATCTTCCACGGGTCTTTTCCTTAAATGAATAATTAGCATGTTTCACACCACGCTCTCATGTTTGATGTTGGGCTTCGGCAGCGGGGTCCAACAAATGTGGCTTTCATCTCTGAAATAGAGCCTAAGAAGATTGAGGAAGCTCTTCAGGACGAAGCTTGGATTTTAGCCATGAAAGAGGAGTTGAATCAGTTTAGTAGGAATAAAGTTTGGTCCTTAGTTCCAAAACCTTTAAAGAAATCCATTATAGGAACCAGATGGGGTTTTAAGAATAAGTTAGACGAATCAAGGAGAGTGAGTCGGAATAAAGCTAGATTAGTAGCACAAGGCTATAATCAGCAAGAAGGGATAAACTACAATGAGACATATGCTCCAGTAGCAAGACTTGAAGCTATTAGGATTTTGCTGGCATATGTTGTTTGTCATAACATAAAGCTTTTTCAAATGGATGTGAAGAGCGCTTTTCTGAATGGTTTTATAGACGAAGAAGTGTATGTGAAGCAACTTCCTAGCTTTGAGGATGTTAAGAATCCAGAACATGTCTATAGACTTCATAAAGCTTTATACGGCTTGAAGCAAGCTCTTAGAGCTTGGTATGGTCATCTAAGTAATTTTCTCTTGGAGAATGGGTTTACTAGAGGTCAAGTGGATAAAACACTTTTCAGAAAGAATTATGAGAATGATTTTATCTTAGTGCAAATCTATGTCGATGATATCATATTTGGTGCTACTTCAAAGAAGTTGTGTATGAGTTTTGAGAGTCTGATGAAAAATGAGTTTGAAATGAGTATGATGGGTGAGTTAAAGTTCTTTCATGGGTTGCAAGTTAAGCAAACCGAAGATAAAATCTTTATCCATCAACAAAAGTATGTGAAAGAATTGCTGTGTAAATTTGATATGAATAATGTGAAGACTATGGCAACTCCGATGCATCCTTTGAACCTTTTGTCGAAAGATGAACTTGGTAAGAAGGTGGATCAAACACTGTATAGAAGGATGATCGGTTCTTTACTGTATCTTACAAGAAGTAAACCTGATATTCTATTCAGTGTATGCTTGTGTGCAAGGTTTCAGGTCGATCCTAGAGAGTCTCATTTTATTGCTGTTAAAAGGATTATGAGATATCTCGTAGGTACTACTGATCTTTGCTTAATGTTTGAGAATGGTAAAGATTTCAGGTTAATCAGATATTGCGATACGGACTATGCCAGAGATAGAATTGAAAGGAAGAGCACTAGTGGAGGATGTCACTTTCTTAGTGCAAACCTAGTTTCCTGGTCAAGCAAGAGACAAAGCTCAATCGCTCTATCAACTGCCGAAGCCGAGTATATGTCTGCCGCAAGCTGTTGTTCACAAACATTATGGATCAAATATCAACTGGAAGATTATTCAGTTCAAGAAGAGGAGATCCCAATCTATTGTGACAACATCAGACATCATTTCTTGAGAGACTACGTCCAGAGGAAGGTGGTGCGACTACAGTTCATTGAAACAGAGTATCAATGGGCAGATATCTTCACTAAACCATTGAGTGAAGAACGGTTCAAGGAAATCAGATGGAACCTTAACATGGTTATGTTAAATGATCAGTCAAGCTAAGAGATCGTCAAAGTTAACGGCTTCAGAAACAGTGGTTTACAGCTGGTAACTTCTCTCACAAGAAAGTTGTGGAGGGAAAATTTGATGGTTTTGAGGATCCCAATGATTCTAGAACCCACAGGACAAGATCCCTACAAGTAGTCTGAAATTAAAATCATTGCGGTTACTCTCAAATACAGACATTTCATCTCTCTTTCGAAAAACTCTTGAGATCAATTTTACCTTGAAGAACACTTTATCAGAACCAATTTCAAATCAGAAGTAATGGAGCCAGCTATGATGTTTGGAAGGCATGTGGACTTTGAATCTCTGAAGAGAGATGCTATGGATGTTGAATCGGAAATTGTAGAAGCTGGGTGGAGAAACTTTTTCCAGTGCAGGAACTAGTGTATACAGATGAGGTATATGACTTCTAGAAGCATGCGCAACTGGTTGATAACACCATCGTCTCCATAGTAGATCGAATAACTGTTATTGTGACGAAGGAGTTAGTGGAGAAGGTGACTGAATGCTCTTCGGTTGGAGAAACCCTATCAACCAAAGCCGGATGGATGCCCAAGGTTAGTATGAAGGAAGAAGATATCAGAAAACAGTTATATGGAGCTAATGACCCATGGGAAAGGAAGACTTCAAGTCTGGTCCCGAAGGCTAGGGTTCTTCATGCGATTTTGTTTAATTGCATCTTACCAAGAGCCGGGTCAAGACATCTAGTGACTACCTTGGATGAGCAATGTCTGTTCTATCTGCTAAATCGTCGTCCAATAGACCTACCATTTTTTATTTTTTATTATATGGTTAAGGGGATGAAGGATACCAACAGTTATCCTTACGACATGCTACTCACCAGGATTTTTAAGGAATCCGGAGTCCTTCTTCACAGAAGAATCAGAAGGATGGTATCTGTCAAGAGTACCATTAACTTAGATACTATAAGAAGAATGGGCTTGAAGACTGTGGTGAAAGTAGAAGCAGAGTCTACAAAGAAAGATAGAACTGAGGGGGAGCGGTTATCGAAGAAGTCTCCCGCCACAAGTTCTAAATCTCAAACAAGTATGAGATTACTGATAGATGAAAGAAGAAAACTATCAGGTAGACCATTGATAAAACAGGCAAGTCCTCAAAGAAAAGTGAGCTCAGTTCGGAGGACAGAAGAAGGAGCGTAGAAAAGAAAAGGAGAGAATCTTTTAGGTGAGATTTCTAAAAAGGCGAAGAGATCACCTAGGATTCGCACTCTGCGATAACAGGAAGACAAGAGAGTCAGAGAGCAGAGTCAAGCAGAAGTATCTGGATCTCGCATACCAAAGGGAATAAGATCTCTAGTCTCAATTTTAGAAGAAGACTCAGCCAAACGGGCTAAAAAGACTGAGAAGAAGAGAAAGTCAGAATCTGATAAGGAAAAATCTCAAGTGCAGAAAACTTCGAGACTGACTGAAGCAAAAGAAAAGACTAAGAAGATTAGTCGGAAGAAGAGTGTGTCCACTGCTGGGGAAGTTAGTCGAAAGAAAGATACCTTCAATGCTGCTCAAAAGGAAAAGGAAATTGAGTATAGCAAAGTTCAGGATATTCCCACAGATCAACAGGAGGAACCAGAGGAGCTAAGCCTAGCTCAGGAGAATCCTATTGAAGCTCAACCAGAGGCAACAGCAGAACCAAACTTGGTACAGGTACTACAGGAGAAAAATCATGAACCTGGTCTGATTGTATTCAACTATTCTAAATTTGTGAGAAGATACAAGTTGAAGATCATAATGGTTGAAGTTGTTACCAAGAGGAGGACTGCAATCGCCATCTGTAATCAACCAAGGAAGAAGATAATGGCTGTCGTACAACCTATTTCGATAAATAGTGACACATGGCATTTACTAAATGAAGATGAAAAGACTTTCTATGATGTCTTGAGGGATGCTGCTACAAAGCCATACCCTACAAAAATGTCCAGCAAATTATGTACTATTTATCTAATCACAGAGAAGATGGTAATAAAGGTTGTACCAGATATTCAGCCAAAATATCCTTTGGACTTGAATAAGGGGAAGTCGAAGCTATATCCTGAAGAAATCAGTGATGATCTGTCGGTAGATCAAATTGAAAAAGAAGTGCGTCGAATTGATGAAGCATGCCCTTCGAAAGAGAATACTGACGGAGCTAGTTGTAGCTATCTGAGATAAGTATGAATCTTGCCCGATGGGGGACGAATGATAACAGGGACGTTTATTGAATCCCTTGTTCAGATAGTTTTGCATATTAGACCTTTATCTAAGACACTGTCTATTGAAGCTGAAGCTATACCCCTGCAAGGAAGACAGTTGCTAATGCTACTTGCTCCTTTTGATTTAGACCTTCCAGAGTCATATCTATTCATTCATCCACCCACATTTGCGATTCGAGAAGATTACATTCCATCCTCGGACGCATATGCTACAACAATTGCGTTCACTGCACCCTCAGCAGATAATGATCAATCCTCCTCACCGTTAGACTCACAAGCTAAAATCTGCAAATTACGCGGAGAAGTCAACTGAAGTGAATCACACATTAATACAATACTTAAAAAACGATATAAGAATGCACGAGAAGGGGGGTTGAATTGTGTATTCCCCTTTTTGAAAAATCTTTCAAAACTGTTTGTTAGAAATAAAATTCTTTACAGAACTTCCGATAGATTCTAATTAATAAATTTTTTTGAAAAACCTTGTTTACGAGTTAAGTACTAATAAAACTTGAATCTAAAATATAGAGATATAGAGTGAGATTAGTTGACATAGAGATTTATCCTGGTTCACCCCAAACCGTGGGCTACGTCCAGTCCTTAGAGTTCCTTATGAGATTTCACTATCTCTTCAACTTTACAAGTATTCTTTGCGAGCCTCTTCAGGTCTCTACAATCAGTATTCTTTCACACTTAGCCTCTGCAGGCTATCTGTACTACTTTTTCTTAGAAAAGTTTTTGAACACTTGTTACAGTAAAATAGCTCTCAGCTAATTCACACAATAAGCTCGTAGATGTAATTCAGCTAATTTTTCAACTCAACTAGCTTTGCTAAATTTTTCTCACTTTTTCTAACTTTGCAATCTTCGACTTCGACTTGTATTTATAGCCTTCGTCTCCAACTGCTTCTTGATTCTTATTTCTTGAATCTTTAAAGAAACGGTTATTCAGTTGAGTTTTGTAACTAACTCGAACTGACTCCTTCGTCTTCTTTTTGAATTACGCATCTTCTTTTCTTAAATCATGTTTTATTATGCGTGTTTACGCATCAAATGCGCTTTTACTATTTCACGTCTTCGTCTGCTTTACTATTCGCATCTGCGTCTGCGTTTGCTTTGCTTATCATCTGTGTCTGCTATGCTTTTTTTTTCTGCATCTCCTTTACTTCGTCTGTATGTCTGTTTGCTTCGTCTGTCTTGCTTTTCTTTTTATTGATTCTCTTGTTGTTATACATCAAAATCATATCTAAGTAAAGTCATTTAGACTTAAGAATCTCCCCCTTTTTGATGATAACAAATTATATACAAAAGAAAACAAAATACAATGTTTTGAAAAGAACACAAAAACTTATCTTCAGAACTTCTTCTTTGATTTCTTCCTTTCTTCATCTACTTCAGTCACATCTTCTTTTCTGATCATCCTCTTCTCTTCTGCTCATTCTCTTTTCCCTTTGAGCATTTTATTCTTTTCTGCTCTTCTCCCCCTATTTGTTATAATAAAAAATGATTAACGATGATGGCTCTTTAGCAGTTTTGTCATCATTTTCTTAAGATCATTCATCATCTCCTTGATCCCGTTGACTTCTCCGCGTAATCTACTGAGTTCATCTGGTGAGTTAATCGATGAAGAGGCTTGATCAACATTTGCTAAGGGAGGAGTGAACGGTATTATCGTAGTATAAGCATCAGAGGTCGGAATGTATTCATGATCTCAATAGTTGGTGGACGAATAAACGTATCATCTTCAGGAAGGTCTAAGTCAAACGGTGTAAGTGATAAGTCGACTTGTACCATGTGTAAGTCGACTTACACATGTTCGGTACCGATAAGTCGACTTGTTCATTGGATAAGTCGACTTTTTCAAGGTCGGTACTGTTTATTTGTGCCCTAAAGGCAATCCCCTTTAGCGCGTTTTATTCAAAGTCGTGTGCAGACTGAATGAATAAATAAAGAAAGGCATTATTCATTAATTTGATATTCATAAAAATTGTTTATGAATTGATTGGATCTTTAATCGAATTAATGAAGTCCATGATATATGACATAGCATGAAGGAAATTATGATGTGATCATACTACTAAGATTCCTATCATGTGCAATTATGTCAGTATCTAAATTCTCCCTAGTCATAGGATTAATGAGACTGGACATCATTAATCCGGATAGACTAGCGCATGTCATATTCCTTGATTGGATCAAGCAGTGGATCTCAGAAACTGTAAATATGAGATATTTAGAATTGACATGTGGATGCTTACTAGCGGTAGTAAGTTCATTGGAAGACCTGCCATGAGATCATCACATGGATATCTTATCTAAGTGTCAGTGATAATCTCATCATAGCAATGGTGCAAGTATCCTTAGACTTGAGGTACTCAAGGATATCTTGGATACTGATCCTGTGCTTTGACTCCATTTCTTGTTGCCTTCCAGAGGTAACTCATAGGGTGGTGATTGGGTACAGCTTGAGGTATTCGAAGATAATTGAGTAGCCAATAAAGGATTCACCACTTCTGGATTAGCAGAAGAGATACCCATGGCCTCTTGTCGGGATCATTACTTAGGCTGGCCAGCATGTATGTCATGAAGAGTGTCTTCATTGACATATAAAGTAATGAGTCCCGGGGCGAACCGATATCACTGGGCTAGACTCGGTCTAGTGAGAGTTGACACTTTGACCATACTCATAACCAAGTGGGGTATAGGATGGTGAAAGGACGAATTGTACGATAATTGTCATGGAAGGGTTCGTGATACGGTTCGTGATGAATACATCAAACCGATTACTTTCCGTCAATTGGGGTCATGATGTGTTGCTAGATACCGCTCATGACTTGCTCAGATTAATTGTTAATCTAAGTGGCCAACATAACCGGGAGCCTAAAGGGTCACATGCATAAGAGTGTTTCAGAGAATCTGTAAAATAGTATTGGACAGAGTTCCAATCATGGAGAGCATTAGGATTAAATGGATCCCGATGAGATTGGGATATGTCCCGATGAGATCGCGACATCAATATTGCTAAGAAAGGTTTAGAGTCGTTTGAAAGACGGGGTCCGATAAGCAGTAGGACCGACCCCAGTTGGACTGGACCTTAGCAAATATATTCTAATTAATTAATTAAGTAATTAATTAATTAATTATTATATATATATATATGTCCATGTACGTTGGAAAGTGGAAAGGAGAGGATAGCTTTGAAAAGTCAAAGCTTGGTTACTTTATTCATTAAAGTAATTAATGGCTTAAAGCCATCCACTTGTCCTTACCTTATGGAGCCTTTTTTAATTAGTTAAAAAAGACATATAAAAGGTGAGATGAAGAGAGGAGTTCGTAGGTTTTTGGTGGAAGAGAGAAAAGTTGAAAGCTTAATAGTTAAGCTTTGTTTTAAAAGTTCATTTTTCTTCTTCTTCCAAAGCCATCATCGATTTCTCTCTTCTCCAAGCTTTCTCCAACGTCAGTCTGAAGCTCTCCAGGACAAAGGTAGGCTCTAGCAGGCTTTAATATGTTCTAGCTATTCCCGGGTCAAAGGGGTTTGACTCGGTTAGATTTTCTGATCTCTGCGTGGATCACCTTTAGAGATAGTCTCTTTTGGCTATTTAGGTTGATGTCTTCATACCGATACCGGATCCAGGATTCGGAAAGTCCTGGGAATAAAAATTTTTTTTTTCCGCTGCCGGTACATGTGATGTACCTCCCGGGATTTTCCTACAGTGGTATCAGAGCATCTGGTATCCCGTATGAAGCTAAAACCTAAGCGAGATCAGAAACCCTAATGGAATTTTCTGTTGATGCATGCTATCTGTTCAGATTTCGAATTTATATTGTGATATGTTTTTCGAAATTTTTCTACCCAGAATTGTTCATAACATGTTAGAGAATATGTCTATGAATTTTCAGAATTTATCGATTTGATTTGATATAGTTTTGCTAATTAATTCCCTAAGGTTACAGATGCTGTTTTGTGAAACAATTCTCGAACAGGCATGAGTATAAAATCGAGAATAAATTCTAGAAAAATGATTTTTCTGATTTTCCTTCACCTAAATGTCTCTAAGATGTTGGTGAATGTCTGTGAGCATGGAAATTGGATTTTAAGGTGATTGGATATTTATTCACGAATTTATTCTATGCTGTTGGGAATTGCTGTGCTGATGAACACAGATTTTGAATCGGATTTGTTATTTAGGTTGACTGAGTTTTTGATGGCCTAAAATCCTGAACAAAATCATGTATCATGTTCTGAACATGTAGTAACCTATGTAAGTTTCTCAGAATTTATTGAAATTGTTTCATTGATCATTTCGAGCAATGTACAGAACTGGACAGTTTTGTGAAAATTGTTGGGACTGTTTTGCTTGGCTTGATTGAGTGTGCTTTTTCAGTTCCAATGCCTTGCACCATTTTTAATGTGATTAAAAATGTGTTATCTTGATGTAGTATGATTGCCAAACTGAATTGTTTGAATTTGCTTTTCCTAGAATTTTCGGATGCCTAATTGATCACAATAGCGTCTCGTTAGCATGTTGCATTATCTTGTTTGTTTTGACCGTCATATTTTTATGGCATGTGCTGAAGTAAATTTGATAATGTATGTGCTAGCTAGAGATGCTTAGGATGATAATTTGAGTGTTCATAAATTATTTGGAAATTAATGAGTTTTGACTCATTTCAAGCTTTTCATATAGTTTGACTATTTAAGGCATTCATGAATCAATGAAGTGTTCATTGAGGCATCAATTCACAGATATTACCCTAGGTATGATGGTGTTGAGAATTGGAATTGTACTGATTGAGGAATTAGCCGATTAGAGATTTTAGCAAAATTTCCTGAATAAGTCGACTTGTATATGAAATAAGTCGACTTGTTCAAGATTTTTGGATAAGTCGACTTGTGGTTAGAATAAGTCGACTTGTTCAAGATCTCAGTATAAGTCGACTTGTAGTACCTTGTAAGTCGACTTGTTCATGGGCAGATGACATAAGTGGACTTGTGTCATACAAGTCGACTTATGTGTGGGCAGAAGCATAAGTCGACTTGCATTTGATGAAAGTCGACTTGTGGCATGCATAGGTGGGATGATGGATGATTTTAGGTATAGACTCAATGTGATTGATGAAATGCCCTAAATCATATCATATAGTCATGGTGACTATAATCCTACAGCTTGGAGAAGAAGTAGATGAGACCCGAAATCCCTCCTCGGTATATGAAAACTAACGCCTTCCATTAATATGGTAAGAACCAGAGTTCTTATAGAGTTGGGTTGTTGAGCTAACCTCAAGCTCGCTCTATACGAATATGTTCGAACCATGAAAATGAGATTTTTGAATTAATGGGTCGGTTTTCCTAGAAGCGTTGATTTGTTGAGCTAACCTCAAGGTCAACGTGGGACAGAGGTGAAATTGGGTAGCATACATCGATGTATGCGCATCAAAGAGTTGATACCCAATGTAAGTGCATACATCAACAAGTTGATAGCACTGATCGATAGTTGTGTCTAAGATGTAATTGGTATATCTGATACCTCCCGAGACATAAGGTGGCTTGTTGAGCAAACTCAAGGTCATTCTTAATGTCGGTTATCGATGATGCAATTGGTATGACCGATACCTACCGATTGACCTAAGTTGTGGCTTGTTGGGTAAACCCAAGGTCACTCTTAGCAATGTCGGATATCGACCCACTAGGACATTATGTTACTTTGTTTCTCTGGATTCGTAAAGAGGGTTATGGATTCTAGGAAACTAGTGGGAGCCATATGCATATCATGCAAGTCCTTATGATCATGCAGGCAATTCTATCCTATCATTCCTTCTCTCTATCGCGTCTAGGTTGATTGAAGAAGTTTTTCAGTGTGAATTTTCACTCTCTATTTTGGACTGAATTTTCTTGATTGGCTGAGGACTCTGAGAATTGTTCTCAGATCTGAGGAACTGGGATACGTCCTAGATGTTCCACTTCCAACAGACTTCTTTGTCGATGCTTCCGATAAGGATCGAAAGCATATTGTAAGCATCTAAAGGGCGATGATATGGATACTTGCTTTATGCTTGCCTCGATATCACTAGAGCTGCAGGAGGGCGACGAGTCCATGGATGCTCACTCTATAGTATTTCATCTTAGGGAGCTGTTTGATGAGTAAGCTCGATCTCGAAAGGTTCGAGACCTCAAGGCTTCTCTTCACCATTAAAGATGGCTCCAGGATAAGCTAGCATGCAAGATACCACAAGATGAATGGCTATATTGAGAGATTGGCCGTCTTAGGATTTGTAATGGATTATGAGTTAAGTAGAGACTTGATTCTGGTTGGATTGTCTGATGGTTATTCACAGTTTATGATAAACTATCGGATAAACCAAATATCCACAACAATTCCTGAGCTGATCAATCTGCTCATGACAGCTGAGCTGGCTATCAAGAGAGATAGCAAGTGCTAATGGTGGATGCTTCTTCTTCTAATTCAAAGAAGAAAAATGCCAAGAAACCAAAGGGAAGTGCCGTCAAGGAAAAACCAAAGATTCTTCCCAAAAAGGTTTTTGCTTTCAATGTGGCAAGACTAGCCACTGGAGGCGAAACTGTAAAATCTATCTGGAGTTCCTGAAGCAGAAGAAGGCATCAGATGCCTCTACTTCTTCAAATATGTTTGTCATTGAGGTTAATACTATTCCTGATCCAAACATATCGGTATTTGATACCGGATGTGGCTCATACATATGAAATGATATGCAGGGCCTCAGGGACAGTAGAAAGCTCATTCAAGGAGAACTAGACCTTCGTGTAGGTAATGCAGCAAGAGTTGCTACATTAGCCGTAGACACTTATGTCTGGTTCCTCCCTAGTGGGCTTATATTCAAATTGGATGATTGTCATTTTGTACCTGTTTTAAACAAAGAACATATTGTATGTTTTATGTTTAATTAGAGCTAGTTTCCATTGGACTTTTAGTAGCAATGGTTGTTATATTAGTTGCAATGGAATGCTCTATGGTACTCGTACATTATGCAATTGAATTGACATATGAGACATGTCATATCCAATTATGAATGTCAATGACGCGGAAAGACATAATCGAGATAATTTAAAATCAACTTACTTATGGCATTATCGGCTTGGCCATATAAATGAGACACGCATCGATAAGCTCCATAAGAGTGGATGTTTAGCGTCATTTGATTATGAATCATATGACACATGCGAATCTTGTTTATTAGGCAAGATGACTAAGTTATCCTTTAAAGGAAAGGGTGAACGAGTGAATGGAATATTAGACCTAATATATTCGGATGTATGTGGTCCGATGTCCATCCATGCCAGAAGTGGTTGTTTTTTCTTCATTACTTTTATCGGTGATTATTCACGATATAGGTATCTGTATCTAATGAGATACAAATCTGAAGCGTTTGAAACGTTCAAATAATTCAGAAATGGAGTAGAAAACTAACTTGGTAAAAGTATGAATACATTACGATCTGATCGTGGTGGAAAATGCTTAGACCAATAGTTTTTGATTATCTCGTAGATAATGGATTTTATCTCAAGATACTCCACCTTACACGCCGCATGACACATTGGTGTGGTGAAAGGAGAAATCGAACCTTGTTAGACTTGGTGCGATTGATGATAGGTTTTGCACAGTTTTGGGAATATGCGCTTGAGACAGCTGTTTACTTGCTAAACAGAGTTCCATTAAAGACAGTTGTTGTTACTCCATATGAGATGTGGACTAACTGAAAGCCCTATCTTTCTCATCTGAAAGTTTGGGGTTGTCCTGCTTATGTGAAGCGGACACAGTCAGATACATTTGATGTAAAATCTGACAAGTGTTTGTTCGTAGGATATACCTTGCTGAGGAACAAAAGTTGTTTATTTCCAAGCATGCTGTTTTCTTAAAGAAAGAGTTTCTTTTACAAGAGGACAGTGGAAGCAAAGTTGAACTTGAAGAAGTTCAAGATGCTCGAACAAACATAGATCAACTGCCTGAATCTGAAACTGTAACTCATATAGATGAGGTAACAGTTCAACCTTCTATTACACAAGAATTTCGTAGGTCATGTAGGATACGCTCTATTCCTGAGAGATATGGATTTCTCGTGGGGAACAGAATGACGTATTGCTCATATGAGATGATGCGCCTACTACCTATGAACATGTTTTGAAAAGTTCAGAGTCTGAAAATGGCTTTGTGTCATGAAATCTGAAATGGATTCCATGTATGAAAACCAAGTATGGACTTTGGTTGTTACACCTGAAGGGATAAAACCCACAGGGTGCAAAGGAGTTTTCAAGAAGAAAACCAACATGGATGGTAATTTGATTACCTATAAAGCAATGCTTCGGTTAAAGGATTTAAATCACGCATAAAGAGTTGACTATGATAAAACCTTGACCCGTAGCAATGCTTAAATCCATTAGGATACTCCTAGCCATTGCCACTCATTATGATTATGAGATATGGCAAATGGATGTGAAGACAACTTTCCTGAATGGAAATCTACCCGAGGATGTGTATGACACAACCTGAGGGCTTCACTTCCATCGATGGTGAAAAGGTATGCAAGCTTCAGAAATCCATGTTTGGATTGAAGCAAGCATCCAGGAGTTCGATTATCCGTTTTGATGAGTCAATCAAAGAGTTTGATTTCTCACAAAATCCGGATGATCATTGTGTGTATAAGAAGGTTAATGGGACTGCAATCGTATTCCTTGTGTTGTATGTAGATGACATACTGTTACTAGGAAACGATGTCTCTATGCTGCAATCAGTTAAAATTTGTTTGTCCAATCAATTTGCGATGAAAGACCTTGGTGAAGCAACTTATATCCTAGGGATATAGATTTATAGAGATAAATCAAAAGGTTGCTTGGTCTTTCACAATTATCGTACATAGATGAGATGCTAAAGAGGTTTAACATGGAACAATGCTATATACGAGGCCGATGTATCGGATGTTCTAAGTGTTACGCGAGATACCAATCGGATCTGGTGAGGTCCATTGGGTGGTGTCAAGAATATCCTCAAGTACTTGCGAAGCACTAAGGATGTTTTCTTGATCTATGGAGATGGAAATCTCCAAGTGAGCGGGCATTCAGATGCTAATACTTAATCTAATAAGGATGATTCTGAATCACAATCAGGTTATATACATTCACACTGAATAGCGTTGCGGTCAATTGGAAAAGTTCCAAATAAGAGAGGACTGCTGATTCATCAACCGAGGCAGAGTACATTGCCGCATGAGATGCGCAAAAGAAGCGGTTTGGATCAAGAAGTTCATTACTAAACTTGATCTGGTCCCTAGTTGTGATGGGCCTATAGGATTGTATTGTGATACACTGGGGCTAGTGGGCAGGCAAAGGAACCAAGGTCTTATCGACGATCCGAACTCGTACTTCGCCGATTCGGGAGATCATTAGTCGAGATGATATCTCGATAGAGAATTTCCACGAGCAAAGTGTTGTTGTTCCGTTGACAAAGCCATTGTCACAGGAAAATTGTGATTCTCATGGACTCGCTTATGGTATTAGATACTAAGGCGATTGACTTTAGGTCAAGTGGGAGATTTGTAAGTGATAAGTCGACTTGTACCATGTGTAAGTCGACTTACACATGTTCGGTACCGATAAGTCGACTTGTTCATTGGATAAGTCGACTTGTTCAAGGTCGATCTTGTTTATTTGTGCCCTAAAGGCAATCCCTTTAGCGCGTTTTATTCAAATTGCAATGCGATGAATGAATAAATAAAGAAAGGCATTATTCATTAATTTGATATTCATAAACATTGTTTATGAATTGATTGGATCTTTAATCGAATTAATGAAGTCCATGATATATGACATAGCATGAAGGAAATTATGATGTGATCATACTACGAGATTCCTATCATGTGCAATTATGTCAAGATATCTAAATTCTCCTAGTCATAGGATTAATGAGGCTGGACATCATTAATCCGGATAGACTAACACATGTCATATTCCTTGATTGGATCAAGCGGTGGATCTCGTAAAGCGTAAATATGAGATATTTAGAATTGACATGTGGATGCTTACTAGCGGTAGTAAGTTCATTGGATGACCTACCATGAGATCATCACATGGATATCTTATCTAAGTGTCGGTGATAATCTCATCATAGCAATGGTGCAAGTATCCTTAGACTTGAGGTACTCGAGGATATCTTGAATCTTGATCACGTGCTTTGACTCCATTTCTTGTTGCCTTCGGAGGTAACTCATAGGGTGGTGATTGGGTGCGACTTGAGGTATTGAAGATAATTGAGTAGCCAATAAAGGATTCACCACTTCGGATTAGCGTAAGAGATACCCATGGCCTCTTGTCGGGATCATTACTTAGGTGGCAGCATGTATGTCATGAAGAGTGTCTTCATTGACATATAAAGTAATGAGTCCCGGGGCGAACCGATATCACTTGGGCTAGACTCGGTCTAGTGAGAGTTGACACTTTGACCATACTCATAACCAAGTGGGGTATAGGATGGTGAAAGGACTAATTGTACGGTAATTATACATGGAAGGGTTCGTGATCCGGTTCGTGATGAATACATCAAACCGATTACTTTCCGGTCAATTGGGGTCATGATGTGTTGCTAGATACCGCTCATGACTTTTTCGATTAATTGTTAATCTAAGTGGCCAACATAACCGGAGCCTAAAGGGTCACACGATAAGAGTGTTTGAGAGAATCAGTAAAATAGTATTGGACGAGTTCCAATCATGGAAGCATTAGGATTAAATGGATCCCGATGAGATTGGGATATGTCCCGATGAGATCGCGACATCAATATTGCTAAGAAAGGTTTAGGAGTCATTTGAAGATAGGGGCCGAGAGGCAGTAGGACCGACCCCAGTTGGACTGGACCTTAGCAAATATATTCTAATTAATTAATTAAGTAATAAATTAATTAATTATTATATATATATATATATATGTCCATGTACGTTGGAAAGTGGAAAGGAGAGGATAGCTTTGAAAAGTCAAAGCTTGGTTACTTTATTCATTAAAGTAATTAATGGCTTAAAGCCATCCACTTGTCCTTACCTTATGGAGCCTTTTTTAATTAGTTAAAAAAGACATATAAAAGGTGAGATGAAGAGAGGAGTTCGTAGGTTTTTGGTGGAAGAGAGAAAAGTTGAAAGCTTCATAGTTAAGCTTTGTTTTAAAAGTTCATTTTTCTTCTTCTTCCAAAGCCATCATCGATTCTCTCTTCTCCAAGCTTTCTCAACGTCGATCTGAAGCTCTCCGGGATGAGGTGCGCTCTAGCGAGCTTTAACTGTTCTAGCTATTCCGGGTCAAAGGGTTTGACTCGGTTAGATTTTCGATCTCTGCGTGGATCACCTTTAGAGATAGTCTCTTTGGCTATTTAGGTTGATGTCTTCATACCGATACACGGATCACAGGATTCGGAAAGTCACAGGAACAAAATTTTTTTTTCGCTGCGGTACATGTGATGTACCTCCGGGATTTTCCTACAGCGGAACGGCGGCATCAAGAATCGTCTTCCTTGTAGGGTAATGCTTCTGATTGAATAGATAGTGTATTAGACAAAGGTTTAATACGCAGAACTTTCTGAACAAGGAACTCAATAAACGTTCCTATTGTTACTCTTCCCACCACTGGACAGTCTTCTTGCTTGTCAGTATAACTGCAGCCCGCTTCATCTTTATTCTGTGTAGAAGCTCATGCCTCATCAATTCTACGCACTTCTTCTGTTATTTGATCTGCGGACAGATCATCACAAACTTCTTCAGGAAATAGCTTCGACTTCCCTTTAGTCAAATCCAAAGGATATCTTGGCTGGATATCAGGTGCAACCTTTATTTCGGTCTCCTCTATGATCGAAAAAATAGTACACGGCTTACAGGGAATTTTTGTAGGGTATGGCTTGGTAGCAACATCCCTCAAAGCATCGTAGAAAATCTTTTCATCTTCTTTTAGTAAGTCCCATGTGTCACTATTGACTACATATTGCAATAGCAGTTCTCCTTCTAATAACAACTTCAACCATTTTGATCTTCAGCTTATGTTTTCTCAAAAACTTGTGATAGCTGAATACCATCAGACAAGGTTCATCATTATCCGAGTTTGATTCTGCTGTTGCCTCTGGTTGTGCTTCAATAGGATTCTCCTAAACCGGGCTTTGCTTCACTGGTTCCTCCTGTTGAGCAATGAGAATTTCCTAAACTGTGCTCTGCTCAGTTTCTTTTTCTTTTTCTTTTTGAGCAGCTTCAAAGGTTTCTTTCTTTCGACTATCTTCCCCAGCAGTTAACACGGTCGTCTTCCGACTAATCTTCTTAGTCTTGTCTTCTACATCAGTCAGTCTTGAAGATTTCTGTACTTGAGATTTTTCTCTTTCAGATTCAGATTTTCTCTTCTTCTCAGTCTCTTTGGCTTTTCTGACTGTATCCTCTTCCAGAATAGAGACTAAGGATCTTGTTGCTCTAGGTGCACGAGATTGAGAGGATTGTTCCTGACTCTGTTCTCTGGCAATCTTTTCTTCTTGTCGCCTTAAAGTCCGAATCCTCGGTGATCTCTTCGCCTTCTTCATAACTTCACTTAAAAGACTTTCTCCTTGTCTTTTTGGCGCGCCTTCTTTTGTCCTCCGAGGTTGACTTACTTCGATTTTAGGACTCGCTTGTTTTATCAGTGGTCTTCCTATTGTTCTTTTTATTTCATCCGCAGGCGATCTCATACTTTGTTGAGCTCGAGAACTTGAAGCAGGAGTCTTCTTCGAAACACGCTCCCCCTCAGTTCTTGTTCTCCTTGAAGAGTCGACTTCTTCTTTAATCACTGTCCTCAGACCCATTCGTCGTATTGTGATTGAATCAATCTTACTTTTCACTGGTACAATCCTTCTATTTCTTTTGTGTAGAAGGATTCCGGATTCCGGATTCCGGATTCCTTAAAAATCCTAGTAAAAAGCATACCGTAAGGATACCTATTTGTATCCTTCATCCCCTTAATCATGTAGTGAAAGATTAAGAAGGGTAAATCAATAGGGTTGCGATTCAGCAAGTAAAACAAGCATTGTTCATCCAGGGTAGTCACCAAATGTCTCAAACCTGCTCTGGGTAAAATGAAATTAAACAAAATTGCATGAATAACCCTAGCCTTTGGAACCAAACTAGAGTTCTTCCTCTCCCATGGGTCATTGGCTCCATATAATTGTCTTCTGACATCTTCTTCTCTCATACCAACCTGGGACATCCAACTGGCCTTGGTAGATAGAGTCTCACCAACCGATGGACAATCAGTCACCTTCCTTATTAGCTCCTTAGTCACGACAACAGATATACCGTCTGCTGAAGATACGATAGTGTTGTCTACAAGTTGAGCGTTCTTCCAGAACTCGAATACCTCATTGGTATACACTGGTTCTCGTACCTGGAAGAAATTTCTCCAACCAGCTCTTTCAATCTCTGGCTCTACGTCCATTCCATCATTCCTTAATGACTCGAAATCCACATGCCTTCCGAATATCATAGCTGCCTCCATTGTCTCATAATGAAAACTGTTTCTGGAAAGCTCTTCATCTAGGGTAGGATGATTGGGAGAAATTTTGAAAGCAAGATGAACCGACTAGAGATGAGAGTAACCGCAATGATTTCAGCTTTAGGCTACTTGTAGGAGTATAGTCCGGTGTATTCTAGAATCATTAAGATCCTTGAGATTATCAGATTTTTCCCTCCAAAAAATTCTTTGTGAGAGAAGTTACCAGTTGTTCCTCACTGTTTCTAACATCGTTAGTTTTGACGTTACTTTAGTCTAACTATTCGCTTAACATAACCATGTTAAGGTTGCGTCTGATCTTCTGGAACCGTTCTTCACTCAGTGGTTTGGTGAAGATGTAACATCCCACCCACTACTAGAAGGGTAAAATAGTAAATTTGACATATGAATTAATTTGTGTGTTACTGGAGAAAAAGATATTAGACGGTATAGTGAGAAAAAGGTATTGGATGGATAAACGTGATGATTAGTGAACAGGTTCGGAAATAATGAACTGAGTCATAGCGTTGGAACTAAAGGTAATGACTACTCTGAAAATGGCCAGTAAGATAGCTAAGAAAATGAGATCGCCAACTGATAGCCTTGTTGAGTTCGTCTACTGTACTGAGTGATAATGAGTTAGCCAAATTAGTAACTGAACGACGGACTGAATATGGTTATTTTATTGAGTGGAAAAGTGTATGGGACATATAGGAACATTGATTACAGTCATACTGAACTGTTGATTAAGAATTTCGAGGACGAAATTTTTATAAGGAGGGGGGAATTGTAACATCCCACCCCCTACTAGAAGGGTAAAATAGTAAATTTGGCATAGGATGAGATGGACGGGGATTAATTGGTACTGTTCATGCATAACAGGATTGATACACAGTATCAACTGTGTACATGAAATTACGGTACATGCATACAGGATATTCCCGGTTTTTAGGCCTAATGCAATTTTATTGAGATTAACGTGATTCTTGTGTTTAAAAAAAATTATTTTGAGTGATCCATTGACTGTTTTATATTTTAAGGGATTTTTGGAAATTTTTTTGGAATTTTCCGGAGAAAATTCCCGAACCGGAAAAAAATCGCAAATTGGTGAACCGGTTGAATTTATACTGATTTTTGGATCTATCCTATTATTTACCTTGAAGGGATCCATAATTGGACCCTTAAACCTAGTGGAACCGAAAATGGGATTGCATTATTTGGTCTTGGTTTTACTTTTGTCAAAAATTTTGATTGGTTATGACTTTTCCACATTTGACTTTTCTTGCCTAAGCATTTAATGCTTACTTGATATATATATATATATATATATATATATATATATATGGACATACGTGGAAAGCCTTCCCCTTTGCATTTAATGTGCCTTTGATTGTTAAAGACAAATGGCATTTTGCCACCATTTCCACTCATTTAATGCTCACTTATTAGTTTCTCTCGGTTGTGTTGATAAAGGAAGGAAAACAAAAGATTTGGATGCTTATTTCTCAACTCCATCCGAAAACCTACATGATTTGGATGCTTATTTCTCAACTCCATCTGAAAACCTACATCATTTGTTAACCATCTCCATCGATTTCTTCTTTCCCACTCAACCTTCCTCCAAAATTCAAGAACTCTTCTTCTTGCTGCTAAGTTGTGTTCTTGCCATGGTGATGAGCTACTTGCATGGGGTTAGAAGAAGTGGTTAGAAAGAATAGGAAAGAAAGAAGTGAAGAGAATTGAAAGATTGAAAGAGTGGAAAATTGGAAGCTTAAGTAGGTAAGTTGTTTTGTTAGTTTTAATTATGCTTTGATCATGCATTTAATGAATCATGGTGGAGAGATACATTTAATGGGAATTTTGATGCAGTTATTATGATTATTGAAGCCTTACTTTGATGCCAAGTAGTGTTTGAATTGATGGGTTTAAGATTAAGTTTAAGTATGACTTGAAAGTTGTATGATTGAAATGTTTTTAGCTTGATTTTGGATTGTATATTGATGACTAAACTAGCATGAAATGTAAGAGGTAAGTGCTGCCAAATTATGGTGGTTACTCCTAGTGAATGTAGGCATGATATAGGGACTGATTTTGTGTCCAATTGAGATGCTTATGGATGTAGGAAGGGTGTTGGAATGAAAGGAAGTGAATAGAGAAGTAAAGCTGGAAAATTGATATTTGACCTACTGTACTGTTTTGAGCATAACTCATTGTGTAGTTATGCAAATATACAAGGTTTGTGCCCAAATAAACTTTGGGATGTTGGCTACATTTTTGTGTGAAATAGGTATTGTCCAATTTTAGCTTTAAGAGGGTGAAATATGGCTTGGAAAGTTACTGCTCATGACTGGAATGAACAGTACCCAAAATCATACCCTTGAGTTTTGCAAATTTTTATGAATTAATTCAGAAGGAATTAGGATAAATGGATTAGATGGAAAATTGAATCCTATTAAGCTATCTTTCTAATGTCACTGAGTTTTCAATTTTTCGATATGTATAATAGGAGTTATGGACTGATGAGTGTTGGCTGTTTTTATGCATTGACTGAAACCTAGTTTGATTGACACATTTAGTGCACATTCGGATTTGGAAGAATTTTAGTAATTTTTGTGAATTGAATTGGAGTTGGAAATTTAATGAAGAGTTCTAGATGACACATTGATCTTGAAAATGATATATGGCTTATAATTTTTGGAAATGAGATGTGGGAGATATGGAATTTCAAAATCTGAACCTACATTGTGATGTTAAGTGCTGATTAGGTCAGAAACTTGCATAACAGATTTGAAACTGTTAGATGCTTAATTGGAGTTTGGTTATTTCAGGAAGAATTGAAGTTTGCGGATTTATCTTTTCAGGGATATAAAGTTCTGAGTGTTATGACTTGTGTACAGGGAGTTATGCTTGTTATAAGTTTACTGCTCAAATTGAATGATTTCAGGGACAGCAACATTGAGTGAATTAATTGACCTAGTTAGCATGGGCATTGAAATTTTGGTTGTTTCACAAAAGTTGTAGAGGACATTGTGATCTTGATGACCATATTTATTTCATAATTTTTGACTACCTCGAATGAAAGATAGTGAATTTCCAATGAATGTTCTGTTTTGGGAAGTGATTGTGTAGGCAGTAGCTTGTCCTGGGATTTTGACACCCTTAGGGGTGAAATTGATTTTCCTGGACTAAAGGAAACTTGTAGAGGGTTTCATTACCTTTCCAATGAGATATGATTTGCATTTTTCTGAATTATGTAGAATATGTTATGAATTTTTGAATTTCGGTTAAAGAAAAGGAAAAAAGAGTAGGAAATAAGGGCAATATATATATATATATTAATTGTTGAATTTTGGTTTTTTTCGTGAATAACTTTTCCGTCCGACGTCCGATTGACCTGATTCTTGAGGCATCGGATTCAGTGAATATTGAATTCCATTTTTTTGAGAAATTAGAGATTTTTGGACGGAAAATTTGACGTGGATCCGGGTAAGGGACCGTTAATCACTGTTTTCTTTAATTGAGGACCTATAGAGGTCCAAATTGAGCGTCGTCAGCGCCAATAGGTTTCTAATTTTTAGATGAAATTTTTATTATGGGAAAATTTTGGATTAGGGCCGGGAATGTCATGAACATGCATTGTGCACCTACAAATTACTTCATATGCATTATTAAATAGTTTTGATTGGACAAGTTGTAATGGTTCTATTTTCTGATTATCATAGAGGCACATTTGAGCGTCGATCTACCGGCGTTCTTGAGACTTCGGATATTAGCTCGAATGCAGGTGAGTAACCTAGGTGGTTACCTCGATCTACGTGTTCTTGTGACTAATTACCTACGGGGATCGCTTGAATTACGTATTACGAGATAAATTGTGTGATATGGACTATTAATTGGTGATTGATCGCAAAATATTAGCGTAAATTGCTGTGAATTCCGATCATTGTGGCGTGTATCTTTGTTACTATGGTGAATAGAATCTTATTATTGTGATGGATGGTAAATGACCGTGAACACTAAATGGTTTTCGTTCTATTTTGTTTGCTAATCTTTATTCTTGGTTGAATATTGATATCGGTATATGCATCACATACATTACTACATGAAGCGATAATAACGGTTGTGACCATGCAGACTCATCGATATTGATATCGAGCCTTGAGCTCGAAGGAGAAATCCACTCCCATCGCTTCTTCGGGAGAAATCCACTCCCAATCGCTTCTTCGTCATCGTAAAGCGCTCGATCCTGACAACATGAACTAAAGCTGGAAAGCATCACATGCACATCGCATCTTACCCCGAATAAGCGTGTTTCTCTTATTCTTCGTGTTATTATTATTACTCTTGTGATCGCATGATTTTTGTAACCGTATATTACTACGATCAGGTAGTAGTGATACAATCGCTGATTCATGTAAATTGTTATATGATGCATGAATTGGGAGAACCATCGATGATGGTTTCTCATTGAGTTCGCAAACTCATCCAAAATTGCAATATATTTTTCAAGATTTGAAGAGTACCCCGTTCAACGCGGGAGTATGTCTACTGTAGGCAAGTGAAGGATAGAGGTCGGGATCAGTTTGCGTCTGCATTAGTATATTTCTATTCTCTGGTTTTCTGTATTATTGCTTAAGTCAGTTTGTAAAATCAACAGACTGGAGTTAATTGTATTTATGAAAAGGGCCCCGAGTCCATTGAATGGTGTATGTAAATTGTTTCCGTATATGTTATAATGTGTGTGTGTGTGTGAAGGAAGAAAAAAAAAGTTAATACTGAGTTTTGACTGACTGAGTGATGTAGCACGCCACCCTCGTGGGATACGAACTCGAATATCACCAATGATATCGGGTTGGGTCATACGGAGTGGGATATTCTGAAGATGTCCGCTCTTGATGCTCGCTTTGATGAGCGTAGGCGCACCACTTTCCTCTGAACATAGTCTCTCGAGAAGTGATGTCTAACCCGATGTGCTTCACTCTAGAATCTTGAATCGGATTCTTTGTGATTGATTGCACTTGTGTTGTCGCAGATGATTGGAATCTCTCTTCTTGAACTGAATAGTCTTCAAGTTGATATTTGATCCATAACATCTATGAACAAGACTTCGGCGGCGCATATACTACTCGCTTGGCGGTTGATAGAACGATTGAGCTTTGTCTCTTGCTTGACAAGGAAACGAGGTTTGCACCAAGAAAGTGACATCCTCCACTTGTGCTCTTTCTTTCGATTCTATCTCCGACATAGTTCGCATCGTAATATCCGATTAACCTGAAATCTTTACCTTTCTCAAACATTAAGCAAAGATCAGTAGTACCTGCGAGATATCTCATAATTCTTTTAACAACAATAAAATGAGACTCTCTAGGATCGTCCTGAAATCTTGCACACAAGCATACACTGAACAAAATATCAGGTCTACTTGCTGTAAGATACAATAAAGAACCGATCATCCCTCTATACAGGGTTTCATCCACCTTCTTACCAAATTCATCTTTGGACAAAAGGTTTGAAGGGTGCATCGGAGTCGTCATAGGCTTCGCACTATTCATATCAAATTTGGACAACAATTCTTTCACATACTTTTGTTGATGAATGAAAATTTTCTCTTCGGTTTGCTTAACTTGCAACCCAAGAAAGAACTTTAATTCACCCATCATGCTCATTTCAAACTCTTTTTTCATTAGACTCTCAAATTTCGTGAATAACTTGTTTGAAGTAGCAACAAAAATGATATCATCAACGTAAATCTGAACTAAAATAAAATCATTCTGAAAGTTTTTCCTAAAGAACGCCTTATCGACTTGACCTCTACTGAAACCATTTTCTAAAAGAAAAGTACTCAGACGATCATACCAAGCTCTAGGAGCTTGTTTCAGGCCGTATAAGGCTTTATGAAGTCTATAAACATGGTCTAGATTTTTAACATCCTCGAAACCAGGTGGTTGCTTAACATAAACCTCTTCATCTATAAAACCATTCAGAAATGCACTCTTCACATCCATCTGAAACAGTTTTATATCATGACAGACCGCATATTCCAACAATATCCTAATGGTTTCAAGTCTTGCTACTAAAGCATATGTCTCATTGTAGTCTATTCCTTCTTGCTGATTGTAGCCTTTTGCTACTAATCTAACCTTATTTCGACTTACTCTTCCTGATTCGTTTAACTTATTCTTAAAGACCCATCTGGTTCCTATGATGGATTTCTTAGGGGGTTTCGGAACTAAAGACCAGACATTATTCCTAGTGAATTGATTCAGCTCCTCTTGCATGGCTAACACCTAAGCTTCATCTTGAAGAGCTTCCTCAACCTTCTTAGGTTCTGTTTTAGAGATAAAAGCCACGTTAGCTTCCCTTCTGAATCTGGACCTTGTTCTAACTCCTTCTGAGGTCTCTCCGATAATCAACTCTTTTGGATGAGAACTTTTATATTTCCAGTCTCTTTTCAGTCCGATAGTTTCTGGAATATCTTCAACTTTGTCTACATGAGTTCCTAATGATGGAGTTTCTGTTCTACCATCTAAGTTCTTTGAAGGACCTTCACTCTCCATGTCATCTTCCTTATGGGGTTGGAAACCATCATCAAACTTGACATGGATGGTCTCCTCAACTGTCTTTGAAGTAAGGTTGTACACCCGAAATGCCTTAGACGATGATGAGTAGCCTAGAAAGATTCCTGGATAGGTCTTTGAATCGAATTTATCCAATGACTCCTTTGTATTCGAATAGAGCATTTGCACCCAAATGGATGAAAGTAAGATATGTTTGGTCTTCTTCCATTCCATAACTCATAAGGAGTCTTCTTGACATGGGTGCATAATAGAATTCTATTACGAATATAGCATGTTATATTCACGACTTACGCTTGAAGTACTTAGGAAGATTCATCTCACAAAGATGGTCCTTGCCATCTCTTGAATAAATCTGTTCTTCCTTTCAACAACTCCATTCATTGAGGAGTCCTAGGAGTAGAGAAATTGTGGAAATTTCCATTATCCTCACAGAATAATCTAAACTTCTCATTCTCAAACTCTCCACCATGGTCACTCCTGATACTGGCTATAAACATTCCTTTTTCATTTTGTAACTTTCTGGATAAGGTCCTAAAGCACTTAAAAGATTCATCTTTGTGTGATAAAAACAATATCCAATAAAATCGAGGAAAGTCATCAACAATAACAAGTCCATATTTCTTTCTGCCAAGACTTATTGTCCTTGTTGGACCAAATAAATCCATATGTAACAACTCTAAAGGTCTAGATGATGTTACAAAATTTTTAGAAGAAAAAGAAGTTTTAACTTGTTTTCCTTTCAAACAGTTTTCACAAAAAAACTCTTTGTCAAAACTTATTTTTGGTAATCCTCTCACCAAATCATGTTTTGCCAATTTTGAAATATGTTTAAAAGAGACATGACCTAGTTTTTTATGCCATATTAGTCTTTCTTCTTCGGAAGATAGAAAATATTAAATATTTTGACTTTGAAAATCTTCTAAATCAATTTTGTAAAGATTGTTTCTTCTCTTGGCAGAGAAAAATATAGACCCATCTTTGTTTCTGACTTCGCAAAGATTTTGATTGAATGTGATTTTGAAACTAGAATCACACAATTGACTGACGCTAATCAAGTTATGCTTCAGACCATCAACAAGCAGTACATTATTTATGTATGCAAAGGAATCTTTACCTATTTTACCGATTCCAATAATCTTGCCCTGCTGGTTGTCTCTGAAAGTTACTGATCCTCCCTTCTTATACTAAAGGTCTAGGAACATAGACCTTCTTCTCGTTATGTGTCGCGAGTATCCACTGTCTAAATACCAATGGTGCTTGCCGTATTTTCCAAGGAAGGATATCTGCAGGAGAAACTATTTTATTTTTTGATACCCAAATTTTCTTGGGTCCTTTTTGGTTAGTAGTATGCATATGATGAGGTCTTTGATGCATATAACTAGTACATTGATTAAAACGAGATTTATTATAGTTTCTCTTTTGAAATAAAGATTTTTAATGAGACTGAGTCTTGTTACTTGTAAACCCTAATCCGGTTTTATCACTCAGATGTCTATATTTTCCAAGCATCTCATTCATTTTCTTAGTGCTCTTTGTGAAAGTAGCTAAATCAGCTAACAAATTCTTAATTCTTAGTTTAAGCTAATTGATCTCTTCTGATCTGTCTACAACTTTATTCTTCTCTTCTAATTGCTTTTTTAGACAGATATTTTCTCTCTCTATTTCTTCCGTATGTCTAATATTTTCTGCATACTTTTTCTTTAACAGTTTGTATTGTTTCAGAATAGCATGAGAATCTTCTAATAGTTCTGAGTAGGCATCATGCAAATTATCGTAGTCAGATTTTACCTCCTCATCACTATCTTCCTCGGCCATCAGGAAGATGTTTGCATGTTCAGACGATTCGGAACCTGTATCTGATTCTGATGAATCTAGGTCCTCCCACGTTGCCATCATGCTTTTCTTGCCTTCTCTACTCTTCTTTGGTTTCTTCTTTAGAGTCGGACATTCGGACTTGTAGTGTCCAGGCTGATTGCATTCGTAGCAAATGACAGATGACTTTTCTGGTTTGGCTTCATCTTTGCCATTCTTCTTGAAATTCTGATTCCCTTTGGACTTCTTCTTCCACATGCGTCTTATCTTTCTGGAGATGAAAGATAATTCGTCATCTTTATCACTTAACTCTGGTTCTGATTGACTGGAGTCGTCATCCTTTGATTCTTCAATCTTTATTGCTTTTGATGACTTCCTCCTTCTTTGAGTCTTGTGATTCTTATGTTCGGCCTTCAGCGCTATCGACTTGTCCCGTTTGGGCTTGTCTTCAGCATCGAGTTCAACTTCATGAATCTTCAAGGATCCAAGCAACTCGTCAAGCTTTAACATGTTCAAATCTTTGGCTTCTTGCACTGCAGTAACTTTAGGTCTCCGTCTCTTCGGAAGAATTCTTAGGATCTTTCGAACATGATCTTGATTGTTGTACGTTCTTCCAAGAGCTTTCAATCCATTGACAATTGTTTGAAATATTCCAAACATTTGATCAATAGATTCTTCATCTTTCATCCTGAAAAGTTCATACTGGTGCACAAGAATACTTATCTTAGATTCTTTAACTTGGCTTGTGCTTTCGTGAGCAATGGACAATGTGTCCCACATCTCCTTTGTAGTATCGCATCCGTGGACTTTGTCATACTCGCTCCTGCTTAGGGTACACGTCAAGAATAACTTCGCCTTTGAGTTTAGTTGTATTCTCGCCTTTTGGTCAGCCGTCCATCTGACTCGTGGAATGGAATTGCCATCTTCATCTACTGGTATATAAGGTCCGTTCTCTATTACGTCCCAAAGGTCGACATGAGTAGATTCTATAAATAGCCGCATCCTATCTTTCCAGTAATGATAATCCTCTCCGTTGAATGCTGTAGGTCTAGTGACTGAGGCTCCTTTTGCGATGTATACATGTGATTCTGCCATTATCTTTGATCCACACTTTGTTAAAGTGATCCTTGGATACCTTGCTCTGATACCAATTGAAGTGAATCATACGTTAATACAATACTTAGAAAGCGATATAAGAATGCTGCGAGAAGGGGGTTGAATTGTGTATTCTCCTTTTGAAAAATCTTTCAAAGCTGTTTGTTAGAAATAAAATTCTTTCTGAGAACTTCCGATAGATTCTAATTAATCAAAAATTTTGAAAAACCTTGTTTACGAGTTAAGTACTAATAAAACTTGAATCTAAAATATAGAGATATAGAGTAAGAGTAGTTGACACAGAAATTTATCCTGGTTCACCCCAAATCGTGGGCTACGTGTTAGACCCCGAATTTTTTTTTATGATGTCATTGAGTATGAATTGTGGTAATTATGTGTTTATGCCTTAGTTTGATTAAATAGAGAAGATTATTGGGGAAGCAACGTCGCGACGAATAAATGTTTATTCGCCGCGACATGCGAGAACATCGTGAACATCGCGTCGTGCGATAGCTTGCTAGTCGCGACGTGCGAAGGTATGCACGTCGCAACGTATGACATTTTGTTCGCCGTGACGAGAGTACGCCGCGGTGAGTGATCCGACACCGTGGAGAGCCCCCTGTTTTCCAGCGAGAAATGTTTAGTCTTTTGGGCATATCTTTTGGTGTAGCTGTCCAATTGGGGTGATTTTAGATTCGTTGTGATCTAGAAATAAAGGGCTACAAGTTTTATGAAGAAGGGAAGTTTGGAATTTTCCTTGAAGGGTTCGGAATTTTAGGAGGAGGTCGAATATAGACTTTTAGTGCTTTATTTTAGATTTCCAAGCTTTGAATATTTTTCAGTGGATATTGATTGAATGGAAACTTGGTTTGTTTCAGGAAACCAAGCTGACCCAATTTCATCGCAAGAGGAAGGACAGCAGTGAATCAGATTCTCAAGCGATTTGGGTGGGTAATGTACTTATAGTTATTGTGTGACTAGGCAATTTCTTGCCTATGTATGAATATATGTTATATGTTATGTATGTTTAAACATGATGATGTGAATGATTTTGATTTCTTATACATTGAAAGAATTATGAGAATGGATAGCATTAACTTTTGATTCTGAACATATTATGCCTCGACCTCGGTCATGGCATTTTGACTAAATGCAAATTATGAAAGCATACCATACGATAAAATGATTATGAGCATGATTATGTGCTTTTGTTTGGGCGAGAGTGGAACCATTTCGTTCGTCACGTGCACGTCGATAAGAGCCTTCTCCCGGCTGCCTGCTTGTGGCCTATGAGCTCCGAATAGACTCATTTTGTTCAGGGTGTAAACTTCGGTTTCTCCCTTTTGTTTCCATGAAACTCTCGAGCCATTGTGATGTGCATTGCATATGCGAATTATTCATTGTAAAGCATACTTTGTGACATATTTGTGAGTTGAATTAATTATATTGAATGCATAAATTGTTTGATTAGCATGTGCATGCTTGAATTGATGCCTGTATACATATAATGTATATACGTACATATGCCTGAATTTGTGCTAGTTGTCGATGGCTATAATTATATTAGCCACTGAGCTATGTAGCTCAACCCATTACTTTCCCTCCTTAGGTGCAGAACAGGCCGATCGTTGATCTTGCAAGACATCGAAAACTTCAAGCTAGTTAGGAGCCTTGTATTAAGTTAGTAATTTGGCTGGCCCTCCGAGCATATTATCATGGAGCATTTTCATGAACTTTGGATTGAAACTTTATTCTGTATTTTGGATGATTTTGAGTACTTGTTAAATTTCTTCAGATTATAATGGCATGAAGCCCCTTAGTTTATGGGGTGTTTAGTTCATGTTTTAAATGCATGTATAAGCGCTTGATTGTATGGGAATGTTCGTGTGTGAATTATGAATCGATCTGTGTATGGATGTTGGGATCGGGTCTGACGTTTTGAGGCACTCGTCGCGAGCGCAGCCCCAGGGGTCGCCTCGGGAATGGGGATTCTGGACCCGGGCCCAACAAGTTTGGTATCAGAGCGCCTAGGTTTAGTGTCCTCGGCTTAGAATGCATAATAGGATTGTGTGATCTATGATTATGTGTTGCATTAATTGATTGCATTAAGTAACATGCATATCATGCATACATGTAGATTGACCAGTAGCTAATCCTTAGTGTTTCCATTTGAAGGAATACGATGCCACCTCGTAGAAGGACACGAGGAGTTCTGCAAGGATCTGCTTTTGACTCTCGACAGAGAGAGAGGAGGATGATAGTCTGTAGCCCGGGGAATCTTGAGGCTTCAGTAGGGTTAAGCGGTGAACCCATCTTTGTTGCGATCTCAGAGTCACCGGTTCGCAGAGGCAGTGCCTCTACTTGATCTCGAGGTTATTCGGGCCTTCACCGGGCATTTGTTGGTATGGGTCGGATGCCACAACATACCTTGACCCTAGCTTCGAAGGGAGCGGTTTGATAGGTTGAAAAAGTATGGAGCAGTCGATTTCTTTGGGACATCAAATCTAGAAGAAGCCGAGACTTGGTTGAGAAAGACTGAGAGAGTGCTGGACCAGATGGAGTGTGAGGATGACGAGAGAGTCATCTATGCTGCAAGTTTGCTTCAGGTAGATGCTCTGCATTGGTGGGAGACCGTGCCAGGCAGTCAGATGAGACCCGTAGGGTTGTCATGGCAAAATTTCTTGGCTACTTTTAAGAAGAAGTATCATCGAGGTTTATATTCATGACGAGAGGAGTTCCTCGGTTTGACTCGAGAGGAGATGACAGTCAGTGAATATGAGCGTCGGTTCACGCAGTTGGCGAGATATGCTTCAGATCTAATGCTGAGTGAGGCTGCTAGATGTCGCTGGTTTGAGTTGGGTCTGCACTTGGCTATCAGAGAGAAGGTGATTGTGCAGAACTTCTGTGACTTCCAGCAATTGGTTGAGGCAGCTTTGAGAGTGGAAAATATTGAGAACATCAAGAGTGCAGTGAGCAAGAAGAGAAAGGGCAGAGAAGCGATCCGGAGGGAGGTAGCACTAGTACTCCCTATGCTGAGCAGAGTGCTAGGAGCTTCCAGTCTTGATCGAGAGAGAGAAGCGATGAGTGTGAGCCGACCGAGACCGCTGAGGACTTCTACTGTGTCTCACCAAGCCTCGACGATGGGCGACATTAGAAGGGGAGATAGGGACAAGTCATCCGTCCCTAAGTGTGAGCACTGCGGCAATTTCCATAGTAGAGAGTATTATCGATTGACGGGAGCATGTTTCAATTGCGGACAGAAGGGACATAGGGCCAGCGAGTGTCCTCAGCCGTCCAGGAGAGAGGGATCTCATCTGCAAGCGTCTAGGAGGCCAGAGACTGTGGGTCAAAGGACTGCAACAGAAGTGGGTAGTTCTGATGCAGCCAAAAGAGTGGGTCTTCCAGGTAGACCGAGGGGGCAGGCACCGACTAGAGTGTTTGCAATGACTCGGGAGGATGCAGAGGCCACTCCAGATGTTGTCACTAGTATGGCTAGATTATTTACTGATGATGTGCTTGTTTTGATTGATCCAGGTTCTACTCACTCGTTTCTTTGTTTGAGTAGACCTGTGTGTGATAGGAATGTGAGCCCTTTGGATACTCCGCTGATGGTGAGTACTCTAATAGGCCAGCATATTATTATCAGTCAAGTGTATAGGGAGTGTGAGCTTTGTATCGGTGGAGAACTTCTAATGGTGGATTTGATGCCACTAAAGATGGGAGGATTGGATGTCATTTTGGGTATGGATACGTTGGAGAAGTACAATGCCCATTTGGATTGTAAGCAGAAGATGGTGGAATTTCAATTGGATGATGGCAGAAAAGTGGTGTTTACTGGGGATAGAAAAGCAGGTCCGCCCAGAATTGTTTCAGCATTGACAGCAGATAAGATGATGAGGAAGGGATGTGAGGCATTTTTGGCCTATGTGGTTGACACAAAAGCAAATAGAGGGAAGTTGGAGGATATTCCAGTAGTCAGGGAATTCTCGGACATTTTTCCCGAGGAATTACCAGGACTACCGCCAGCTAGGAAAATTGAGTTTCCCATTGAGCTTCTGTCAGGTACAGTGCCGATTTCAATTTTGCCTTACCGGATGGCTCCGACGGAATTGAAAGAGCTTAAGGAGCAGTTGGAGGAGTTGTTGAAGAAGGGGTATATTCGACCGAGCTCTTCACCTTGGGGAGCTCCGGTTCTTTTTGTGAAGAAGAAAGATGGATCGTTGAGGATGTGTGTAGACTATCGGAAGTTGAATCAAGTTACTGTGAAGAACAGTATCCGCTTCCTCGCATTGATGATCTGTTTGATCAATTGCAAGGAGCGAAAGTCTTCTCTGAGATAGACTCTAGATCGGGTTACCATCAGTTAAGGATTAAGGAGTTAGATGTGCCGAAGACTGCTTTTAGGACGCGGTGTAGGCATTTTGAGTTTATGGTGATGCCTTTCGGATTGACGAATGCGCCTGCAGCTTTTATGGATTTGATGAATCGGGTCTTTAAGCCATTCTTGGACTAATTTATCATTATCTTTATCGATGATATCTTGGTTTATTCCAAGAGTGATGAGCAGCATGAGGAGCATTTGAGGGTTTCTTTGGAGACTTTGAGGAGGCATGAGCTATATGCCAAATTCGATAAATGCGAATTCTGGCTGAGGGAAGTTGCATTTCTTGGATATGTGATTTTCGAACAGGGAGTGCATGTGGATCCAAAGAAAATAGAAGCTGTGGTGAATTGGGAAGCCCCGAAGAATGTAGTAGAAGTGAGGAGCTTTCTGGGTTTGGCAGGTTACTATAGGAGGTTTGTGGAGGGATTCTCCATGATAGCCGCTCCGATGATGAAATTGTTGAGGAAAAATCAGAAGTTTGTTTGGAGTGAGGAGTGTCAGAGGAGCTTCGAGGAGCTTAAGCACAGATTGACGAGTGCTCTGATTTTGATGTTGCCTTCTGGTGATGAAGGTTTTACTGTGTACAGTGATGCGTCGAGGAAGGGTCTGGGTTGTGTTTTGATGCAGGGAGATCGGGTGATTGCTTATGCTTCGAGGCAGTTGAAGCCTTATGAGTTGAACTATCCGACACATGATGTGGAGTTAGCAGCTGTGATCTTTGCCTTGAAGATTTGGAGGCATTATCTGTATGGAGTTCGGACGAGGATCTTTACCGATCACAAGAGCCTTAAGTATTTGTTGAGTCAGAAGGAATTGAATTTGAGGCAGTGACGATGGATTGAGTTGCTTAAGGACTATGACTTGTTGATTGAGTATCATCCAGGCAAGGCCAATGTAGTGGCGGATGCTTTGAGTAGAAAGTCTTCGATTGCTCATGTTCGATTGGTTTATCTTCCTTTATTGGAAGAGATGGCCAAGCTTAAGATAAGCTTGAAGCAGGAGGAGCCGGATTGTCTTCTAGCTAACTTCCGAGTAAGACCGATACTCAGGGAGAAGGTTAGGGAATTGCAGGCTCAAGATGCAGATTTGAGCAAGCTCAGAGATGAAATTAGGAATGGTAAGATTTCTGAAATAGAGGTGAGGGATGATGGGATTATGACAGTGGGGAGTAGGTTGTGTACCCCAGATGTGCAGGAGATTAAGGATGAGATTATGGATGAGGCACACGATATGCCTTATGCTATGCATCCAGGTACCATCAGGATGTACAGGAATTTCAGAGAGCATTTTTGGTGGAAGGGCATGAAGAGAGATGTAGCAGAGTTTGTCAGTAAGTGTCTAGTGTGTCAGCAAGTCAAAACTGAACACCAGGCACCTTCAGGCAAGTTGAGGCTGTTACCTATTCCGGAATGGAAGTGACAAAGAGTGACCATGGATTTTCTGATGGATTTGCCTAAGACCAGTAGGAGGCATGATGCCATATGGGTTATTGTGGATCGATTGACGAAGTCAGCTCACTTTTTGGCGATCAAGCAGACTGATTCTTTGCATGTGCTAGCAAAGAAGTATATCGATGAGATAGTGAGATTGCATGGAATTCTGGATTCGATTGTTTCTGATAGAGATCCTCGGTTTACTTCGAGGTTTTGGGGTAGTTTGCAGAAAACTTTGGGGACGAAGTTGAATTTTAGCATGGCTTTTCACCTTTAGACGGATGATCAATCTGAGAGGACTATTCGGACACTTAAGGGGATGCTTCGGGCTTGTGTGATGGATTTCAGAGGAGCTTGGGATGAGCATTTGCCATTGGTCGAATTTGCTTACAATAATTCGTACCATTCGAGCATTCAGATGGCTCCATATGAGGCATTGTATGAGGGGAGATGTAGGACTCCGATCTGTTGGGATGAAGAAGGAGAGAGACAATTGGAAGGACCATAATTGATTCAGACGACAGTTGATAAAGTCAATTTGGTTAGAAATGGCTAAAGCAAGACTGAGGATAGGATGAAGAGCTACGTTGATGCGCACCGAAAGGAGATGGAGTATGAAGTCTGTGAGAAAGTGTTCCTTAAGACGTCTCCTTGGAAAGGAGTGATGAGATTCGGCAAGAAGGGTAAGTTAAGTCTGAGGTATGTGGGTCCTTATGAAATCCTTGAGAGGATTGGGCCACTAGCCTACAGGTTGGCATTACCTCCAGAATTGTCTCAGATTCATGACGTCTTCCATGTGTCTATGTTGAGGAGGTATAGATCAGATCCTTCTCATATCATTCAGACTAGTGGGGTTCAGTTGCAGGAGGATCTGAGTTATGAGGAGCAACCAGTGGAGATCTTGGATACCAAGGAAAAAGTCCTCAGGAATAAGACAGTTCAGCTAGTCAAAGTCCTGTGGAGGAACCATTCGGTAGAGGAGGCTACATGGGAGCCATTGCAAGCCATGCGGGAGAAGTATCCGCATCTCTTCGATAGCTCAGGTAATAATTTCGAGGACGAAATTTCTTTTAAGAGGGGGAGAAATGTTAGACCCCGATTTTTTTATGATGTCATTAAGTATAAATTGTGGTAATTATGTGTTTATGCCTTAGTTTGATTAAATTGAGAGGATTATTGGAAAATTAAGGTTTAATGTGGATTTAATAGAAATTAATGGGTAAAAGTTTATGAGAGCATTATAGGAAGATTGCTTGAGTTAGATAAATTTAACCTTTGTTAGGAAGGGCATGTTGGTCTTTGATTTAGGCTTAAAAAGAGTTAGAAAGAAAATAGAAAGAAGGAAAAGAAAAAAACAGAAGGAAGGAAGAAGAAGAGAAGTGTCGTTGTGAAGGAGGAAGAGAAGAGAAGAGAGTTTTGTGATTCTAGCGATTTCTGACAGTTTCGAACCATTTCCAGGTAAGTTTTGCTTTGTTCAAACTTGTTATGGTTAGATTTAAACCTAGAGAATGTTGAATGTAGTAGAATCGGTGATTTAGGGTTTTTGAAGCAAAAATGGGTAGAATCTTTAGGTTGTGAGATTTGTGACTGATTTTGTGTTGTTGTTGGGTTAGAAAGGTGGTATAGAACTTGATTTAAAGTTTAGATGTGTTGTATTTGGTTAAGGGAAGGATTGAAGATCGAAAAATGCAAAAAATTGGGTTTCAGAGTCGGGCTCGGACTCGCACGCGTCATAACGTCGTATGAACACTATTTCTGGCGCGGCGGCGAGGAAGCAACGTCGCGACGAATAAATGTTTATTCGCCGTGATGTGCGAGAACGTCGTGAACGTCGCATCGTGCGTCAGCTTGCTCGTCGTGACGTGCGAAGGTATGCACGTCGCGACGTATGACATTTTGTTCACTGTGACAAGAGTACGCCGCGGTGTACGCGTGCGCGTCGCGGTGAGTGATCCGACGCCACGGCGAGCCCCCTGTTTTCCAGCGAGAAATGTTTAATCTTTTGGGCATATCTTTTGGTGTAGATGTCCAATTGGGGTGATTTTGGATTCGTTGTGATCTAGAAATAAAGGGCTACAAGTTTTATGAAGAAGGGAAGTTCGAAATTTGCTTTGAAGGGTTCAGAATTTTAGGAGGAGGTCGAATGTAGACTTTTAGTGCTTTATTTTAGATTTCCAAGCTTTGAATATTTTTCAGTGGATATTGATTGAATGGAAACTTGGTTTGTTTTAGGAAACCAAGCTGACCCAATTCCATCGCAAGAGGAAGGACAACAGTGAATCGGATTCTCAAGCGATTTGGGTGGGTAATGTACTTATAGTTATTGTGTGACTAGGCAATTTCTTGCCTATGTATGAATATATGTTATATGTTATGTATGTTTAAACATGATGATTTGAATGATTTTGATTTCTTATACATTGAAAGAATTATGAGAATGGATAGCATTAACTTTTGATTCTGAACATATTATGTCTCGACCTCGGTCATGGCATTTTGACTAAATGCAAAGTATGAAAGCATACCATACGATAAAATGATTATCAGCATGATTATATGCTTTTTTATGGGCGAGAGTGGAACCATTTCGTTCGTCACGTGCACGTCAACAAGAGCCTTCTCCCGGATGCCCGCTTGTGGCCTATGAGATCCGAATGGACTCATTTTGTTCAGGGTGTAAACTTCGGTTTCTCCCTTTTGTTTCCATGGAACCCTCGAGCCATTGTGATGTGCATTGCATATGCGAATTATTCATTGTAAAGCGTACTTTGTGACATATTTATGAGTTGAATTAATTATATTGAATGCATAAATTGTTTGATTAGCATGTGCATGCTTGAATTGATGCCTGTATACATATAATGTATATACGTACATATGCCTGAATTTGTGCTAGTTGTCGATGACTATAATTATATTAGCCACTGAGCTGTGTAGCTCAACCCATTACTTTTCCTCCTCAGGTGCAGAACAGGCCGATCGTTGATCTTGCAAGGCATCAGAAACTTCAAGCTAGTTAGGAGCCTTATATTAAGTTCGTAATTTGGTTGGCCCTCCGAGCATATTATCATGGAGCATTTTCATGAACTTTGGATTGAAACTTTATTTTGTATTTTGGATGATTTTGAGTACTTGTTAAATTTCTTCAAATTGTAATGGCATGAAGCCCCTTATTTTATGGGGTGTTTAGTTCATGTTTTAAATGCATGTATAAGTGCTTGATTGTATGGGAATGTTCGTGTGTGAATTATGAATCAATCTGTGTATGGATGTTGGGATCGGGTCCGATGTTTTGAGGCGCTCGTCGCGAGCACAACCCGAGGGGTCTCCTCGGGAATGGGGATCCGAGACCCGGGCCCAACACTACGTCCAGTCCTCAGAGTTCCTTATGAGATTTCACTATCTCTTCAACTTTACAAGTATTCTTTGCGAGCCTCTTCAGGTCTCTACAATCAGTATTCTTTCACACTTAGCCTCTACAGGCTATCTGTACTATTTTTTCTCAGAAAAGTGTTTGAACACTTGTTACAGTAAAATAGCTCTCAGCTAATTCGCACAATAAGCTCGTAGATGTAATTGAGCTAATTTTTCAACTCGACTAGCATTGCTAACTTTTTCTCACTTTGTCTAACTTTGCAATCTTCGACTTCGACTTGTATTTATAACATTCGTCTTCAACTGCTTCTTGATTCTTGTTTCTTGAATCTTTAAAAAGCGGTTATTGATTGAGTTACGTAACTAACTTTCAGCGACTCCTTTGTCTTCTTTTGAATTCGCATCTTCTTTTCTTAAATGCATGTTTTATTATACGTGTTTTTACGTCTGCGTCTGCGTCTGCGTTTACTATTTCACGTCTTAAATACGCTTTACTATTAGCATCTGCGTCGTATACCTTTGCTTATAAATCTGCGTCTGCTATTCTTTTTAAATGCATCCGCCTTACTTAAATACGTATATCTTTTGCTTAAATGCATTTGACTTAAATCATCTTGCTTTTCTTTTTATTGATTCTCTTTTTGTTATACATCAAAATCATATCTAAGTAAAGTCATTTGGACTTAACATCAACGAGATAAAGGAGACGATAAATGATTTGAAGATGATGATGACAGAACTGCTGAAGAGTCATCATCATTAATTATTTTTTATTATAACAAATAGGGGGAGAAGAGAATGAGCAGAAAAGAATCTCAAAGGGTGTGATTGAAGGAGATGAAGAAAAGAAAGGAAGAAGAGAAAGAAGATTTTTGAAGATAAGTTTTTTTGTTGTTTTAAACATTGTATTTTGTTTTCTTTTTATGTGTATAATTTGTTATCATCAAAAAGGGGAAGATTGTTAAGTCAAAATGATTTTACATATATATGATTTTGATGAATAACAAAGAAGTAGTAAAAGTAGAAGAAAAATAGAAAACAGACAGACAGAGAATAAAACATAGACGCAGATGAAGTTAAAAATACAAACGAAGAAATCTGAGCGTAGATTGAAAAGCATTTGAGAAGTAGAACAGATGCAAGACAATATGCGACGCAGACCTTGACGCATAAAGTAAACGCCTTGACGCAGATGCAAAGTAAAAAGCAGAACCTGAGCCTTGACGCAGAGCGCAAAGTGAAAAATATCTGTGAGCCTTGAGGAGAAAAGCAGACGCAGACACATCGCAGACGCAGACGCAGATGCAAAGTAAAAAACAGACACGACGCAGACGCAGACGCAAAGTGAAAAATATCTGTGAGCCTTGAGGAGAAAAGCGAGCGCAGACACAAAGTGAAAAGCGAGCCTTGAGCCTTAAAAATATAGACGGAGAAAAACAGACGCAGAATTCAAAAGAAGACGTAAGAGTCAGTTCGAGTTAGTTACAGATCTCAACTAATTAACCGTTTCTTTCAAGATTCAAGATTCAAGATTCAAGAATCAAGAAGCAGTTACAGACGAAGACTATAAATATAAGAAGAAGTCGAAGATTGAAAAGTTAGCGAAAAAGAGATTATTATTGAACATTACGCGAACGAAAAGCTTTTGTGAGATTACTATGCAAAATTAGCTGAGAGCTAGTTTTACTGTAACAAGTTTTCAATACTTTTATAAGAAATCAGTACAGATAGCCTGTAGAGGCTAAGAGTGAAAGAATACTGAGTGTAGAGACCTAAAGAGGCTCGGAAAGAATACTTGTATACGTTGAAGAGATAGTGAAATCTTAGAAAGAACTCTAAGGACTAGACGTAAACCACGGTTTGGGGTGAACCAGGATAAAATCGTTGTGTCAACTTCTCTCTACCCTATATCTCTTAAAGTTCAAAGTTTTGTTATTACTTAATTTTCGAAACAGGTTTTCAAAGTTTTGATTAACTGAAACATACTGAAGTTTCTATAAAAGAACTTGTTTTTAATGAAACAGTTTTGGAAGAGTTTTCAAAAAGGGGAATACACAATTCAACCCCCCCTTCTCGTGTATTTACTATCGTATTATAAGCATTGTACTAACGTGTGATTTACTTCACTATATTCTCCAGCATTAAGTCATTGCAATGTACAACATAAGGAGTCCAAAAAAATGAATTATAGGTACTTTGCAACCTTTTCCCTGCCGCTTTATAAGCGGAATCATTGTCAGTAATAAACTGAACAATGTTTTCCACCCCTACTTCATTCACAACTTCATCAAATATCCCAAACAAAGTATCAACATTTCTAACTAGGCCAGCTGCATTAATAAAATTTAAAAACATAGAGCCTTTTGAAAAATAAACCAAAAAATTTATAATAGGCTCTTGTCTCCTATTCGTCCAACCATCACACATAATTGAGCATCCATTAATACCCCAACTCACTCATCTTTCAGCCAAATAAGTTCTCATTTCAAAACCAACACAACTCAAAAGTTTCCTCTTAAATCATCAATTGATGGCCCTTTGTATCATGGACCATAAGAGGTTATGTCATCTATCATAGGTTGATAATAATATGATTAAGAAGCATTAAATGATGAACCTGTATCATACCACCATCTAGCTACTGCCGCTGCATCTCTTGTCTGCATTGCACTACGAATTAAAGGTTGGGTTCTAGGAGTTGTTCGTGGTGCAAAGAAAGCAGACACCTGCCTTCTTCTCTTCCTCACATCATATTCTTCAAAATCCTGAGGCTGAGATGGAACACCACCAGTACCACTACCACTACCACTACCACTTCCACCTTCAACATTTCCATAATCACCACGAAAACCAGAAAACAAACTTCCACTACTAATTTCAAAATTCAATCTTTCCCTTCTATCTTTCTCAAATTGATATTCATCAAGTAATGTTTTCATTTGCCACTCCACATCATGACTTACTTTTTTACACGCTTCCACATCTCCTTTAACCCCAGCTAAATGCCTTTTCAATCGGGTAATTCATCCACCTTTCAAATGCTTGTTACAAAACAAGCAAATGGTATGATTCTTTTGACCGGGAACCACACCAGCGTGAGCCCAAGCTAGATCACTGTATCTTTCTGAACTAGGTTGATCGGGAGTATTTGAACTTTCTTCCATTTATCTATACACAAAAATAAATAACACATAATTTTAGTACACAATGACAATATGCACAAAGCTAACAATTCAAAACATTCAACATATATAATAAATAACACAAAACATACTCTAACAATTTGCAATTTCAACAATTACAAAACATACTTAATATCATTTCCACTCCCTTCCATTTCTGACAATTTCCAATTCTAAATTCCTAACAATCACAAAACATTCATAATTCCATTTCCATTCCAACAATAACTAACAATTTCCAATCAAAACAATTACAAAACAATCATAATTTTATTTCTATTTCATTCTATTTCCATTCCAACATTAACCAACAATTTTCAATCCTAACAATTACCCAACAATCATAATTCCATTTCCATTCCATTCCATTTCCAACAATTTCCAATCTTAACAATTACAAAACAATCATAATTCCATTTCCAACAATTTCCAATCCTAACAATTACAAAACAATCATAATTCCATTTCCAACAATTTCCAATCCTAACAATTACAAAACAATCATAATTCCATTTCCAACAATTTCCAATCCTAACAATTACAAAACAATCATAATTTCATTTCTATTTCATTCTATTTCCATTCCAACATTAACTAACAATTTTCAATCCTAACAATTACACAAAAATCATAATTCCATTTCCATTCCATTCCATTTCCAACAATTTCCAATCCTAACAATTACAAAATAATCATAATTTCATTTCCAACAATTTCCAATCCTAACAATTACAAAATAATCATAATTCCATTTCCAACAATTTCCAATCCTAACAATTACACAACAATCATAATTCCATTTCCAACAATTTCCAATCCTAACAATTACACAACAATCATAATTCCATTTCCATTTCCAACAATTTTCAATCCTAACAATTACAAAAATATCATAATCTATTCAATATCCAACAATTTTCAATCTAATTAACCACAAAACATTCATAATTTTATTTCTAACAAACCACAATATTATATACACCATTTTATACTTAGTTCTTAAATATATATGATGCTTTTATAATTCTTAATCGACATTAATAACTATAAGTATAAATTGGAATCTACAAGTATACAATATATTCACAAATCACAATTTGATAACATTACCAATTTTAAATATTTATGATTCTCTACACATATATATTACCATTCCATTAAAGTTCAACATCTTTTAACTTTTATAGTCAATTAATTATTTACCTAGCTAAAACTAATACTCAAATAAGCAAATACTATCATTAACTACAATCAAATTATTATTAATTTCTAATTCCATAATTTTATACTTAACTAATTATTTACCAAAATTTAATACCCAAATATTAAAATGAATTGTCATTTAACAAATATTAAGAATGTGTCAATTAATAATTTAAGCTTTTCAATTTTACTAATTTTGATTATCAATTTTACAATTTTACATTTAATTATTAATTTCACATTTGATTATTAATTTTACAATTAGGTTTAAATGTTGATTTGATTTTGATTATCAAACTCAATCTCAAATGCAATTGCACAAACTCAAATTGAATCTCATTCATCAATAATTCAACAATTCAATATTAATACCTTAAAATCTACTAAATCACAATCACCATTCCAATTTCCAAATTTAATTTCCAATCGGATTCAGACTAAATGACCAATCCATTTCCAAAATCCAAAATGCCAACCGAAAACATCTTCAACATTCAGTCATTCAAACTTCACTTTGTTCTACCGAAATCAACTTCACAATTTTCCCCAAATCCAACACATTCACACAACTTCACTTCAACCGAAATCAACTTCAAAATTTTCCCCAAATCCAACACAACAAGTCGACAACACCAATTTTTAACCCCAAATCCATTATCATCCAACAACCAACACAATCAAACAACCATAAATTTCAAAATGCCATGAAAAATTAAACAAAAATCAAAATGGAAAAACAATCGATCATCACCAAATCTGGGTCGACGTCGGGTCATGGTTGAGCGCAAGGAGGACGAAGAAGAAGGCTGGACGGTGTGCGGTGGACGCTGGATGGTGGACCTCAGCAGGCGGCGACGTCTTCGGGCGGCATGGACGATGGTTGAAGATGGCGAGACGAGCGTTACTCCACGACTCCAAGATAGAGGAGAAGAGGAGGAGAAGGACGAGGAGGTGACGGTGTTGGTAATAAGTGGTGAGACAGGCCAGAGGCGCGACACGCGGGAGTCGGGACGGCAGAAGGGAGAGAAGAAGACGAAGAGAGAGGGAGAGTTGGGGCCTCGGGTGGGGGAGGGGGTGTAGATAAAATTAGGATTAAATTTTCTTTATTTGCAAAATGGTCCCTGGAAGTTTTTTTTGCGAAATGGTCCCGAAAAAATCAGGTATTGGCGGTACCGACCGATACCGACCGGAATTCATCCCCGGTATCCTTTATCTTTGGTTCGATCTGTTTTTTCGTCGTCTGAAACTTTCGGCTGGTATGCCGAAATGCCGAAAAATCCAATCCGCAACGCAATAAACAATAACACAAATGACTGCTGCCTTGTTTTGTAAAACGTCAGCCGTTATGAATAGTAAATATAGCTAAATGCTGGCTTGAACTCTTAACCTTCCGGTTCTTCAGCTAAGTAAGACTTCTAATTTTGGGCTGAGTATTTTACCTATAATACAAACATCTACACCCACAACATTCGGTACAAAATTTGAATGAAACCCAAAATTTAGGGAGTTAAGTAATACAAAATTTTATCTCTAACTAATAAAAAGAATATTTTAAATTACCTATAATCTGTTACTAATTACGCTCTCAATTCACTGTTTTCTGTATGGAAAATGATATTAAAGTGGATTGTACCATACAAGATATTTGTATTAAAATATATGGCAAATTTTTAGTTTATTAAGGAACATAAAAATATTAAGTAAAAATTTTAAATCAGAAAATAAAATGTTAAATTGAATAAAAATTATTGTTATATTTAAAATTTGAAAATTGATATTAAGTATAACATTGACATATTGTTTTCGTATGCCCTCTCACATTTCAAGCCGTCGGAGACTCAAAAGACCCACTAAAAAGAGACTACATGCAAGCTGAATTGCACATTATCGACTCGTGGACTGTTTCTAGCCTAGAGAGAAGCAACAATAACTCTAGTTATAGCTGTAGAGTCCTTAGAGAAGAAGCTTGTAGTGTAAAATGATGAGGTTATCTGTTGGAATGGAAAGAGTTGACTTACCGGATTTAGTTCTGAAATCCTTGTAATTTTGTCTGATTCTCTAAGATTGTGTTTGGCCTATATATTCTAGTTTAGAGGGATTAACGCTGGAATATATAGAAAATACTCTTACGATGAATACAATTCAATATGTTCTTCCTAAAACCCATACTCTAACATGGTGTCAAAGCGGTGTTGAGATCTTAGGGACTCAGCTGTAACATCATCGTCCCATACCAATCCCGACCCCCAAACCTCTGGATCTGGAATGATAACAGAAGAGGAGAAAGGGGGGCAAAAGAGAGCATGCTCAGATCGCTCCATACGACTTGACGGCATCGGCGGCAGGTCATCACTGCGTGAAAACAAGTGGAGAGACCACTGGAAAACCAGCACCGGCGAAGCGGCGAAAGGGGGAAACCATCACGCGAACGCCGAAAAAATAGAGAACGGGCTGCGATGGGAGTCCGCCGAAGGTTGTGTCCTTTTCACCCAAACCAAATCAGAAAGGTCGTATCAGTGGATTTTGGATTTTGAGGCTAATGATATAATGACCTTTGACCCCGTCGATATACTTGACCCAGTCACACCAAAACAATCTCATATCTACACTGCAAACGGGGACTTGGCGGTAGTTGAAAAAGAAGGGTCGATATCAATATCACCAAAACTAAAATTGAGAAATTGCCTTTATGTTCCGTCTTTATCGTGTAAATTATTGTCTTTGAGCTATATCACGAAAGAACTGAACTGTACAGTGCTGATATACCCTTGTTTTTGCTTGATACAGGACATTCATACGAAGGAGATCATCGGGCGTGGTACTGAACGTGACGGATTATATTATGTTGATGAAGTGGAAAACCCCTTCAAAGCTCTTCTTTTAGCAGGGACAGAAAATACCCAACTCTGGCTCTGGCACAGGCGTCTTGGTCATCCCTCACTCGGGTATCTAAGAATGCTATTTCCTACACTCTTCTCGCATAATCAGTCTTTGAATTGGTCATGTCAGACTTGCCTTACGGCCAAGAGTCATACTTTTAAACCTAATAATACTCGGGTTGAGTCTGTTTTCTCACTGGTACATTCAGATGTTTGGGGACTAGCCCTTGTGGCAAATCAAAATCAGTTTCGGTATTTCGTATCGTTTATTGATGACTATTCTCGCGTGACATGGGTGTATTTCCTGCGTCATAAATCTAAAGTTTATGGTACTTTTGTGGCTTTCTTTAATATGGTGCAAACACAGCTTGGTCACAAAATCATGGTACTCCGGTCAGATAACGGACGAGAATATGTTAACCAGGAAATGCACAGTTTCTTTCAGAAACACGGAATGCTCCACCAAACTTCCTGTCCTAATACCCCTCAACAAAATGGGGTGACTGAACGGAAAAACAGAACTATTCTCGAAATAACTCGAGCTTTACTCACTGAAGCCAGTGTCCTAAAACATTTTTGGCCCGAGGCCGTTGCCACTGCAACTTACTTGACCAAAAGATTGCCCACAAAAATCTTGGCCCATCAGACACCACTTTCAGTCCTCCAAACTCAAACTAAAGTACCACCTCATCTCACTTTACCACCTCGCATCTTTGGGAGTACTGTCTTCGTTCATATACTGAAATCTGATCGGACTAAGTTGGATGCATGTGCAGAGAAGTGTGTCTTTATGGGACACGCCCCTAACCAGAAGGGGTACTGCTGCTATAATCCCAACACCAGATATTTTCTTGTCACTATGGATTGCAATTTTGTCGAGACCGAATATTACTATCCCAACCAACTCAGTGATCAGGGGGAGATTCAGAATAGTGATTCTCTGAGCTGGTTGAGCTATATGGATCTGGTTGAGCAAGATTCTCAAGAACTCAGTACCACACTTACCACACTCATGCCCAGTGATTCTCCTCCGAATGATGTCTAAAATGAGGTAACTACTTCTTCTAATCTCCTTGTTATCGTTTATGATACTTTTGATATGTCAAATGCTCCTGATACTGTACCTGAGAATGCAGCGAACTCTAGGTATAATCTGCCACCGAGGAGTACTAGAGGGGTTCCTCCACACAGATACTCACCTGACCGTACATCCCAGACCTCCAAGTACCTTGTGACAAATATGGTCAGGGGTAGTCTATCCCATACAGCACAAGCCTTCTTGAGTAATCTATACAAAGAAGAGGTTCCCAGAACTATGCAGGAAGCCAAACAGAGTGAGGAATGGCAGAAAGCAATGGAAGCTGAAATGGGAGCTTTGGCCCAAAATGATACATGGGAGAAGTGCAAGTTACCTGAGGGAAAAAGACCAGTTGGCTGCAGATGGGTCTTCACAATCAAACACAAAGCTGATGGCTCAGTAGAAAGATATAAGGCCCGACTGGTCGCGAAGGGGTACACACAGACACTTGGGATTGACTACTCTGAGACTTTCTCACCCCTAGCAAAGCTTGATACTATTCGGGTTCTGTTATCAGTAGCAGCAAACAAAGATTGGCCACTCCACCAATTTGATGTGAAAATTGCTTTCTTGCATGGGGACTTGAACGAAGAGGTCTATATGGAATCCACACCAGGGTTCACAGAAGGTTTTGGGCAGAATGAGGTGTGCAGACTCCGAAAGGCACTGTATGGGCTCAAACAATCACCAAGGGCATGGTTTGACAGGTTTACAGTGGCCATGCGATGTCATGGATATGTACAGAGTAACTCTGATCACACATTGTTCCTAAAAAAAAGGGGGGATTTGATCACATGCTTGATAATCTATGTTGATGATATGATTATAACAGGCAGTGATAAAGAGGAGATGGAAAGTCTCAGAGAGAACTTGTTCAAAGAGTTCGAAATGAAAGACCTTGGAGGATTGAAATATTTCTTGGGCATTGAAGTCCTTCGGTCAAAGAAAGGGATTTTCATATCATAGAAGAAATACATTCTGGATCTCTTGGCAGAAACTGGGCTAGTTGATTGCAAACCCGTGGACACTCCGATGCAGGTGAACCATAAACTCAGGATAGAAGAGAATGGGGAAAGAACTGATAAGGAACGATATCAACGCTTGGTTAGGAAACTCATCTATTTGGTTCACACACGACCTGACATCGCCTACTCAGTAGGTATTGTAAGTCAATTCATGCACCAGCCACAGAAAAAACACATGGAGGCAGTCATTCGTATTATTCGGTATCTCAAAGGTACTGTAGGAACAAGAATCATGTTTGGGAGACATGACCATCTCAGTGTTGAGGCATATACAGACGCTGACTGGGCAGGGAATCCAAATGATTGAAGGTCCACATCTGGGTTCATTACACTTGTTGGAGGAAATGTTGTAACTGAGGAGGAAGCGAAGCAAAAGGTTGTGGCATCGATCAAAGGTCAAGTGAATTCAGAGGAATAGCAAAAGGGGTCACTGAGTTTATTTGGCTTAGGAAATTGATGACAAAAATTGGCATAGAACTGAAGGGACCAAGTCTGATAAGATGTGACAACAAAGCTGCGATCAAGCATCTCGGAGAATCGAAAGGCATGATGAGCGAAACACGTGGAGTTGATCGGCATTTCATTAAAGAAAAGTGGAGGATGGCACGATTTCCATTCCTTTGTCAAGTCGAAGATCAACCAATGATATACTCACAAAAGTCATTACAAGTCAGATCTTCCAGACCGTGCTGAGCAAGCTAAGCATTGGGAACTCCATCACTTAGCTTGAGGGGGAGTGTTGGAATGGAAAGAGTTGACTTACCGGATTTAGTTCCGAAATCCTTGTAATTTTGTCTGATTCTCTAAGATTGTGTTTGGCCTATATATTCTAGTCTAGAGGGATTAACGCTGAAATATATAGAAAATACTCTTACGATGAATACAATTCAATATGTTCTTCCTAAAACCCATACTCTAACAGTATCATCAACTTTTGCGTTGTACCCACCACAGAGATCAAAAGAACCAGACAACAACGTGGCTTCAAGAAAAGTTGGCATAGACTAAAAACCGGTTGCATCTGGCGGTTTAAGGTCCCACCACCTAAATTGGTGTCAGCCCGTAGGTATTTCGTTTGCATTGCCCAAAGAAATCTCCTTCTATATATATATTAAATAATGCAATCTTTTATTTACAGTCATCCTTGTTCCTGCCTTCCATCAATATCATTGGAGACTCTAAAGGTTCTGGTTCTGCCGGATTTTGGCTGAACTGTACGTTGCCGTTCTGCTCCATGAGTCTGCTGCTTACTGTGATGAGTCCGACGTGAAGATATCTGCAAAACAAGGAAGGCTCGTCGGGAGTTGTGTTCCAATTAGCCCCTCCGACACTCAAGTAAGGCTTTTTGTGAAGGTAAGGTTGATCAATGCAGAGAAAAAAAACTAGGTTATGATTTTGTACCTCAATTATGGGAAAACTATACCTTATATATGGTTTTGCAGTTAGGTTTTGTTGGACCCCGTCTCCGAGGCCCAACATTCGGATCCATATAAGCACGGAAGACCCAAAACCGAACACAACTGACCACAAGTAGAGGAACTTTTAATAGAAAATTTGGAATTTGATTTTTAATAAAATTTTTCCTCATGATCTCATGATTCTAACGCCACTGAAATCGTTCAATTCGGATTAGAAATGCAAAAGTTATGGCAAAAATACTATCTTAAAGGAAACAGTGAAAACAGTCCCTCTACCGACTTCATGTCAAAATTTGAAAACTTTAGAGGCTGAATTACTAATCAATTCCTTCATAAAAAGTGTAGATTTATGTCTCTAGTATCATTTAAAATAAGAATCGCCTCGATCCGAGCCCTATAGCTCCAGATATTTAAAAATTAGTGAAGTATATTCAGACTTGATCAGCCGACCTCAACACTTTGTTTCAAATCACCTTTTTTAATTTAAAATAAAAACTGGTAAATCAAGTGTATAAAGATAGAAAATTTTCTTATAAATCCATCGCTTCGAAAATCAGCTCAATCGGAGGTCTACACAAAAAGTTATGGCCAAAAGAAGGGAGAGGGGTCGGTCGGCCAAAACCGACCCCCAAACGCTCGCTCGCCCGCAAGGGCGAGCGATCGGGCGAGCGACCAGCACTCGCCCGCACGGGCGCGCGGGCATCGCTCGTCGCTCGCCCGTGTGGGCGAGCGATCGCCTCGCTTGGCCTGCCCGAGCGACCTGCTCGGCGATCCGACCTATCAGACTTCTAATCTCAATAACTTTTGACTCTGAGCTCCAAATCAAACACGGTCCGAAGTGTTGGAAAGCTAGAAGAAAAATCTACATTTTTCAAGAAGGAATTAAAGACAAGATCGGCCATTAAGGAAGTCCAAATTTTACTCAAAGGCCGATCGACTAGCTCTCCTAAGCAGCTCGAACTTGCGACCTCCATAACTTTTGACCCAGAACTCCAAATTTAACAAACTTAGTGTCTATGGAAAGGTAAAATAATTATCTACAACTTTCATCAAGACCTCTGACCTATATTCTAACTCTATGAGGGTCAAAAGTGGACTCAAAGCTCTACCTGATAATCTGTCACTTGGACAGCACCTGCATTTAAATCCAACGACTCATACCTACCAATTTAACTCATCATAAATGACTCATAAATCATCCTGGGAGAGTCCTACAGCTCATCTACCATTCTCAAGAGATCTAAATGATCCCATACAATCCATATCAACCCAGAATTTCAGACCTTCAACAGCACATAACTCATAGAAATTTTCCAAATGACCCTCCCAAAGTTAAAACCCAAAGAACAACTCAAAATAAAAAACTCATACACACACTATTTCAAGGCCATACACAGATTGGAAATCAACATTTTCACAATATGGAGAGTACTAGAGCTCTCATTCACATCTACCAACCATACAAGAATTCATCCACAGTTTTAGTTACATATAATCATATTCATCAAAATCAAGTAAAAATACGTAATATGAGATGCTTAATGCTTGATATGCTTATAAAGCTATTCAAAAGCTAGTTACTAACTTAATACAAAAGTTTCTAGTATTCTTGAGTAATGCCCGATGCCT